>BSBM01000131.1:247500-847500 GCA_027924585.1 Larix kaempferi
GTGCAGAGCAACAGTCGACTGAGTAGGAACTTTCTTTATGCATTTCATATGATAGTTGTACACAGCTTTGTTCATCCTGCAGTCGAATATTGTTATTCCATGAACCCTTGCAAGTTATCTTTCCTGTTATGATTGTTGATTTTCATTCCTGTAACTCAAACTCTTAGAGCAGTTGAACTCAACCTTTGCAATTGAATTTCTAGATTTATATTCAGTTTATGTTTGTGATTTTCAAGAGTGATCAGATTGAAGAGGTGATTGTTCAAGGATGTGAGTGAGATTTCTTTCCTGCAATTGTTGTTAAATCTTATATTATTTCTTATTGATGCATAGTAGAAAGGAATTGAAATTGTAGCATTTAGAAGGCAATTGGGATTACACAGATTCTTGGGATGGACATGGTTGTTAGAGGATAAAAGTATTCAATTATAATGATTTAGTGTTTAAGCATAGACTGTGCATTCATCCTTTGAAATAAAAAGACTTTCCTAGGTTGACAATAAATCTCGTATGCTCTGTGTGTTGGTAATAATCTATCTGCATATAGGGTGCTCGACATTTTGGCGCCGTTGCTGGGGAAGGATAAAAATTAAACACTAATCATTAGTTGCATCTGGTAATTGTTTCTAGTCAGTCTTTTCTTTGCTGGAATGATTTGGTTCGCATGAATACAAGGAGGATAACATGCGATCACCTCCCAAATCCCAAAACCCCACAAAATACTAACAGCACAGGTGGTTCAGGTCATGGCGAGGACCACCATTGGGAAGAAGGACATTCATTGACGATCTTGTTGAAAGAACTGATTCATCCACCAGGGCTCGTCATCAAGAAACTCCTATCAGAAGAAACCCTGCTGATTCTGGGGCGCCAGCGTCCACGGTGGAGAATACACGAGTAGCTATGACTCCCTTGTATATCCCTGCCAAGGAGGACACAGCTGTTACAACTGGACCTGCTGCTACGACTAAGGAAGACGCAGCTATTACAATGAGGAAGATGCAACTGTTACAACTGAGGAAGACGCAACTGTTACAAACAAGGAAGAGAACGCAGGAACGAACGAAGAAGAGGAAACAGAAAAGAAGATGAGTAATAGACACGAGACCGACGAGGAAGAGGCAATGGTGGAAAACTATCATCATGAAAATTAGTCCCTGCCAGAAGGAACGACAGCTACATTACAATTTCCGATTCAGCAGCCAGAAGGGACAGCCCCTATGAAGAACATCTCACCATCGGTATTGCCTCGCTTCCATGGAAAGGCAGCAGAAGATCCAGATGAATTCCTTTTTGAATTCGATATCCTCTGTCGCAGCTATGATTATGTCACCGATGCCCAAAAGCTAAAACTTTTTCCCGCCACCCTGAAGGACAATGCATTACGATGGTTCATGAGCCTTGGGGGAGGAACTGTTGCTAATTGGGATAAGATGAAACAAGTGTTCCTGGAGAAATATCAGGAATATTGCAACACCAAGGACAAAAGAGAGGAATTATTCAAAATGGTGTAGAAGGAGAACGAAAGTCTGGAGGATTTTGTAGAAAGGCTGCTGTACAATGTGCAAAGAGTTGGGCAGACGAACATGGGGCTGGATGTGATCAAGATAATCTTGCTTTATGGGATCAGGGATGATTGTTTAGACATGTTAAATCTGCTAGGAAGGGGAAACATCTCCAAAGAACCTTTTGGGAAGATTGTGGAACTATGTAAGAGATACTCCAAGGGATCTTCCAGGAACAATAAGCGGGACAAACGGGATAAGCTGGAACGTGATGTCTTCGACAGGACTCAGAAGTCATCCAACGGAGGAGCTACCCGTACAGAGATAGGAAATCTCCTTGAAAATTTTAAAACAGAAATGATGAGGTCCATCTCTTCGGAGATTGATGTCTTGAAGGCAAAACAAAAACAGGCAGTGGAGGATATCACACTAGGTGTGTTCTGTCCCCGATGTAGAAAGAATCATCCGCTGAAAGAATGTCCACTTGACAAGGTAGAAGTATGTCAGCTGTGTGAGCTGAATCATGACATGAAAGAATGCCCTTCACTTCCTCAAGTGAAGGTTGTTCTGCAGGCATCAACTCCAGAAGTGGAATCAGCCTATTTCATTGCACAGAAGAAACCTTGGCAGCCTCGAAATCAAGGTATGCCTCTAGACTCGTTTCCATTTTTGAATAATATGAGTAATTGGAATAATAACATGAAAAATGTGAATACACAATTCCCTTCAAATTATGCTCAGTGGAATCGTCCCCAACCTGCAATGCAAAATTATAACTCATGGGGTCCTTGGACACAGCCATCACATCAACCTACGTCGTGGTCTCCTGGATGGAGGAACTTCCATCTTGGGAACCAGTTTCCTCCACCACCTCCACCTCAACAGTCACCATATTCTCCTCTATACCCTCAATTTCCTCAATATCCTCAGTACCTACCTCAGCAGTCACAGCTGCAGCTGCAAAATAATTATGTCCCTAATATACCAATACGGCCTCAACTGCCTGCCCAACCTAACCCTAACCCGAATAATAAAATAGTCCATCAATTGGAAACTATCAATATGTCGGCCTACTCTCTTTCCCCTGTACCTTGTAATGATATTCGTCTATGATCTGGGAAGATAATAGAATCCGTAATTACAGAAGATACTCCACCTTCTGTGCATGAAGAAGGAGAGAGTTCACAACATCCATCCGATACAGTTCCTATCACTAAAGGTGCTGAGCATCCCTTGGATGGGACGACTGAAACATCAAACAATAAATTGGACAATACGCAGCCTACCTAGCTGATAAGGAAACCACCATACCCCGAGAGGCTAATGCTACCAAAAATAGGGGGGAAACCTTAGTTTAACCTCTTAGGAGAGTTAAAGAATCTTTACGTCAAAATCCCCCTTCTGCAAGCTCTTCAAGACGTGCCTATTTATGCTAAAACCATTCGGGACCTGTGCACCAAGAAACCGGGGAGGAAACATAGAGATCCTCCCACTGTTCATGTCATAGGGAATTTATCCGCTTTGATAACAGGAAAAACCCTTGTGACCAAGTATGACGACCCTGGCAATCCTACTATCACTATACATGTAGGACAGACGCAGATACCCAACGTGCTAGTTGATTTAGGAGCAGCTATCAATGTCATAACAATTGAGACTGTCAAGAAGCTTGGGCTCACTAATTTTAGACCGACCCCTACCATCTTAGAATTGGTAGACAGATCCACCATTAGACCCGAATGGATTCTGGATGACCTTGTCATCTCAGTAGGTTCATGGGAGTACCCTGCTGACTTTTTGATATTACAACCAAAATCACAGTTGGGGGGACACCCATTGATCCTGGGGAGGCCTTGGTTGGCCACAGCTGATGCCTGCATCAGCTGTCGATCGGGGTCCATGACTATATATGATGGTACTGAGACTAAAAACCTCACCCTATATCCTCCAGCTCGGCCGAGTCTAGAAGTTGAGACTTCCCTTTGGATAGAGCAGGAGGAGGAGGAGGATGTTCAGCCACTATTAACTATAGGGAAGGCCTTGAATTTTAAAAACAAAACAGAAGACAATGCTATTAATAATTTTATTAGTGAACCCGCTTCAGTGGATAATGAGGTCTATCAAATCCTGAACATTACCCTTGGTAAGGAAGAACAAGAAAATATTACGGAAGAAGCACTAGTTGGTGACACAAACATAATCCCAGTTTTGAAAAGTTCAAAAAGTATTCCTATTGAGGTAGAGCCTGGAAGAACTTTGAATATCAACCCTTGTCTCTCCTTAGAGGAACAGAAGCACCTAATCAGTCTCTTGAAGGAACATAAAGGGGCATTCGCCTCGGAGTATACAGACATGAGGGGTATTCCCTCTAATCTGTGCACCCACCATATTTATATCAAAAATGACTCCCAGCCTGTGTGTCAACCCCAATGACGCATGAACCCCAATCTGAGGGATATAGTGAAGGAGGAAATCAGGAAACTTTTGGAAGCAGGATTTATATATCCTATTTCGGATAGTGAGTGGGTTTCCCCACTCGTAATTGTGCCCAAGAAAAATGGTAAATGGAGAGTCTGTGTTGATTATAGGGAGCTGAACAAAGCTACGCAAAAGGATCATTTCCCTCTGCCCTTTATTGACCAAGTACTTGATACCCTATCAGGGAAGAAGTTCTTCTCCTTCTTAGATGGGTTCAGCAGGTACAACCAAATTCAGATTGCTCCTGAGGACCAGGATAAGACCACCTTCACTTTCCCCTGGGGAACGTTTGCCTACAGAGTGCTTCCCTTTGGTTTATGTAATGCACCAACAACGTTCCAAAGAGCTGTAATTGGCATATTCTCTGAATTAGTTAATGATAGTATGGAAGTCTTTATGGACGATTTTACTCCCTATGGCAAGGACTTTGAGGAAGCACTGGAAAATTTAAAGAAGGTTTTAATTTGCTGCGAACAGGCTCGCCTCTCATTAAGCACTGAAAAATGCCATATGATGATGAGTGAGGGGGTGGTATTAGGACATTTCATCTCTATCGATGGCATTCAGGTGGATCCTTCAAAAATTAAGGTGATAAAAAATATACCGACTCCTTCAACTCAGAAAGAGGTGCGAAGTTTTATGGGACATGCTGGATATTATCGGAGGTTTATAGAAAACTTCTCCAAACTTGTTTCTCCTTTGTTTTCTTTGTTAATGAAGGATGCACAGTTTGTGTGGAGTGAAGCATGCTAGACAGCGTTTGATAAGCTTAAAGAGAAGCTGTCCACAGCTCCTATCCTAAGGGGACCTAATTGGACCATACGCTTCCACATTTCTTCAGATGCTTCTGATACCGCCATTGGAGCAGTACTAGGATAGCAGGATGGTCAAATACCTTATGCCATCTATTATGTTAGTAAAAACTTATCCCCTACTGAACTTAATTATACTGTTACCGAGAAAGAATTCCTTGCTATTGTTTACTCTATTAATAAATTTTGGCATTGCATTACTGGGTATCCTACATTTGTACACACTGACCACTCTGCCATTAAATATTTAATGAAAAAACCTGTCACCAATGCCAGAGTGACCAGGTGGCTCTTATTATTGCAGGAATTTGATATTACCATTATAGATAAACCTGGAAAAGAAAATGTTGTTGCTGATTTTTTATCTTGTTTTACTAACAGTGATGATAGTTCGCCTGTTGAGGATTCTTTTCCAAATGAACATCTATTCGCACTTTCAGCTCATTCCCCCTGGTATGCAGACGTTGCTAATTATTTGGTTGCAGGAAATCTCCCGCCACACATGTCTAAACGAGAGAAGAGAAAAATTATCCAGCAAAGTGCCAGGTATTGTTGGCTCAATGGTCATCTCTTCTACACAGGGCCCGATCTTGAGATTAGGAGATGTGTAAGGGAAGATGAGATCTTTCACATACTGAAAGCCTGTCATGATGGACCTTTTGGGGGACACTTTGCAGACAAAAGAATAGGGCATAAAGCGCTGCGGATGGGCTACTATTGGCCGATCCTGTTCAGGGATGCTAAAAGGTATGTTCAATCCTGTGACAGCTGCCAAAGGATGGGCTAGCCTAATAAAACAGATCAGATGCTTCTACAGCACCAAGTAGTAGTTGAACCATTTGATAGATGGGAATTGGATTTTGTTGGCCCTGTCAGCCCTCCTTCTAGACAGAAAGTTTACATTCTGGTTTGTACTAATTACATGACCAAGTGGGTAGAGGCTGTAGATTTGGCTAAGGCTAATGACCAGGCGGTGATTGATTTTCTGTACAGTGAAATCTTTACCTGCTTTGGGGTACCGAAGGAAGTAGTTACCGATGGGGTACCGCAATTCATCTCACACCAATTTGAATCCTTGCTCCGGAAGTATCATGTGCAGCATAGGGTGGCTTCACCTTACCACCCTCAGGCTGATGGTCAGGTGGAAAGTAATAATAAAGTTATTGAAGCAATCCTTTCTAAAATAGTTAAGAGCCATCAAAAGGATTGGGCTGACAGGCTTCCGGAGGCATTGTGGGCATATCGCACAACTTGGCGCAACACCACAGGGTTCTCTCACTATGATCTAGTGTATGGAAAGAGTGCCATATTTCCAATTGAGTTTGAGATCAAAACCCTGAAGATAGCCACTCAAATGAATCTGGATGTAACAGAAGCCCAGAAGAGAAGATTGAATCAACTAAATGAATTGGATGAGAAACGATTAGTTGCAGTAGACCAGACTGTGTTGCTTCAGCAACAGAGATCCAACTGGCATGACCGATTTATTAAAAAGAAAATATTTCGTGAGGGAGACTGGGAGCTACTATATCACTCCAGGTTCAAGAGGGATTTTAAAGGTAAATTACGTACAAGATGGCTGGGTCCATATTTGGTCGACAGGGTATTTGACAACGGCACTGTCCGTCTGGTGACCATCGATGAAAATCGTATACCATTACTGGCTAATGGCCACAGACTACGATTGTATCGTAAGCCTATTTCGAAAGATGCATATCCTTCGCAAATTTCCGCTGATCCAGATTATCAGCTGGCATCAGAGCAGGAATTTCTCTCTGCCCTTGCCAATCCTTAAACTGAAAATCAGATTTTAAATTACTGTACATAAATAACTTTTTGTTGTAGCGTATAATTGTTTTTTTCTTCTCTTTGCATTTGATCTTTTCGTTTGCTGTTATTTTTCAAAAATTTCCAGGGAAGCGCTAGGAGAACGACCAGATTGGGCCTGTCAAACAAGATTCACTCTGTGTCGTCCTGTGCTGTATTTCCCTTTTTCCTTAAAATAAAAAATAAAACAATTCCAGCAGCTACGACATATTTTTCGGTAGCTGCAACATATTTTCCAGCAGCTGCGACATATTTTCCAGTAGCTGCAACATATTTTCCAGCAGCTGCGACATATTTTCTGGTAGCTGCAATATCTTTTCCGGCAACCGCGACATATTTTCCGACAGACGTAAAAATCCTTTTCCCCAGCAGCCATGAACAACTTTTTTGGCAGCTGCAACAACTTTTCCTGACAGTCGTGAACCATTCCCAGCGGCTGCAACATCATGTCCCAGCGGCTGCAACATCATTTCCCAGCGGCTGCATTATCGTTTCCCGTCAACCCTGAAATCATTTTCCCAGCGGCTGCATTATCGTTTCCCGTCAACCCTAAAATCATTTTCCCGGCGGCTGTAAACCCTTTTTCCTGGTAGCTGTGAACCATTCCCAGTGGCTGCAACATCATTCCCAGCTGCTGCAACATCATGTCCCAGCGGCTGCAACATCATTTCCCAACGGTTGCATTATCGTTTCCCGTAAACCCTAAAATCGTTTTCCCGGCGGTCGTAAACCCTTTTTCCCGGTAGCTGTGAACCATTCCCAGCAGCTGCAACATCATGTCCCAGCGGCTGCAACATCATTTCCCAGCGGCTACATTATCGTTTCCCGTCAACCCTAAAGTTATTTTCCCGTCGGCCATAAACCCTTTTTCCCGGCAGTTGTGAACCATTTCCCGGCAGCTCCAACATCTTTCCTAGCAGCTGCA
Source organism: Larix kaempferi (assembly GCA_027924585.1). Classification (NCBI taxonomy): domain Eukaryota; kingdom Viridiplantae; phylum Streptophyta; class Pinopsida; order Pinales; family Pinaceae; genus Larix; species Larix kaempferi. Next base: position 255,048 of record BSBM01000131.1, read on the forward strand.
ACATCTTTTCCTGGCAGCATCAAACCATTTCCCAGTGGCTGCAATATCATTTTTCTGACGGTCGTAAAACCTCTTTCCCGGCTGCCGTGAACCATTTTCCGGTAGCTGCAACATATCTTCCGACAGCTGCAACCTATTTCCCGGCGACTATGACATATCTCCCAACGCCGTAAAAATTTTCCCTGGCAGCCGTGACTTTTTTTATTCTGATAGCCGTAAAACCTTTTTCCCGGCTACCGTGAATTATTTCCCGACGACTGTGACATATCTCTCGGCGTCGTAAAACGTTTCCCTGGCAGCCGTGACTTTTGTTATTCCGATAGCCGTAAAACCTTTTTCTCGGCTGCCGTGAATCATTTTCCGGTAGCTGTAACATATCTTTCGATGGCTGCAACATATTTCAAGGCGACTGTGACATATCTCCCGCCGCCGTAAAACTTTTCCCTGACAGCCGTAATTTTTCCCGATCCCGTAAATTCTTTTCCCGGCTGCTGTGAACCGTTTTCCGGTGGCTGCAACATCTTTCCCAGTGGCTGCAACATATTTCCTGGCGACTGCGACATATCTCCCGCCACCGTAAAACTTTTCCCTAACAGCCGTAATTTCTCCCGATCCCGTAAATCATTTTCCCGGTGGCTATGAATCTTTCCTGGCGGCTGTGGTATCATTTCTGGCAACTTGCAGTGGTAACTCCTGTGATTAACGGAAGAATTGCTCCAAACCTGCTAAACTATGGCTCTGATTCATCCCAGTCGTGCCGGTGAACTCACCATTCTGACCCCGAGGACGCGATGGTTTGTGTTTCACTAGCGGAAGGAATTATTGCATTATTTATGACTGTGCACAAGTCTGGTTCCGCAACGTCACCATCTGCACGCTCCACCATTCTCCGCAGGTTATCCGACGCACAGTATCATGAGGTATGGCTTTGATTTATCATGTGATTAAGTGTTGATATCATTTAAACAATATCAGTCGTACCTTTACTCGTATTACCATTATGCCTGATTAAACCTTTCCCTCGTATGACGTAAACACTAATAACTGCCACCTTCCCCAATTCGGCATGGAAATTTCAAACATTTTTCTGTGCTCAACTTTCCAAATTTGCCCATTCTCTCAACGTCTTTGCTCAGCGATTCGTGCATCCTCTGTGCTGCAACTTCCATTCTCAGATTCTGCCATCTGTGGGATAGCAACTTCAGCCTGCAGCCAGGACCATGGGGATTCCAGTTCGTCATGAACCTGTGAATACAAAGGAACTCAGGAAAAATCTTCAAGTTCTTTCCATTTTTCAAGCCGCCGGCTGGCTCGAATTTTTGAGCGACTAGATGGATTCAATCGGGAAGTAGCCTTGCAATTTGCTCTAAACCTCACCAAAACTCACTCCACGGTGTGGGGGCTGCGCATAGAAGTCTCTGAGGCCATTATATCCAAGGTTACGACCATCCCTCTTGTAAGAAAGCCATGGTTTAACCGACGAGTCCCCACAACGACTGCACGGGAAGCATTTTTGTTGGAGGGGGAGCAAGTAGAATCATCAAGAAGAGGGATCGCACTGCACTCATTGCCACGGCCATGGGACCAGGTTGCTGTCTTCCTCAAGAAGTACATCACTTGTGAAGGTAGATATCAAACTGTGTATAATTCTGAACTCCCTTTACTTTCTCATCTCCGCCATGGCATTTTAATAAACATTCCATATTATCTACTGCATGACTTGTGCCATATGGCAGCATTTGTCCAGTCTGCTAGGCACCCACTTTCCTCCCTCACCCACCATGGCCTTATCAAATTAATAATTGTAAGAACCCTTGCCCAACATCATATAACCTGGGAGCAATTCACAGCTCGAGCTCAGCAACCCGTTCCCTTGCGGGTTGTCCCATTACAGCAGATACGAGTTCCACCACAACAGGAGGACCGGAGTCCCTCCACTGAATTTGGGGGGGGGGATGAAATTGAAGAAGAACAGCAACCGGGGGCACAAGCAGAGCCATCTAGGGAGGATGAAACTATATTAGAAGAAGAGCAACCGGGGGCACAAGCAGAGCCATTTGGGGGGGATGAAACTCCATTAGAAGAAGAACAATTGAGGGATGAAACTCCATCACAAGCAGAGCCATTAGGGGAGGGTGTAGATAAAAACCCTATGGAAAATCCAGACAATAGGGCAGTTCTGACACCAGAAGGTGAAATTGGAACAGCACTAAATGCTGCGACAAGTGAACCTGAAGGTGACAGAGCTAGGGAAATAGAAGAAAATATTAAGCTGGTAACTATTGAATCCTCACCAGAGTGGGAAGGAGGAGCTTTAATTGAAGAAGAACAGAATGAGAGTCAAGAAAACATTCCTTCGACCTCAGCTGTGAATCCCTATATACCAGCTCCACAAAAGAAAACACCACAAAGGAAAAGAAAGGGACCAATCAATGAATTTAGCATAACCGCACCAATCAGAAAGAAAAGAACTAGGTCAGCTACAGTAGCAGAAGCAGCCAGAAAAAGATGGGCAACCTTAGAGGCACAGGTTGAGCCCCCTATCCTTGTACCGAGACCAATGGATGCTCCACAAAGGCCAGTTGAGGAAGAACCCAGAATTGAAGGACTTCTGGCTGAGAACACACTGTTAAAAGAGGACCTCCAAGTGCTTCGAAGGGAATTGGAAACCTGGAAGGAAACCTGCAGAAAACTAGGTGAAAGGAAATTGTACACATTGGTAGAGGCTGCAGACCAGCTGGAGGGATCAAACTCTACTGAGCCTGGTAACGAGGATGAATGAGTAATCTGTCCCACCTGTGGAGAAATCTTCAAGGAGGCAGGTCACAAGATTATACTTCGTACCTGCTCAGCACAACAACCTGCGGCCACAATAGAGGAAGCTGCAGAAAAAGAAGATGTTGTCACATAAGAACCAGCATCTTTAAACATCCTTGCTGAAGCTGCCACTAATCCTGTGACAGAGGAGCTAAGGGATGAAATCATGTGTGATGATGGGGATAAATAATTGACTTAACCCCAAAATGCTCCCACGACACAGAGAGTATAGAGCAGATGGGAGAAGAACCGGGGATGGGGGACACTCTGGAGCCTAATGAAGAATTCTATACTGTAACCCTAGAATGTTCGCATGAAACAGAAATTCTAGAAGATGAGCCACAAGGGCAGGACATTGATAAACTTGAACAGGGTGCTGTAACACAAGAACCAGCAAACCTGAGTATACCTGTCCAATCGGCCAAGCAGATGGGAGAAGAACCTGGAATAGAGGACACTCTGGAATTTAATGGTGAACTCTGGGTTGTAATTCCATAGGGTTCCCATGACACTGAGCTCATAGGAGAAGAGTTGCAACAACAGGAGGATGAAGAGGCAAGCCAGGATGTTGCTACACAAGAACCAACATCCTTGGAGGCTGCAACAGGAACTCCTGAATTTCATTTGGAAGATAACCCTGGAATGGATATCATTCCCGATACACAGTGGAGTGAAGATGAACAGGTACAGAAACCATGCTCAGGTGACACTTAAATCTTGGAGGATGAGCTGCACAATGAGAAGGATATCCAATCTCAGCAGTAGAGGGACAAAGAAGACAATGTTACACAAGAACCAGTGTCTCTAAAAGCAATGAAGGTAGCTGCTGAAGAGAGTCTAAAGGATGTTGTTGTTACAAAAGAACCAGCAACTCTCTTATTAGACTTAGATGTGCTGGAAGACACTGCCCCACAAGAACCAATGCTTCTACGTCCTAGAAATGTCATTGATTTGGATTCAGATTAAATATTTCCTTTCAAGTCCTCCCCAGGCACAGCATATGATGAGACTGCAGGAAGAAGTGATTTCCACTTGCACCAACTACATTTCCAGACACCAGCAGGTAGCATTGGAAGGGGAGCAGTGATGCTGGAAGGTATTGGGTTACTCACAGAGGCTTTTTAAAGATAGATGAGGTGCCTGAGTTTCCCTACAATTTTTCCTCTCTCCATGGATAGAGCTCAGTACAGGACTCAGATTCTGAATGATGCAGGTTGTTGAATGAGGACATGCAACAGGGTAGTTGGGGGGAGATGTTGAGCCCAGAATTGGCCCCTTTTAATCATCCTTGATCACCTTTCCTTCCCCTGTCCTACACCATTTATCATGTAATCAGTCCTGTTGTCCTCACTTTATTTCCCCAAGCTGCCAAGGTATGACTGATCATTGCTTTATATTATTAATGCTTATGATTGTGATAATTAAGGCTGTGTATCTCTCAATTGTGCTAACATGTTTTGATTTATGAAGGTAGTTTGAGATAAGTGGACTGCAGGAAGGTGGGGCTGAACAAGTATTGAAAGGAGGGATGCTCGCTGCTTAAAGGGATCCTCGAGGTTCCAATCATCAATTAATACACGTGGTTCTAATGCAACATTCTAGACAGAGCTGTGACAGGGTAGCTGTAACAGAATGCGCCATAATTGGAGATCTTTTAGTTGTTTGATACTCGAGTTAATTGTGATCTGGAAAGATCGCCACTCCTGGGCCAATCAACAGCTTTCTCATATCTTTCTATATCCTTACTATGCCACGTTTGTAAAAACTTGTATCAATTAGGGCACCTGAAGATCAGAGATCTTCATGGCTGCCCGTTAATAGAATTGGATGTTATGATCTGCATGTATAAATATGGGGAGCTGCCTCGACCCAGGGGGTTGAACAACGCAGAATTCATTCATTGTGTTAGCAGTGAGATCAATTTGTGTAATCTTCCTTTCGTTAATACAAAGAGTTTCCTTTGAGTTAAAAGAAGCTTTACGTTGTTCAGCCAGCATCTCTGTGTGAAGGCTGGGCCCGTCTTCCACAGAGATTGCTGAGTTAAAATAGGATTTCGAATTTGTTGTTGTGTGATGTTTTGTTCATGATATTTCCCTTCTACGCAGCAGTAGTAAGTGTGGTGTGGATTTTCAGTATAATTAAGATTATATTTCCTTGAGATTGGTAAATGGTGCAGAGCAATAGTCGACTGAGTAGGAACTTTCTTTATGCATTTCATATGATAGTTGTACACAGCTTTGTTCATCCTGTAGTTGAATATTGTTATTCCATGAACCCTTGCAAGTTATCTTTCCTGTTATGATTGTTGATTTTCATTCCTGTAAATCAAACTCTTAGAGCAGTTGAAGTCAACCTTTGCAATTGAATTTCTAGATTAATATTCAGTTTATGTTTGTGATTTTCAAGAGTGATCAAATTGAAGAGGTGATTGTTCTAGGATGTGAGTGAGATTTCTTTCCTGCAATTGTTGTTAAATCTTATATTATTTCTTATTGATGCATAGTAGAAAGGAATTGAAATTGTAGCATTTAGAAGGAAATTGGGATTACACAGATTCTTGGGATGAACATGGTTGTTAGAGGATAAAAGTATTCAATTATAATGATTTGGTGTTTAAGCATAGACTGTGCATTTATCCTTTGAAATAAAAAGACTTTCTCGGGTTAACAATAAATCTCGTATGCTCTGTGTGTTGGTAATAATCTATCTGCATATAGGGTGCTCGACAATAAGGGTTAGGGGTTAATTTTTATTTGACTAGACACTTTACAGATTAGAATTACGCGGTTAGCTTTATAGTGGTTAAGGGATATATAACATTATGTGTTAGTATTTAGGATTCTTAGGGGCTATACTAGTTTAGGATTATAGTGGGCCAAGAGTTATGGTGGCTAATTGTATTAGGGACTATGGATTGCAGTGGCTAGGGACTAATGGTCAGGGATTTGGGGATTGAGATACAGGGGTCATGGATTTATGGTTACAAGGATGAATATTTATATGTACATGAGGATAATGTGAGTTAGTGATTTTTTGTAATAGTATATGTCCTAACCCTTGTGGTGAAGGAGAGAAGAGAGGGGTTAGGGAGGGAGGAGGGATTGGGTAGAGTGGAAGAGAGTGGAGAGGATTGGGTGGATAGGAAGAGAGGGGGGTGGGGTTATAGTGAGGGGGGGTGGTCCCAACCTTAGAGGCAATCTCATCTTATTCAACAAAAATAGTGAATGAAAATAGTTTGGAACTTTTATGTCTAGGAATGGAAATTAGATTTTATAGAAATAGAATCAATGCGTGCATGCATAGAAATGTGTGCATGCATAGCAACGCATGCACGCATCTGCATGTGCGCACATAAAACACGTGCGCACATTTGCATGCACGCGTGTCTGGATTCAAATTATTTGTGGCGCCCTTGCAAGTTTGGTATTAGCTTCGGATTTCCAAACCTTGAGGCTCAGTCTTATTTGTGGCAGAACACATCAAATGCTGTAAGTTCATGTTTTTCGAGCTTAGTTCTGCATATGCTCCACTAGTGCACTATTGATGAAATTGCACACTTGTCGAGCTCTGTGTGCAGATTCTAACTATATATTTTTTTGAATAGATTTGTTGTTATTTTCTATTTTTAATTCATTTTTAACTGCACTCATGTCAAATTTGTAAAAAACATAGGTTGTTTATTTGGTCTATAACTTTTGATTGGCTTACATATTTCGAAAATGGAAAAGAATCCGCACAAGAGTACAAGAATACCTACAAGCTAAAAAAAAAGGTTGTTTGATTATGTTCAGACCATGATATGGTGGACCAACACTCGACCATGTCATTTTAAGGCTTCACTGACTTTAGTAATTAAAAAAATGTATATAATTAACTTCTAAAATTTTGGAAAAATAGTCCCGCACAAGATTTGTTTGTTGCCTACACCTCTATATATTTTTTCCCTCATAAATTGACAATTTAGATAACAAACCGGTGGACCAACAAAAACATCTGCATTATGTTTTAGAGAGAAAATAACATACCAATGTTAGAATAATGACATTTTGGGGTGGTTATACCACTTCTCCATAAATAAAAGTTATATATTTCGGAAGGTGATCTTTTTTTCTACGTTTCATCTTTTTACACCTAATTCAAAAAAGTTTTGTAGGTACCTCTAATAATTCATTTTAATGATAATATTTCTGTTTTTCCAACATGTCATTGTAACTAACGTGTCATAATTGGGTGTCATTACCTTGCACTGACATGTTTCCTATCCATGTGAATATATGTATATTTTATAGGTTGGAGTGACCATGACCTCACCCTTAGTACTAATTTGTGTGATAAAATTTAAGGGTTAGAGTGACCACACATGACATCATGCTTGGTACTAGTTGAAAGGGTTGGAGTGATTATGGCCTCACCCTTTTGTATGGATTGGGATTTATGTTCTAAAATATAATATATCACATGTTTTACATTTAGAGATAGTATTCATATAATTAGGAGTGCCTTCATTTAAAGGTAAAGGACATTATGAGTAAATATAATTTCCATTGATTTGTAAAAGTAGAAAGTAGAGAACACTGAAGTAGAAGAGCATTTATAAACATTTGTATTAAAGCAATTAGTTTTATTAAAAACATCCCTTTTGTTTAGAAAACGGAATTTTTATGTGCATAAACATGAGATTTAGTGAATATATGCATATACAATAATTAGAAAATAGGTAATTATGTATAAGTGACATGTATCACTATGCAAGAGCATTAAGAAACAAGCCGAGGGCTGGCCATGAGAACGCCATTGCTTGTGGATGATTCATATACTATTGGAAATTCCATGGGGTATGATTATTTCAAATCCTGATCATGTCATTGCTATTATTGTGATGTGGATTCCACATTGCTCGTTTGACAATCACACAACCTTTTGGTGAAGGAAGTCTTCATTCACTTAACATACTAACTAGTGGTGAAAGAGGTTTTATTTCCCTTTAAAGATACATTCGTTACCGTCATTTTATTTTGGGGTTCTAAGAGAATGGGAGTACCCTACAAGATATGATGGGGTCGAAATTCATAGGTTTTTTTTTTTTTAAGAAAGGAGGGATCATCAAGTTAAATATTGGAGCAGTAACTTGGACTAGAAATAGGCTCTTCAACCACCAAAAAAGAGATAATTTGATTTCAATAATCATGCCATTCATTCTCTAACTTATTTATGCACATAAAAGTGTTGGATGCCCATTCTTTATAGATTTGTTTGATCACGCATAAAATAATTACACTCGTTGAATATGGGCATTACCCAATCTTAGATTTACTTGGTTTAATTCTCACTAGGAAAGAAAAATACATGTTAGATGTATACAAAGCCTTATGGATATTATTTATTTTAATTTTTCTTGGGTATAAAAGTGCTCAGAGATTCTCATGCATAATCTGGAAGGAACGTAATAATTGATTCTTAAGCATTACCATTATAGTCCACTTCTCCCCCATACTACGAGTGAAAGGGAAAAAGGTAAAAACTACCATTAAAGCAGCCCAAGTTATATCGACTATATCCATATAGGCCATGTTCTCTAAAAAAGAATGATTTCATCATCAAGATGATAAGGGAACTATTAACGATAGTGCAAAGTTTAAGTTGAAATGGTCTACCTATTCTGAACGTTATGGACGTTTGAGTTGATATGAGAGATAAAGAAATCCATTTGTTCATTGACCAACGAGTTTCTATTACTAACTCGAGGGTTGTACATTCAATTGACCAACGAGTTTCTATTACTAACTCGAGGGTTGTACATTCACGACGGAGTCTGGATAAAATGCACGTAACTCACTATCTATATTGGTAATATGTACCAATATGTCTCTAGAAGTTATGTAATGGAAATACAGACTTTTCCTTCCATTTACTTAGAGCATGTAATGGCCACAAGAGTGAGAATTCATGGATTTCCTTAACGTATGGAATGAGCATCTCTTTATTGTATCTTCAAGGGATGATAAGCACATCTTGTAGCTCTCCTTTTGCTAGAAAAATGAGTAATTTTTTTTAGGTTTTGGGAGATGGATTTAAACTTTAGTTTACCTCCATTAACAATAACATAATTAGGTAAAATAGTATCCAAATACAATTTATTACATGTAACTTTCAACACATGATTGTCATTTAACTTTCAACACATGATTGTCATTGATGGTTTTTTCTTAGTCTCATATTTCAAAAAAGATTACTCTAATTTACAAACATGAACCATAAAAGATTATGATGAAATACATTGGTAGCAAATCACATTTGGTAGCAAAATTTTATAGAAATTAAGTTCCGAAAAATTGAGTAATGCTGAGGTTATGTGGTGGGAAGCCAAAGGGTTTAATGACATATGTGTTGTATGATTGTGTTACATTGGGCAGTAAATTTTTTTACAAAATAGAGTAATGCTATGGTTGTGTGGTGGATAGCCAAGTGGTTTAATGCCATGTGTTGTATAAAATATCATTTAGTGATTAGTACTGTATGATATCTTACATTTTGTTATAATTATTAAGGTTAAGCCTATGTATTGTTAATTGATATGTACAACTAGAGTGGGCCTGAGTGGGCTACTGTTTAAGAACATCTGCTTCTTTCTAAGAAATCATGGATTTGAATCTTGATCAAGGGATCAAATTTTTTGAGGTGCATTACATATTATCTATATATTCATACTATATATTAAAATAAATTAAAAGTAAATGGAAAGAATTGAACTTAGTTGTTGTGGACTAGTACTTATTCTTTTTTTAGATTGTACAAGTGTATTGTTGAGATTGATTTGATGGCAATCATTCCAAATTCTAAATAAAAATTTATAGAAAAAAAATATCAAAAATAACTGGTAGTTATGTATGGATAACTGTGGTAGCTATGCATAACTCATAGCTATGCATGAATAACTGTTAACTAATACATATGCATAGATAATTAATAGATAATACATGAATAATTAGTAATTTGTGTAGCAATTAAATTGTGACCTGTGATTTTGTGGTCACGGGATGACTGATCCCTTGCCTTTTAGAAGGAAATAGAGCAAACACCACACTGCTTACAACACTCACTGCAACAGGAAGACCTTGAACCCACTTATTTATGGTGCTTTTGGCTGACGGATACAAACATTGAACAACGTTTTTGTCTGTCAGGGAAACTACAGCAAACACCACAAGCGCTAGAACTGCTCCTTGAAAATCCTTGAATTCAAGCTTATAGTCTGAACTGTTTGAAGGCTTAACTTTATTTTTGCCGCTGTTAACCGTCTTGATCCCACTTGTGGTGGCGATCCCGTAATGGACTTTCCCATTACTGTCTGTGAAGGTGTCCGAGAACGAGAGAATGAAGCACACAATTCCAAGAATAACCAGACAAACTCCCACCAAAACCTTATGGCCCTTTCCACAGTCGCCGTCTTGGGAGAGAAGATTGGACAGTATCTGAAATATGAAAATAACGCCCGTGGGCAGCATTTTTGCAAGATTAGATACAGTTGATAAAGAGTAACTCACAGCCTTCGTCGTGGTTTTCTCGCTGTCACTCGTACTGGAAACTCCCATGATTTCAGCTTGTCTCTATTGTTAATTCCAAACAACCTGAATTTACAAGAAACCCTCTACAGGAAATTTATGAATTTACAAGAAACCCTCTACAGGAAATTTTGATAAATGATAATCAAATATATCGGCGAGTCGGATAATTGGAGGTCTCGGCTTCGACTCTGATGAAAACTGAGCTCAGGCGATTTCATATGAAAATCCCAAATGCAAGTTCGTCTTCTTATAATGAAGTGAAAGAGAGACGTAATTGTGCCGACTCAGAAGAACCACAAATTTGTTCGTACAGTTTGAATTCACATGCCTACTGTGGCCGCGCAGAACTTGTCAAATATGACTGGTTGAAAGGCCTTTTGCAAGTTGCGTTTGCCTTATCGCCCGAAGCTTCATCAAACATTATCTTTCTATATGACTAAATTAACTGTTGTGTGATGAGACCATGGAAGTTTAATTTTTTGAACTGTTCAAGATAAAAAGCAACAGTGCAAAATCCACTAGACTGAAAGCAACTTGTGAGGTGTTAAATTGAGACCCGTAATCACATATTTATCTGTGAGTTAAAGTCGTAGAAACTGTTTTGAGCGTTGAAGGATAGTTAAGACTTAGAACAGAGGCTTTGACAATATATTCCTGAAAGCTGAAGCGCCGGCCGGCCATTAAATTTCATTTGAAAATAGAAGAACGTGCAGTAATATGGTTCGTTCAAATCCTTTTCACCGAAAGCAGATTCGGAACGCAAACGCGTTATGTGGTAAGATCGATGTACGTGATATTCGTGAAATCAGATTTGTAAATCCCGATCCCATATTCCGCATCGCTCCGATTCTCTACAAGCGAAAAAATCTTCAAAAGCTTACCAAGAATAAAATATGATAATATTTTTCTAAATATCAGTATAATATTTAATTTATAAAATTAGATATATTGCAATTTTGATCATGTAAATATATCATAATACACGTACGGATTTAATATAAATATTAATAAAAAATAGTTGTAATTATTTTTAAAAATAAAATAAAATAGAAATTATTTATTAATTAGTCATTTTAAATTTAATGAAATTTATCTATTCCCACCAATTGACCACCATATCCTTGACAAATATTGAAATTAATATTTACTATGATAATAATGAATAACATTTAAATGTTAAATTTTCATATATTTATAATATTTATAAATAAATCTAATTAAAGTAACATTTAAATGTTAAATTTCATATATTTATAATATTTATAAATAAATCTAGTTAAAATAACATTTAAATGTTTAATTTTCATTGATTTATAATATTTATAAATAATTAATAAATCTAGTTATAATTTTAGTGGTTAAGTGGAAAGTTAATATACTTTCTCACCTAAATGCAAATAGTTATTTATAATAAAATTATTTTCTTTATGAACAAACATATATATATATGATAAAACAAATCAATAAATATATATATAATAAAGTTACTTTCTTTTTTTATTGTAGAAAAATTATATTAAAAAACATAGCACATGGATCTTTTACAAAGGTTTATATATCATCAAAATTGTACAAAAACTAGCAGAGTCCATTCTACATACTTATGTGTTCTATATAGAAATTTCCCTACAATTTTTTCATCAACTTCTATTGCATGTGTACTGTATATCCTTATAAACTGCTTACATAATAAAGAACAAAAAAACATGACCAAAGATGTTGGAGGGGACTACTATCTAGAAAACTATCCTTGCTTGTATTTTTCGTGAACTGGTTGAATCACTGAAATTTCATTCAAGGGCATGGTTTCATTCAAAGGAGACATTTGACAATGGCTACATTGGTTCATTTTCACCAATTGATCTAGATCTTTCCTCACTTTGTCCATTAAGTCTATTTTCTCACACATGTTGTTGTCCAAATCATCGATTTTGGATTCTAGACATGCTGTGTTGTTTCCGTTGAGTCATGCCTCCTCTTTGAGGCTCACAATCCTTACATTCACACCCCCAATCCCCACATGTACCAGCCTCATCATTCTTCTAAAATCCTCGAGGTAGTTCCTGAAACTTGCATAAATCTAACACCAAGAAGGCATAATACATATTTTTGCTAAGAGCAAAGAGGAGGGGCTCCTTCCTGGTGAGGATTTCCCTATTTCCTTGACACCAAAGCTAACGGGATGCACAAGACCAACTGGATGCAAATGGGAGTGATGAGGAATTCAGTCATCTATTGCCATAAGAAATTGTAGCAAAGGCCTAACCCCCTCCCCTAAAGGAAAACTCTCACTCAGGAAATAAGAACAGTCACTCTCCAAGACTGCAATTCCTATGGTGGACATGCGAAGAAAAATATATTCCTATTGCCATAAGAAATTGTAGCAAAGGCCTAACCCCCTCCCCTAAAGGAAAACTCTCACTCAGGAAATGAGAACAGTCACTCTCCAAGACTGCAATTCCTATGGTGGACATGCAAAGACAAATATTTTCCTATTTAGTTTGATCCTCATGTTGGGCCTTCCTCCATTCCACAATCTTATTCTAACATTGAGCAAGAGGTTTCCCCTTGTATTCTCCCATTACAACCACCAAATCCTTTACACTTGTGCGATATTGAACAAACTGGGAAATTGAAAGGACCTCCCTTGTGATGGCCTTAATTCTACTGCCATCATGAGTGTCCATACCATCAATTCCTCGGAGTGCCTGTCACTTCTTATTTCCACCACATATCTCCTACATAAATGAAACATCATTACCGTTGATTAGAGGGGGGTTCCAAGTTACACCCCTCATGGTCCTCATATTCCATTTTTTAAGCATGGTCTTTCATTGGGATGATAACCCATTTGCTTACTATTAGCATGCAACCCATTTCCTTGTCGGGGGTTGAGAATCGTATACAATCATGCCCTGGTCTAACTTGGCCCCTTGATTTTCCAGGTCGTTAGCAAGCCTATTATTATCTTGCTTAATATGGAAAAAAGGTGCATAGCTTGGGTTTGTGAGGAGGAAAAGAATTATTTGTTACGTTCTTCCACAATTTGAGGAGCTGGCCTTTAATTCACTTGTGCATTTCAATTCCTTGCAATAGGGAAAACCATTCTACTTGGTTGTTTGTTTATTTTCCTAATCCCCATGAAAATGATTTCACATTATTTCCTTCAAGGTCCATTAAAACCCCTCTTGCTCGTACCACCCGAATAAAGTTACTTTCTTTATAAACAAATATTTTCAAATACACACACATACACACACACACACACAATAAATCAAATCAAGAAATATATTTTATTTATTGAATGTTGAATTTTTGTCTTTTTTTCACAAAATTGTGTTTTTCTTACTTGTTAGCATAAAACACTAAAAAAAATTCCATATTTTTATAAGAGTTTCCAAAATGATCATGAATTCTTCTATATTTCTGTTTTAATTAGTTTATATACAATATGTTCATAGGATAAACTTCGTAAGAATTGGTAACATACTAGATTTTAGTATTGCGAAACTAAAAATAATATACAATCCTCCATACCAAGTGAAAAATATTTCAAAAAATATCTAACACCAAAACTTCTATAGACTTTGGAAACATATAATTTCCCTAAGAGTAAGTAGAAAACCCTCTTTGGAGAGAGAATCTACTATCTAATCAAGTTCCCTATAGACATGGAAAATTGAGAAACTAGGAAATAGGCCTGATAACCCCTTGGAATGTACAAATATAGTGTGTAGTTCAATATTATAAATTTGTTTCTATCCCTTCATCCACCTAACAATAATTTCCAGCTTGCCATAAATTGTAAATCTCTGATTCCCTCCTCATATGTCATTTAAAGAAGCACTTCAACACCATCAGTTTTGCAAAATTATTCATTCCCCGACCCATCCTAGCTTTAAAAGTGATGGAATGTGTATCCGAGAAATAAATTATACCATTGATCCCATTAATTTGCTCTAGGCCTTGAAAAGCTTCGTCAAAATAGCTCCAGTATTTTGTTTTATCGACCAGAACTTCACCCACTTGTTAAGGAAATGGGTATCCTCTTTGAAGTAGTTAAATATTGCTACAATTTGAGCCACAACTTGAAAGGTCTAGTTTTGTTCCTCTTTAAAGATTCTTAAGTTGTGGGCAAGCCATAAAACACACAACACCAAAAAAGAAATAGGTATATATGAATTCAATTTTTTTCTTGACAACCGTTGTTGTAGTCAACATTCTTTAGAACCTTCATTCCATAGTTATCTAATTTTCAATCACAAACCTATATATTTCTAGACATGTTGCAAAAATGGGAAGAAAACAAATGTATGAGAGGTAATTTCCTTCACCTATAAACAAAGGAGGAAAATGTTGAGCCCTTGCACACTTCTTTTATGTTATATATCCCAAGTGAATACCTTATTCTGCAAGACAAGGCACATGAATATTTTTCTTTTTTGAGGAGATATCTATATCTCAAGGAATATTTTAAGAACCCCCATAAATTTATATGTAAAATAAAAGGGTGAATCTCATGATACAGGAGAAAGTGTGAAGGATAATTTATCAAAAATATAATACGTATGTATAATTTTTTTGTGAATCGTTCACGGGATTATAAAATCTTGTAAAATCGGGAAAACATTTCACAAAATCATAAATCTTGTAAAATATGGTGAATCTTTCACAAATTATAAAAGTTTGTAAAATTTTTGGTGAACCTTTCAGAGGATTAGAAAATATTGTAAAATCTTGGTGAATCTTGCATTGGACTTTCAAAAATTGTAAACCCTTGACAAATTGGTTGAAATTTGACTCAATAGGTAGATATTGTAAAAACAAGCTTATCTGATGTTGAATATCGAACGCAATGGAATGAAACCCAAAATGCTCTTCTTGGCAAAGAAAATTATCCCAGATGATTTTGTATTCACGTTAGATTTCCCATGTACTCTTGCACTATAACACATTTAAAAAAAAAATCTAAGATTTTTTGGTGGTCTACTCTGCCATTTCGCAGTCCCAATGATAGATCCCTTGTAATCGATTCCTAAATGGAACACACGAAACGCTAGTTTTTGGTGTGTCTTCTAGAACCTGTGACCCTAACAATATGCAACCCTGAGAGTAGGTAACAAGGAAGAATGTGTTAAAATTCACAAGTAGATCACCATTCAAGACATGTGCCACCTTCAACCACTCATAACAATCTCCAAGATAATATTCCAACCCCAAGTATAAAACTGTTTTTGAAAGTATGCACCTAAGGTTAGGGAGGCATAAATGAACATGTGCCAATCACCTTAACCACTCCAAACATAGAGCCCTAAGTATTTTACATAGGTGTTTCTCTCTCCTAGTGTTGAGCAAGTACATGGTTTCATAACCATTTATGTCGAGCACACTTCTCCAAGCAAAAATCGGAGTAGGGAATCCCAAATGTCAAGGTAATCTTCTTCCAAGCAAACTCCACTCCCACTGCTGAATATAACACCCTTCCTCAGACCGTGCACCCAAGGTTAGGGAGGCACGAATAGACATGTTCCAAGCACGCTAACCACTCGAAACACAAATCCATTAGTATCGCACTTAGGTGGTGGTATTTTTTACTCCAAGTGTTAAGCAATTATATTGTTACATAACCATTTCTATTGAATTCACTTCTCCAGGAAGAAACCCAAGTAAGGTGTCCTACATGTGTCAAGGTGGGTATGCACATTTCCACATGTGCCAACTCATCAACCCCACCTATTTTCATGCAACATGTGCACCATCCTAGAAATGAATCTTCAATTAAATGTACCATAATTGTCCACGCATCAAAAGTAGATGAAAAAAGTGACTACAAGATAAAGACACCCATCATTGAGATCTCTTCCATGAAACTCTCTCTCACTAAGATAAGTACCCCTCACACAGTAAGTGCTCATACAACTTAAGGAGAATGTAGAACAACTTCGAAGAAACCAAAGCAATGAGTCCTTCATTCTCAGAGCTAAATTGCCTCATTCTCCAAGCTACTAATCAACAATCACCTTAAATTTTTTTTAATTCAACCTAAGTATATTTTGTTCCTTTGTTCAAAACCTAAGTATCACATGATAATAGAATAAATAAACATCCCTAAAACCACGATGAGTAGAATATTAGTGGCTTTGGTTAAATGAGATATGCCATGTAACTAGGCTACATGGACACAGGCATGTTATTTTTTACTTCTTGATTTGCACATGTTTTTTATCCTTTCAGTGCTTAGTAGATTGAGGTTAAGATGGATCTATGCTAGTTATATAAATAGTCAAGGTGCATGAAAGTGGATAGACTTACATTGTTGATATAGTTTCATTTCCCTAGATTTGCAAGCATGCATCATACATGCACAAAATACTAGGATGTGGGTGCAGGTATCCCAAGAGAGCTAGTTATTTAACAAAGAGTTAGGTTAATAAACCAAATTTTGGAAAAAAATCACTTCATTAGATATTTACAATATGTCTAATTCCTTGTACACCAGTGCTTTCCAAGATTTTTAAATTTTTATGTTTGTTATTTAATTTAACACTATAAAAACCTTCAATTCTTTCTAAAGTTGACTATTATACACTCTTATGCATCCATTTCATTGCAAACAAATTCATTACTAATAGTGAATCTAAAAATTAAAAATCACAGATTACAGACTTGATATTTGTAGGGGTGCTAACACATTTGTGACCTCCTCTACCATCAAAGGATTAAATGAATCCAAATCTCTATATTGCTCCACAAAAGTTCTTCAACCCTCCTTAGTGGAATGTCTTCCCATAGTTAAATCTCCATGCACTATACCTAGACAAAGCATTCTTGTAGACTCCCTGCAAAAAATAAATTATCGACATGGATATGTAGCCACTCATATAGATCATGAGGCTTATAAAAAATATAATAGGAGTAACAACCAAGACAATTTGATTCCATTCCACATTCTGATACAAGAAATTAAATCTGGAAAATTAAATAAAAAATAAGCATCAACTGGAGTGAAATTAAACATCTTGAAGATAGAGCATTACACAATTAACATCTAAGAAAAAGCATGGTTAACAACTTACCAGTTCAAATGTATAAGGCATAATTTTCTTTAGCTACAAAACTACAAAGATAGAAGCTGCTTCATTGGAAATCTTTTTACGTCATTAGATAGTCTTCCCTAAGGCATGTATACAAGAATAGCATGCTTGTAAATTCAGGGCAGAGATTGAAAGGTGTCTGTCAACACCCGCTCTAAATATCTTATCAACAACTTTACTCGGCCTTTGGATACTCAACAACTTAATAAAATCTTTTCTATCTGTATTTTAAAGCGCTCCACTCAACTTAGAAGATTTACCTTGTTGGGATCAAAGACATCAGATAATATTTCCAAGTAATCAAGAATTCTTTGGTTGATTCTCTCTCCCCATTTGAAGCATCTCCATCATAGAGAAATCAATCTAGATATGCTATTACTATTGCTATTATTAGATGGGAGGGGAGGATTTTTTTCTTGAGAATAACAGAGGGTTCATTGATGACAAATCCTTTTTAATTCCCTTGTAATATCCTCCATATTTAAAGGATATAGGTTCCTTCTCCTACAGAGAATATGTCGACCCTTATAATAGAGGGGGAAATAGTCTCCCCTTAGCTATATTAGATAATTTATAAATACCTGAATTTGGTTCCCTCTTTAAGATAGAGAATGCATGGAAGTAATGTGAATATCCAGGAGTTTCTCATTGAAATCGAAAGAGCTACTCGGGACCATGGTAATTTTTAAGGGTGAAATTTCGCCAATTAGCTATTTTTTGGGCCTTTTTTCAAAAACAAATTTGCTATTTGGTCATTTTTAGTCTCTAATGTCACATATATTTACATAAAATGTGTTTTTTTATTATAATATTCACCAAAATTTACAATTTTCAATAGTAAAATGTATGTTTCATATTTAATATTCACCTACCTTTCTATATATATGTTTTTTCTCAATCCAAAATAATCACCTAGGATACTATACGTAAGTATAATATTAGAATCCTTAAAAAATACCCTTCTTGGGACCCCTCTCCCCTATCTATTTAAAAGGGGAGATCAAGGATGTCATGGTCAATGATGAAGGAGCTCTCTAATACTATCCCTCCACAAAGAAAAAAATATCTTTAAAAATTTTGGCGGCTACTCCTTCACCAATGTGGATGTGGTTCCCTTTTTTAAACAGAGATAATAGTTTGGACTACTTATCTAAAAGGGAGGCCTTGTCTCCTCTCTCCTTAAATTCCCAACTATTTGATAACATCGTAGGTGATGTATACCCCCTATGAAGTCTATGGTTGTATCAATTCCAGATCAACTTCCTCCTCAATGGAGTGTAACCAATCATCTTTAATGGTTATGATTTCCTTCTCAACTGGTTGGGATTGGTAAATATTTATATGTTCTAATTTATCGTCCCTTTCCCAAAAACAATTCTTCGAAAGACTTCATAATTTCCCCTCTTTTAATTCTTACACATGAGGAGGAGATACATAGGAGACCAACCTCTGTGCACGAACTACTTATAAAGGTATCTACATAATAAAATAAAAACCTAGAAGTGTTCACTCTTTTAAAATATAGAGGGTTGTCCCTATTGCTTTGCTATGGAGGTGTATATAAAAATTTAGGGGTAGTCTTATCAACTGGGGTGGCTTGTAACTCTAGAGTAACCTGCTTTATGGCTGCCTCTAGCAGAGTTGTATTTTCTTGTCATCCTGGGTTTTGGGTGACTAGTTTCTTTGTGTAGATTCAAAAAGTAGCTACAACCATAAGAAGTAAAGGAAACCACTCCTAAAAAATACACATTTGTCTAGCACATATTTTTAAAATATAAAGCAATTTTGTTCTCATTTCTAACCCCTAGATATGATATGGTTTCCTCTTTCCCCTCTGGAAACTGTGGATCAAATTAAATAGTGTTGATCCATAATTGAGTGACTTATATCCCACTCAACTATTCAACATGGATACTTGTGGAAAAAAAATATTCTTAGTATTTGTTCTCTATCTCTTATGTGAATAACTCATTC
This sequence comes from Larix kaempferi, assembly GCA_027924585.1. Lineage (NCBI taxonomy): Eukaryota > Viridiplantae > Streptophyta > Pinopsida > Pinales > Pinaceae > Larix > Larix kaempferi. The sequence continues at coordinate 274,498 of BSBM01000131.1, forward strand.
AATGATTATACGAACTCCACAATAAACATTATTAATTCTCAAATATTCATCTAAGAAACAATGGTATTAACCTGAAAAAGATGCAGCTAAGCTAAAATATCAGGAAACCAACTCTAATCAAAACATGAATGTGATTCAATAGCCACTTGAGGAATTATATGTAGATACACTAAATGACCCCCTTTAATCATCAATCGGTGGAGAGAAAGGTTCTTTATTTCCCTACTAAAAATTAAGTTGTTTTCTCAATATTAATTTCTTGTGAACAACTAATTAAGTAGACAATCCCACACTCATATCCTTTCTTGTTGATGGATTTTAAATCATGATTGGGAACGTATAATACTCTTGTTCTCTTTTCTTATTATCTCCCCCATTTGTATCAAGGACCTTCCACTCATTGATTGGCCTTCCTCCCAATATTTATTCCCACACTCCTTTCCTCAACAAAGCACTCTCAACAAAACACACTTACCCAATCTCCATAGGAAACACAAAGAGAAGGGCGCACCTACATGCTACGAATATTTTCAATGGTAATGGGAAATGTAATGGATTGGCACTTCATTTGATGGATTTAGCACATTAAAGGACATTTTTTTTATGCTTTCAAGAAAATTCCTTTGAGAAATTTGTTTTTCTAGCTTGTTTGGAGTATCACAAGGCCATTGACTCCATTATGAAGTGAAGCACTCCACCTATAAAGACTCTCTTGCACACACTTTTATGCACCTTGGCGGGACATTCAATATGAGAAAGCCACACATGATGCTTGAAGGATGTTTTATATGGTTCAAAGCCTAGATTAACATTGAGATCCACTCTTGGAGGCCACATTGCAGACATGTTCATGCATCTTGATGGGGCATCTCACTTGGAGAGGTCATGCATGGACTTTGGTGGGTTTCAATACCTTGATGAGGGAGATTTATATCTTTAGGATACATGGAATAACCACCATATTATCTATGCATTGTTGGCATAAATACAAATGTCGGAAGCTTGAAAAATGAAGGAATAGAAGTGAAGAAGTAGAGCATCTAAATTTTATGGGAAATTTATTTGAAGCTACCAGAGTGCAATGTGAAGAAGATCCTTCAACATGGATCTAGGTTGGTTTAACTAAGAACATATCTATATATAATTATATTTTATCCTTATTTTTAGGATGACATAACTGTGGGCACCAGCCTGGAAAATTTTGTAATTACAAATTGCAATAGACTTTGTAAAGTTGCAGTGTCTTGGTGGAGAAGAGAAAATTCCATAATGTTATCTAAAAAACAAATTGAAGTTCATTTGCCTTGGGAACTAGGAAATTTCCTATCTCTCACAACATTGTCAGTTAATTTCCTATTTGTCTCTCCCAATAAATCAATTTACAAGTAGCTCAGATGAACACAAATAGAGAAGATGTAGAGAATATTGGACAAAAGGTAATGGACATTGAGAATGAAATTTCTAGACTCAATATCAGAGGCTACTTAATCCAAGTGATGATACCCTCTTCCTTCCAGGACCCATGCATAAATAATTTGAATTTTGATTATGTGTTATGGTCATAACTTCTGAAGAGCATGTAGATGGGTGTTTAAATTAAATTCTTTTGGCCCTAAATGAGAAGCTAGAATGAGTAAGAATTGGGCCTAATTTTCTAAACAGAGTACTTGACAAATTACTTCAAGTATTTGGGTACTACAAATGCAAGAATCCTGAAAAATGAAGGAATAGAAGTGAGGAAGTGGAGCATCTAAAGTAGGTATGAAATTTAGCTTAAGATACCAAAGTTCAATGTGAAGAAGATCCTTCAACAATAGAGGGCATATTACCATGGTGTTTTATTTTAGTGGACCCTCGGCTATTTGAAAAACCTTTTGTATCCAGTGACTACAATTAATGGAGTAAGTGGGTGTATTCCAAACCACTATTATCAACTGTAAGTGGGTGGATTCCAAACCACTATTATCAATTGTAAGAAATTGTATGTTCTAGTTTTTTCATTCAATGCACTCTCTAGGCCACTCGCTAATGATTTTGCAAATATGACCCATCAATTTTGTCTTTTGTTGTTTAGAAAAATATTTTGATAGGCCCATTTCCATCTTGGATTTGTAGATGGGGGAGATAAAATTCTATAAGGTTATCCAAAAACTAATTTGAAGGCAATTTGCTTAAAAAATTGAGCAACTATTCATCTCTCACAACATTAGAATTGATCCTAACGGATTCTTTAGACCAATACCATCAATTTTTTGTAAACCCAAGAGCCCAGGCTATTTATCTCTCCCACTGAATCAATTGATAGGTAGCATATGGGGAATTTCAAAGAGTGCATGAAATTGACAAAATTGTTATTGGATGGACCATGGCTTCCTTTCAACCATACAAATGAATAGTTATTTAAAAAAAATACCATGTTGGATTCATCTTCACTAACTCCACATGAACTAATTATTCCAACATGACTTGATGTTGTAAGTACCCTTTTAGGATCTCCGGTAGAGAAGTCATACCCCAAATTTATGACTTTCCTAGTGTAAAGTTGAGATCCCCTCCTATAAAAAAATTCTCCTTCTTGGGACATGTGAGAGAGGAGAAATGATCCCAATATAATTGTTTATTCTCATAGGTTCATACATGTTCCAAATGGAAATTTGTGCATCCAATATCCCATGGTTGAAAACTGTGTAGAGTCCTGAAGGAATAGGAAAACTATTTAGTAAAGAAAAACCCACCTTCCATCCAGTAAGTAAACCACCCGATAGACAAAAGAATCTAACCAGATAAAATCCCAACCTATGAAAAGTGTTTTGAGATTATTAATTTGTACAAATCCCCCCTACACATAGTTTCTTGTACAAAGAAAATGTCTAACCTCTCCTTATCCACTATTTTGAGAAGGGTGAATCATTTTACAGGGTTTCCCAAACCCCCAATATTGAATGAGAGGAGTTCCATTAGGTCTCCCTTGCAAATGGTTTTTCATCTATAAGATCCCAATTGAGAATCTTATGTTTGCCTTTAGGTATCTATATAGTAGCTTTATTATAGGCAAGATGTAGAAAGGTTATCGTAGTTATAACCCCCTTCCCAAGATATCATTTGTTGTTTGTCCCCAAACCACCTAACGAAGAGTCCAGAGAGGGATAGAAAAGACCTTTTGAACATAGAAAATAAGAATTCCCATGTATATTCTTAGAGCTTCAATTAGACAAAGAGTTATCAACCAAAGCTACATGGTCGGCTCCAGTGAGCTCGAGGTCCTAAGAGACTGAAGGGGGGATAAGGACTCTCTGGTTTGTAGAGGCGGAAGTATTTGTTGATGAATCCAAGGTATAATAAGGATCACCACACGAAATTACCCATCCACCGAGTGCAACTCAAAACCTAACACAAAACCATGAAAGTATAGATGAGAAGGAAAACAATAAATATGGGAATATTTTCCTATAAGAGTATTAGACTGAGGAGGAAAAAAAATTTCCCCACTTCTCTTTTCTTAGAGGATGTTAATTCCTCCAATAACCCAAACTCATTAACTTGGAAAATGACTCAATTCTCTAGACCCTCTTCAATCCCTTGTGTTTTATCTTCAAACTGGTAGTTAAGGGGGGGAGGAATTAATGAAAAACTAGTTTTGTCCAATAAACTTGAAACCAAAGGAGATTGAGACACGATATCCTCTCTCTCTCTCTCTCTCTCTCTCTCTCTCTCTCTCTCTCTCTCTCTCTCTCTATTTACCTATCTATCTCTATCTCTCTCCCTTTGAATCTTCTTGAAAACTTCTGACAGAGAAAATTCTAAATTTCCAAACTCTCTCTCTCTCTCCTTGAGTCTCCTTGAAAAATTATGATAGAGAAAATTCTAAAATTTGAAAAACACTGAGAACTACAAGATTCAAGTATTAAAAATTAGCTTACATAATATTATCTCCTCATGTTAGAATTTACCAAGTGACATAGACTCGGGAGAAGAAACCATCTTAGGTTTCCACACTTTGCTTGTGAAAATATTTGTACAACCATCCACCACATGCCACAAAGTATGACATATAACACATTGAAATTGGATATTAAAATAATCCAAGGCTTGGGTATAGATAAAATCTCCTACCTCAATGTCAATACTTTTTTCCAAATGCTTTGATAAATCAATGTAAACTAGCACTTTATCCATTCAATGATAAGCATTCTATTTGTAAGAAGGATCTACCATCAAAATATACCCTAAATAGGCACCCTACTCCCAAAGGACCTTACCTCACTAGAGTTCCACCATAGGTCCCATGATGTTTACCTAGACTGGGATCTATCCAATCACCCCTCACCTAGCATCAAAACAATGATACCAAATGTTAAAGTTACAACATCATGAGTCATTCTCCAAGTCAATCTTGTGTGCCAAGATCGAGCCTCATGTGTCAAGGTATTTCATTATAGGATCTTGAGTTGGACTCAGGAAAATGGGAGTAGAATATTGAGTTGGACTCAAGAATGAATAATCCTCATGTCTTGAGGTAAGTACTTTGTATGTCAAAGTGATGGTGTCATACAGACTTGTTGTCAAGACTAAGGTCTTGTATTCCAGGATGGATCCTCATGTATTGAGGTGGTGCCTCATGTGTTGAGGTAATGCTTTGCATGTTGAAGCATGAATGATGTGTGATGTAATGCTAACCATGGTTGAGCTATTAAGTCTCCTCTAGAGACTAGCCACCTCTACAGTGAATTAATTTATCATATGACCACTTGGAACTATAGTAGAACAAGATGATCACATCACTGGAAAAATATCCTTAGTATATTTGATATGATAGATAAATTAAAGTTGGAAGATGTGGACCATGCAGATAAGACAAGAGATAAAGATAAGATGTGATAACATAAGAGAGATTCAAATGATAATGATAAAGACTTCAGTTAAATAAGAGATAACTCGAATTGTTAAACTTCAGTGATGTTATCAAGAAGGACTTAAGTTAAAAGAGTTAACTAAGTGTTAATAAAGAAGATCTAGTTACCTAAAGTGTTTTGCATGTCAACACTTGATTTAAAATAAAAAACTACACTTAAGTTAAACTAAAAGACAACACTTGATTTATGACACTTGAGTTGCGACACTTGAGTTACAACACTTAAGTTATGACACTTGCATGATGACACTTGAATTAGCCTCCTAAATAAGTGACTTAGCATCCAGATAAAGGGCGAGTTCATCCTTAAGTCGGAAGATAAAAATAGAATCTGAAGCATGAGAAGTATGATATATGTATGTTATGTAGGATTGATGAATTAAGTGTGAGAGAAAATTATCTTCTCTCTTGAAGGAAATTCGTATTCATTGTGCACGTGACCAAAATTAGTGAATTGGTTTTGTGTAGGATATTATTCTGATTTATATCCTTCCATCTTCTCTCTTACTCCGTGATTGCATTTGGGGTGCTTGGTATTTCTCTCTGATAATGCACCAGGGGTTCTTGATGTAATTTTCTCATTGTAAATACATTCTATGCTATCTATCAATATTCTAAGGAAGATTTTGCTGGGGTTTTCTCCCTCAAGTACTAGAGGGTCTCCCCAGGGTAAATATCGTGTCTCATGTGAATGCTTATGCTTGTTGATTATTCATTTGATTTCAAGTACTACTATAATTCCACATTAAGATAAAAAATTAACATGGTATTAGAGCTCAAGGCATGAATGAGCTAAAGTTTGCAGTCAATCTTCAGCCTATGTTGATCTTGAGTGGAACAAAATTGAGCACAGTACTTGAAGAATAATGGCTTCAATCTTAGTAAGACCGAAAGACTGACTTGAGGGAACATTGAAATTCAATACTTGGAATGCCAAGATTCTGAATATCCTAGAAGAGTATGATATGGATGGCTATGTATCCATTGTTGTTGAAGAGCCTACTACTAATGCAGTGTGCACTAATTTCAATAAGAATCAAGCCAAAGCAAAGAGAAACATTTATGATTATGTGAATGCTTCGACACTTTGAAAAATATTTATTAGAAGAAGGATCCTAGTTAGAATAGATCATTGAAGAAAAAACTTCAGAATCTGAATATGGAGAAGCATGAAGCAATTGATTCCTTATTCACAAAGATATCTCAAGTAAGAGATCAACTCATGAGCATTGGTGTAATGGTTGACGATGATGATCTCATACAGACTACTGTCTATGGCGTTCCATATTCATGGGAGACATTCTTGGTTGCAGTAAATGGTTGAGAAGTGTAACCAAACTTTGAAATTTTGTGGCATGATTACCTACAAGAAGAAGGGTGAATCTAGATCAAATATACTTCCTCCAAATAAGTGGCGCAAGATTGGTCCCCTCAAGAAATTCTTGCTTAACAAAACACACAACACACATGACGCTTACAAAGACTGGATGTAAACAGGATGCAAGAAGCAGGCTTCTATTACTTCAAATCAATTACAATGCAAATTACAAAGCAAAAGAACTAATCTAGTCATCCTCATCCTTATACAATATACAAAAGTAAAATGTGTTTTCTCTATGTGTGCGATCTTCACCCTCTCACGGCCTGTGCTGAATAAAAGTGCTTGATGAGCTATGGATCCGATCTCTGCTAACTCCCCCAAATTCGAACTAACTCCCACTCCCCTTATGTGCTTCCGCACTAATCTTATACTCTGACATGTTGCTCGTCCCGAGGTCCACTCCGCTCCCCGAGATGCTCTTCCTTTGTCTGCTGAATCCTCCAGATCCTGCAGACCTACACTTGTCAGCGCCCTCTATCGTGCTGCACAATCTCTTCCCATGGTGACATCTGTCATGTTCCCAACCACCTTCAATAAATGCTCATAACTTCCTTAGCAACCCCGAATGAATACCAAGTTTTCCTTGACTTCTAAACTTCTCTAATACTACTACAATAGTCGATCCCATCACTGAACTCGACCATACTGCCTTCCATTAACTTTGACTTACCCATCGGCTTCAGTTCACTTCTAAGGCTTCCCCATTCCACCCCTTCCTCCACGCTTGGATTTCACCTCAAAACTTGTCGGTGTTGCGATTCGACAACATGTCGACCTTCGAAGCCTTCGCTACAACCATGTCATCTGTCGACCTCTGACATGTCAACTCTCGACCTTTCGCTCCTTCCATTGACCGCATATTGACAGATCCCTGCTCGACTTATTAACTTTGACAACCAGTCTTCGTTCGCACCAGTGGTCGTCGGCACTACCCCTAGTCGAATGCTCATGTCAAACAACTTCATCTGATTTTACTAGGCCCAGATGATCCTGCATTAGACTCCCCAGATGAAAAAGAACTCGACTGCTTTGTTAGTCTCCTGAACTCTTATTCATAAATCCATGTCACCTTTTACAACTTGTGATATTTCCATCGTACTAAGTATTATTTCATTCGCGAACTGCACATCCTTCCAACCTCGCGTTCCTCTAACACATTAACAATTTCCTCTTTAAGTCGATCTGGAATCTGCACTATCCAGTAGATGTTCAACACTTATGCGCTTCCGCTGCTTGAACCTTCTTCAAACTTGTACATATTTGAGACATTGAATGTTGGTGAAATTCTCAAGTCCTTCGGCAACTCCAACACATAAGCATTGTTTGAAATCTTCTTCAGAATCTTACACAGTCCAATCTTCTTCAGCTTAAGCTTGTTGTACGTTCCTGTCGAAAATCTCTCCTTCCGCAAATTTGCATCGACTAAGTCTCCTTCGTAGAATGACTATAGCCTCTTCTTCCTGTTGGCTCTCAACTTGTATGCCGCGTTTCTCTTCTCAATACGCTTTCGCACATCCTCATGCACTTCTTTCATATGCTTTGTGAATGATTCCGCATTTGCGCTTTTTTTTATTTATGTCGGTAACTCGACCAAATCCACCACTCCATGTGGGATTCTTCCCTGAACAATATGGAATGGGCTCAAACCTGTCGACCTATTCTGTCACATACCCCAATTTTGTAAAAATTATGTAATTTTTTTATTATATTCCTGAGACATTATGTTAAATTTAATGCTAAGTAGGAATTGATGACTCAACAGAGTCACTAGAAATGGAATGTAATTCAGAATATTTTATTATTAATAAATAAATTGTGGAGACAACAGCATGGGAGAGCTGTCAAAAAGAGGTTACTGGTCAAACTGGTGGATGGAACTAGGTGGAAAGGCAAAAGACAAGTGGCAGCATCCTCAAACACTTCCTAAGTTGCAGGTGGCAACTTCCCTATATTTCGGGTCATGATTCCCCAAGAAAGTGGAATCAGAGCAGGTGGCTCATTAACGATAGATAACCCAACAAAGACCTAGGCAATCTTTTAAATAGTACTCAAGGAACAGAGCTGGGGGCTCGAATTTGTTCTGGAGGGAGAATTCATTCAGGTGAATGTTATTCAGGAATCCCATTGAGGAAGAGGGAAATCTACAGTGAGGAAGTTGTTTGAGAGGATTGCTGCAGTAACTTGGTTCCATTATAGCTTATTTGGCTGAGAGAATTTACTTTGCTACACCTAGTTCCAGCCAAGGAGACCAGAGCAAGCTCGGGGGTCCTGAGAAGTTGCGTCTGGGCACTCTCCAGGAGTTGGTAGGGAGGAACAGCCTCCCATTGCTGTTGCTGTCCACAGCTTATACAGGTTCTGTTATTTTATTCCTTTATGATTGTTATTTTATTCCTTTATGTTTATTAAATATGAATGGATGTATGCCGTGTTTAATTCCTATATGTCTGAGGAGTAATTAATTAGAAAGTTAAAATCTCAGAATAGCCATAGTTAGATTTGGTAGAGTTACTGTGTTTATCAGCAGCCCTAGTAAGAAGTAATTATTACTAATTAGGTATGTATACTGTATTCAATATAATAATAATACTTAATTAGTAACTTAGTATTACATTTATAACAACGTATCTATCATGTATTCAATACAACTATAAGACTTTTAGTATTAGTTTATTAATACAATTATAAACATAGTTTAATCATAATTTTTGAATAGATAAACAAGGATTACATATAAATAATTGTACTCTGTATATTACAAAATTAATTAAACAAATCATAGGAAGCAATAGTAAACTTTTAACAATAAAAATTACAGTACTTATAACATGATAAATAACATTGCAGAGGAATGGTAGCCACGGTTAGGTTATCTATACCAATGCACAAACCCTATTTAAATTTAACAAGTCTTTACATTACAACCAAATCAATATGCAAAACCCTAACAGAGAATTTCACAAAGAATTTAACTTTGTTAAATAATTTAGTCATTGTTTTAAAAACAAAAGATTTAGCAAAACCCTATTTGACTCAGTATCGAGCTTAAATAGTATAGTATTAACTTTCACTAAACTCTCTATTTCGATAGAGTCATAATCATAACAACAGAATAAGCAACTAAACAAAATCACGACCGGGGTGTTCGATTTGAACCCTATCATTCCAGTTTTTACAACAAGAATTTATCAGCAGAGAAATACCTAGTTATTAATTTTACAACAAAAGAAACAAACAGAATAATATTCAGCTCATTCATCAAGTTTTACCATTACGGTTACTATCATTTGTTCAACTCACAAATACCAACAGAGTCGTATTTAATTAATAGCTTAAGCAATCGAACCTAAAACTCCAACTATAAATTATTTCGGGTCAAACCCTAACAGCCCCATTTGAACAAGCAAAGCTAATGCTAAATGGTTAATACAATGTTTTCACATACAGCCGAGCCACAAATCCACTGTATAAGTGGATTAAAAACTTAAAATTTACTTACTACTGTACATAGCATAGAACTAAAAACACATGCAATAAACAAGCCCAAGGTACAGGCAAAACCTTATAATAAGTTAAATTTCAAGACCTTGGGTAAAAACCCTGAGCAAAATTTTACGAGTACAGTATTAAAACCTTGAGGCCGTAACCTCATCTACAAATAGGCTCACAGCCTTGTCTTCATTTCTTGTTATGCATTAAATCTTCTGTAGCGAACCCTATCTACCAAAAGCAAGAATAATAAATTACAATCAGCCGAAGCCATAACGTTTCCTTCACATTACAGGGTTAACCTGTCAAGGAACTAGTGGTAATAAGCAGATAAAAGACTAGACAACACATTGATAATCACAGAGTTGTTCTTTCAAAGTCCAAACCCTAACCACCTTAACAAACCAGCAAGGAGGAAAATGCCATGGTGAAAACCAGGCTTACCCGGTAAAGCCTATCGTTGAAACTGATGCCATCCACGCATTTGAGAAGGGCCAGGACCTGCAATGAAAGAGCAATGTCAGTAACACTTCAACATTTTTGTTTGGGGATTAAACAATTTCTTTTAATTAGAAAACTAGAGGAGAAATCATGTAGCTCACCATTAATTTTGCAAGGAGCTCCGTCATTTTAACATCCTGCTAACCACGAACATAATAAGTGTAAACCACACCTTCGTTACCAAAAGAATGAGCTGGCTGAAGCAAAGGGTAAGCCTTGACATAACTAAGTCGAGAAATGCAGCCACGCCATGACAGGGTAGCAAAAGGATAAACCCCAAAGTTTATAACAAACTTATAGCTTCCAACAGCGAAATAAAATGATTCCCAACAATACAATGGACAAGCCCGAGGGCCTGAAGCAGCATGGAAGCTGCTAGCACACAATGAACAACAAAGACTGGACCAGGAGGGTTCGCAGAGCGGCCGAGCCCGAAGGCAAAGGAGAAATGGCCAAGTAGGGTTCAGTCAATTTTTTTATATCACAAAACGCTTGGTTCAAGAGTGACCACGTAGCATTTTATTTTTTCCCATGCAGTGGGTCGACGATCTATAGTTCTATGACGAGATTCCCATCATTTGTTTGCCAAATAAAAATGATAACATGGATATTCCATTAGGGTCGTGACACCATAGTTTAAACCTGCCATATATATTCCATATTCAAAACAATGCTTTCGAACTTTGCATAGTGAGCATTAACACTTTGCCCTACAATCAATAAAACCATGCAATTGTCAATAATGTTCAAGATTGAGTCTTGAAGTCTATTTAAACATGAAGAACTTGATAATTATTATAAAAATTATCAGGAGGGAGTTTTTCAAGTGAGTTATATGTTGATTGTAAAAACCTATCACTATTTTTTTTTATATTCATTCTATGCTCATGTGACAAAACATAGAACATACTTTCAAATCTAGAAGATAAAGGAGTAATGTTATGAATAGTTACTTACAATTCTATTACTATAACGCCAATTGTGATAATTTTACACAGATGGTTTAGGACTTGCCATTCCTTCTTTAGGGATTTTAACTTGTAGGATTTAAGTTACATAATTCGTAATTTTGGATTGGGGTTACTCTAATCCATTTGACGGATTGTTACAATATAATAACCATCTCTTAATTGGTTCAGACTTCTTGTGATAACAAGTAGACTCATGTTATCTATAAGGTGCATAAGTCTAATTAAGATAGCTTATAGTTTTTAATCCATGAACAATCATTGAAATAGAAATATCTTTTCAATCCATACGAACCCTGAATTGTTAAGAGGAGACTTGTAACTGACAGAATATCTTGTAAATGCTAGAAATAAACAAATTATATATTGACCACTCTAGTTCCTTTACAATTGCAGTTGCAAATCAAAGTATATTCTAACTGTAAAACTCGATATGATGCGATAACAATGGATGAGTAAAAACTAGTCTGAGAATTGTCATCCAGTTGTATTCTACAGTGCTAATTATGAAGTATATTTGCATTACAGTAATATCATCAAAGAACAAATATTCCACAGAGTTATTTAAATTATTGGTTCTCCAGAAACATAGCTATCATATTCTCCAGTAACTTCTAACTCTCTATTAGTAAGATTATAAGAAGATCATAGGAAGGGTTCTACCTTTAAACACTTGATAACCTAGCTAGCATGCTTAGACTTTTTACTGAATGATTTGGTACAACTAATTGATTTATAATACTGTAAAGATTTAAATGTAGCGACCCGCACATTACCTGTATATCTGTAAGAGAAAGACAATTTGATGCATTAGCTCAGAAGCTAAGTAGGCCCAGTCTGCTATGGCAACTCCCCCTTGTGGTTGAAAAACAGAAAACAATCAGCAACGGTAAAGAAACTCATATCAAAATCTAAGTATAACAACAGATCATTCAGACACATTTATGATCACTTAAGCTAATCAAACAGATAAATGAATGCATTTATTAATATTACTTGCTATTTTAAAAATTTTAAAATTTTCAGAAATTTTGGGTTTTGACATGTGGTATCAGAGCATGGTTCAAATACTAGGCCTTGATGTGGCCCAACTAGTTTCCGCAGAACGGTGACAATAAAAAGAATATAGATATATATATATAATATTCTAACTTGTATTTCTTGTTCATGTAAAAGAGCAGATTTTCTGAAACTAACAGGCAGGTATGGAGAAGCTAGGAGAATATGCTGAGGAGGAATCTCCAAACACTGAGACAAGACAGATGTCTAGAGAACCTGTGATAGAGGAGGTAATTTCTCACTCCTAAGAGCTGATGCAGACTATAAAGGGTTTAAAGACTGAAATGGAATCAGTCAAGAAGGATAATGAAAGGATTCTGAAAACTCAAGAGCAGTTAAATCAAATTTTGATGGAAAAATTTCAGACTGAAGGGAGAAGCAAAAGATCTGAATCTGAAGAAGCTAGCCATCAAAAAGGGTCTAAAAATATTAAACTAGCTAAATCGGACAGCAGTTTATCATCTGAAGGAAGAAGGGAACAACACAGCTATCACACTACTAGTGACAGTAGTGAGGCTGAGTTGTATAACAGAAAGAAAAAGTATAGGCCTTATGAAGAGTTTTCTGGAGAGTTCAAGAAAATAAAACCCCCAACTTTTAATGGAGAATCTGAAACAGGAGAAGAGGCAGAATCCTGGTTATCCGGGATGAGAAAATATTTTCAGATATACAACTATTCAAATCAGCTGAAGGTAAGAATGGCCATCTATAACCTTTCAGGAAAGGCAGATATATGGTGGCAAGATTTGAAAAGGGTCAAGGGGATAAAAAAAAAAGAGGTCAATTGGAGTACCTTTAAAAGGTACTTCAAAAAGAAATTTCTGTCCGAACAATACTATGAAGAAAGGGCCAAGGAATTTTATGAGTTAAAGCTAGGATCTATGACGATGAAGGACTTAAACAGTAAGTTCTTAAGTCTGTTAAGATATGTGCCGTATTTTGTTGAGGAGAAACCTAAAGTACAACGGTTTCTCAGCTGCCTGCCATATCATATAAAGGATAGAATCGAATATGATAACCCCAAAACGCTGGAAGAAGCTATGCGAAAGGCTAATTTCTGTTTTGATCAGAACAAAAAGAAAGAAGGAATAGCCAACTAGAAGGCTAAAAAGAACAGTAATCAGCTTGAGTTCAGGAAAAAGGAGTTTGTACCCCAGAAAAATTTCAAGAATAACAAGAACAAAAACCATTTTAATGGTAAAAACTTCCAGGGAAGCAAAAATGGAGCTGCTAATAATCCCAACAACTTCAAGGGCAGCAAGGAGGCTTCTAACAATCATGGAAATTACACTAAGAATTTTGAACGAAAGGAGCCTGTTAAATGCTGGGAGTGCAATGGTCCACACTATGCTTCAGTGTTCCCAAATCGGAAGAAACCAAACAACAATATTCATACCATACAAGATGAAATGACTGTTGGAGACTTTGTAGGGACTATGCCCTGAATCAATGCAGCGTTGGAGAACCGCCAAGCTGACTATCAAATTTCCATGGTGGAAGTAGGAGGTATGGTTAACAAAACCCCTGTAACTATTTTAATAGATCCAGGTGCTAGCCTTAGTTATATTTCACCGCAGATAGTAGAAAAGTGTAATCTGACTGTTGAAAGGTTTGATAACTCTTAGTTAGTACAACTAGCTACTGGGGCAAAAAGGAAGGTGAACTGTTATGTTAGGGAATGTGCCCTAGATATGAATGATTTTAAGACTACTGTTAAATTAAATGTTTTGCCACTTGGATCGTATGACATACTTATTGGTATGGACTGGTTAGAGCAGCATAAGGTAGTTTTAAACTGTTTTGATAAAACCTTTACTTGTGTGAATAATAATGAACAGCCTGTAACGGTTAAGGGTATTCCTAGGAAAACTGTAATCAGGCAGATTTCTACTTTACAACTTAAAAGAGCAGTCAGAAAAGGGTGCAAGGCCTATGCTGTAACTATTACAAATGAGGCAGTTAAGTCTGAAATAAGCAAGATAAAAGTTGAGGATCTTCCTGTGGTAAATGAATTTACTGATGTTTTTCCAGAGGAAATTCCAGGATTACCTCCCAAGAGAGAACTGGATTTCACAATTGAGCGGGTACTAGGTGCTATACCCAATTCAAAGGCTCCATGTCGTATGAATATTCTGGAGCTTAACGAATTAAAAACATAGTTAAAGGAATTAATAGATAAGAATTACATTCGACCCAGTGTGTCCCCTTGGGGAGCACCAGTAATCTTTGTTAAAAAGAAGGACAGAACTATGCAACTCTGCATAGATTACCGTCAACTCAATAAGATGACAATTAAAAACAGGTATCCGTTGCCCCGCATAGATGATCTGTTTGATTAGCTACGTGGAGCTACGGTTTTCTCTAAGATAGACCTGAGATCAGGTTATCATCAGGTAAGAATTAAAGAAGAAGACATATTCAAGACAACTTTTAGAACAAGGTATGGTCATTATGAATTTGTTGTAATGCCATTTGGGCTTACTAATGCCCCAGCTGTCTTTATGTGTCTAATGAATAACATAATGCATAAATACATGGATAAATTTGTCGTTGTATTCATCGATGACATTTTAATTTATTCTAAAAATGAAGAGGAACATAAAGAACAATTACGGATAGTCTTACAAGAACTACGAGAGCAGCAGCTCTTTGCGAAGTTCAGTAAGTGTGATTTCTTCAAAGATGAAATCCAATACTTAGGTCACGTAGTGACTAAGGAAGGAATTTCAGTTGATCCTGAAAAGATCCAGGCAATCGAAGAATGGCCAGTACCAAAAGACGTAACAGATGTTAGGTCCTTCATGGGAATTACCGGTTATTACCAGAGATTCATAGAAGGTTTTTCAAAACTAGCCAACCCAATCACTTCATTGCAAAAGAAGGGCAAGAAACTTGATTGGAACTTAAGGTGTGAAGAAAGATTTAATAAATTAAAGACTTTATTAACGACTGCGCCTATTCTAAGAATAGCAGATCCTAATAAGGATTTCGTGGTTTGCACCGATGCTTGTAATGACAGTTTAGGCGGAGTGATGACTCAGGATGGGTATGTCATTGCCTATGAGTCCAGGAATCTAAAGATTCATGAAAAGAACTATGCCACTTATGATTTAGAACTAGCTGCTTTTATTCATGGCTTAAAATGTGGCGACACCACTTAATAGGCAGAAAGTTTACTTTAATGACTGATAATAAGGGTCTAAAATACCTTTTGGATCAGCCTAACTTAAATGCAAGGCAAGCAAGATGGCTGGCCTTCTTAAGTGAATACGATTTTGAAATTCTTTATGGGCGTAAATGTAACACTCCTATCTCTTGGAATAATCCAGTAGATAGATTAGTGTTAGGTCCTGAATTATTGAAAGAAATGGAACAGATTGTGAAACAAATGCAGGAAAATTTGGAGATTGCCCAGGATCGGCAAAAGAGCCAAGCAGATTTGAAAAGAACTCCTAAAGAGTTCCAGGTGGGTGAGCATGTGTTCATAAAGGTAAGACCAAAGAAGAGCTCCCTAAGATTAGGGAGTTGTGCAAAATTAGCACCACGTTATTGTGGTCCGTTTGAAATTTTATCTAGAATTGGTCAAGTTGCTTATCAGCTAGCGTTACCACCTAATTTAAAAGTGCACAATGTTTTTCATATTTCTGTTCTAAAAAAGTACGTTCATGATGCTACTCATGTGATTGATTGGAACGTTGTACAGGTAGAACCAGAAGGGGAAGTTCTGGTGGAATTGGATTGTATCCTCGGGAGGAGGGAAATTACTCTGCGGAACTGCACAATTGGACAGCTGAAGGTGTAATGGAAACACCTTAGTCCTGAAGAAGCTACCTGGGAACTGGAAAGTAAGATGCGGGAAGCATACCCAAATCTGTTCCAGAAGGTGGCTGAGGATGAGGAATAAGTAACATCGAGGACGATGTTACATTTTAAGGGGGTGTGTATGTCACATACCCCAATTTTGTAAAAATTATGTAATTGTTTTATTATATTCCTGAGACATTATGTTAAATTTAATGCTAAGTAGGAATTGATGACTCAGTAGAGTCACTAGAAATGGAATGTAATTCAGAATATTTTATTATTAATAAATAAATTCTGGAGACAGCAGCATGGTAGAGCTATTAGAAAGAGGTTGCTGGTCAAACTGGTGGATGAA
The DNA here is from genome assembly GCA_027924585.1 of Larix kaempferi. Lineage (NCBI taxonomy): Eukaryota > Viridiplantae > Streptophyta > Pinopsida > Pinales > Pinaceae > Larix > Larix kaempferi. Next base: position 290,964 of record BSBM01000131.1, read on the forward strand.
ACTAGGTGGAAAGGCAAAATACAAGTGGCAACATCTTCAAACACTTCCTAAGTTGCAGGTGGCAACTTCCCTATATTTCGGGTCATGATTCCCCAAGAAAGTGGAATCAGAGCAGGTGGCTCATTAATGACAGATAACCCAACAAAGACCTAGGCAATCTTTTAAATAGTACTCAATGAATAGAGCTGGGGGCTCGAATTTGTTCTGGAGGGAGAATTCATTCAGGTGAATGTTATTCAGGAATCCCATTGAGGAAGAGGGAAATCTACAGTGAGGAAGTTGTTTGAGAGGATTGCTACAGTAACTTGGTTCAATTACAGCTTATTTGGATGAGAGAATTTACTTTGCTGCACCTAGTTCCAGCCAGGGAGACCAGAGCAAGCTCGGAGGTCCTGAGAAGTTGCTATCTGGGCACTCTCCAGCAGTTGGTAGGGAGGAACAGCCTCCCATTGCTGTTGTTGTCCACAGCTTATACAGTTTTTGTTATTTTATTCCTTTATGATTGTTATTTTATTCCTTTATGTTTATTAAATATGAATGGATGTATGCTGTGTTTAATTCCTATATGTCTGAGGAGTAATTAATTAGAAAGTTAAAATCTCAGAATAGCCATAGTTAGATTTAGTAGAGTTACTGTGTTTATCAGCATCCCTAGTAAGAAGTAATTATTACTAATTAGGTATGTATACTGTATTCAATATAATAATAATACTTAAGTAGTAACTTAGTATTACATTTATAACAACGTATCTATCATGTATTCAATACAACTGTAAGACTTTCAGTATTAGTTTATTAATACAATTATAAACCTAGTTTAATCATAATTTTTGAATAGATAAACAAGGATTACATATAAATAATTGTACTTTGTATATTACAAAATTAATTAAACAAATCATAGGAAACAATAGTAAACTTTTAACAATAAAAATTACATTACTTATAACATGATAAATAACATTGCAGAGGAATGGTAGCCACGGTTAGGTTATCTATACCAATGCACAAACCCTATTTAAATTTAACAAGTCTTTACATTACAACCAAATCAATATGCAAAACCCTAACAGAGAATTTCACAAAGAATTTAACTTTGTTAAATAGCTTAGTCATTGTTTTAAAAACAAAAGATTTAGCAGAACCCTATTTGACTCAGTATCGAGCTTAAACAGTATAGTATTAACTTTCACTAAACTCTCTATTTCGACAGAGTCATAATCATAACAACAGAATAAGAAACGAAACAAAATCACGACTGGGGAGTTCGATTTGAACCCTATCATTCCAGTTTTTACAACAAGAATTTATCCGCAGAGAAATACCTAGTTATTAATTTTACAACAAAAGAAACAAACAGAATAATATTCAGCTCATTCATCGAGTTTAACCATTACAGTTACTATCATTTTTTCAACTCACAAATACCAACAGAGTCGTATTTAATTAATAGCTTAAGCAATCGAACTTAAAACTCCAACTGTAAATTATTTCGGGTCAAACCCTACCAGCCCCGTTTGAACAAGCAAAGCTAATGCTAAATGGTTAATACAATGTTTTCACATACAACCGAGCCACAAATCCACTGTATAAGTGGATTAAAAACTTAAAATTTACTTACTACTGTACATAGCATAGAACTAAAAATGCATGCGATAAACAAGCCCAAGGTACAGGCAAAACCTTATAATAAGTTAAATTTCAAGACCCTGGGTAAAAACCTTGATCAAAATTTTACGAGTACAGTATTAAAACCTTGAGGCCGTAACCTTATCTACAGATAGGCTCACAGCCTTGTCTTCTTTTCTTGTTATGCATTAAATCTTCTGTAGCAAACCCTATCTACCAAAAGAAAGAATAATAAATTACAATCGGTCGAAGCCATAACGTTTCCTTCACATTACAGGGATAACCTATCAAGGAACTGGTGGTAATAAGCAAATAAAAGACTAGACAGCACAGTGATAATCACAGAGTTGTTCTTTCAAAGTCTAAACCCTAACCGCCTTAACAAACCAGCAAGGAGGAAAATGCCATGGTGAAAACCAGGCTTACCCGGTAAAGCCTATCGTCGAAACTGATGCCATCCACGCATTTCAGAAGGGCCAGGACCTGTAACGAAAGAGCAATGTCAGTAACACTTCAACGTTTTTGTTTGGGGATTAAACAATTTCTTTTAATTAGAAAACTGGAAGAGAAATCCTGTAGCTCACCATTGATTTTGCAAGGAGCTCCATCATTTTAACATCCTGCTAACCACGAACATAATAAGTGTAAACCAAACCTTCATTACCAAAAGAATGAGCTGGCTGAAGCAAAGGGTAAGCCTTGACAGAACTAAGTCGAGAAATGCAGCCACGCCATGACAGGGTAGAAAAAGGATAAACCCCAAAGTTTATAACAAACTTATAGCTGCCAACAGCGAAATAAAATGATTCCCAACAATACAATGGACAAGCCCAAGGGCCTGAAGTAGCATAGAAGATGCTAGCACACAATGAACAATAGAGACTAGACCAGGAGGGTTCGCAGAGTGGCCGAGCCCGAAGGCAAAGGAGAAGTGGCCAAGTAGGGTTCAGTCAATTGTTTTATATCACAAAACGCTTGGTTCAAGAGTGACCATGTAGCATTTTAATTTTTCCCATGTAGTGGGTCGACGATCTATAGTTCTACGACGAGATTCCCATCATTTGTTTGCCAAATAAAAATGATAACATGGATATTCCATTAGGGTCGTGACACCATAGTTTAAACCTGCCATATATATTCCATATTCAAAACAATGCTTTCGAACTTTGCATAGTGAGCATTAACACTTTTCCCTACAATCAATAAAACCATGCAATTGTCAATAATGTTCAAGATTGAGTCTTGAAATCTATTTAAACATGAAGAACTTGATAATTATTATAAAAATTATCAGGAGGGAGTTTTTCAAGTGAGTTATATGTTGATTGTAAAAACCTATCACAATTTTTTTTATATTCATTCTATGCTCATGTGACAAAACATAGATCATACTTTCAAATCTAGAAGATAAAGGAGTAATGTTATGAATAGTTACTTACAATTCTATTACTATAACGCCAATTGTGATAATTTTACACAGATGGTTTAGGACTTGTCATTCCTTCTTTAGGGATTTTAACTTGTAGGATTTAAGTTACATAATTCGTAATTTTGGATTGGGGTTACTCTAATCCATTTCACGGATTGTTACAATATAATAACCATCTCTTAATTGGTTCAAACTTCTTTTGATAACAAGTAGACTCATGTTATCTATAAGGCGCATAAGTCTAATTAAGATAACTTATAGTTTTTAATCCATGAACAATCAGTGAAATAGAAATATCTTTTCAATCCATACGAACCCTGAATTGTTAAGAGGAGACTTGTAACTGACATAATATCTTGTAAATGCTAGAAATAAACAAATTATATATTGACCACTCCAAATCCTTTACAATTGTAGTTGCAAATCAAAGTATATTCTAACTTTAAAACTCGATATGATGCGATAACAATGGGTGAGTAAAAACTGGTCTGAGAATTGTCATCCAGTTGTATTCTACAGTGCTAATTATGAAGTATATTTGCATTACAGTAATATCATCAAAGAACAAATATTCCACACAGTTATTTAAATTATTGGTTCTCCAGAAACATAGCTATCATATTCTCCAGTAACTTCTAACTCTCTATCAGTAAGATTATAAGAAGATCACAGGAAGGGTTCTACCTTTAAACACTTGATAACCTGGCTAGCATGCTTAGACTTTTTACTGAATGATTTGGTACAGCTAACTGATTTATAATACTTTAAAGATTTAAATGTAGTGACCCGCACATTACCTCTATATCTGTAAGAGAAAGACAATTTGATGCATTAGCTCGGAAGCTAAGTAAGCCCAGTCTGCTATGGCAACTCCCCCTTGTGGTTGAAAAACAGAAAAAAAAATCAGCAATGGTAAAGAAACTCGTATCAAAATCTAAGTATAACAACAGATCATTCAGACACATTTATGATCACTTAAGCTAATCAAACAGATAAATGAATGCATTTATTAATATTACTTGCTATTTTAAAAATTTTAAAATTTTCGGAAATTTTGGGTTTTGACATATTCACATAATTGTTGTACACGAACTCTATTTGTGCCAACACATTCTCCCACTACTTGGGTCTGTCGGCCGTCAAACATCTAAGAAGGTTTCCCAAAATTTTGTTCACCACCTCGGTTTGTCCATCTATCCACGGATGATATGCCGAGCTAAACTGCAACCTCGAGTCCTGTTTCTTCCATAGGGTTCTCCATAAATGTCCCATAAAGTTGGTATCTCTGTCCGACGTGATACTCTTCAGCAAACCATGCAATCTGACTATCTCCTTGAAGAATAGTACAACAATGCTCATGGCGTCACTTGTATTCCAACACGGAATAAAGTGTGCCATCTTTGAAAATATGTCGACTACAACAAATATTGAGTCGCTTCATTGCTGTGTCTTCGACAATCCTAGCACAAAATCCATGCTGAGGTGGTCCCATGGGCTATTCGGCATTGGAAATGGAGTATACAACCCTGTATTCTGACTTCTTCCTTTTTCCAACTGGAAAACTCGACACTGTCATACCCACTTACCGACATATGTCATCATTCCTGGCCAATAATACTTTTCTTCGACCAACTCCTTGGTCTTGTCGATGCCAAAATGACCCTCTAATCCTCAGCTATGCAGTTATCGGATTAGGTTCTATCTTACTGATCCTCTGGGAATACACAACTATTGTCCCCTGAATAGGTATCCCTCTTGGATAAAATAATCCAAGTATGGAGTTCTGTTGACACTCCATGGTTCATGTCAAGCCTTCCATGCTTTCACAAAATCCTCTTCGGTATCATGCTCTATCTTCACTGACTCTATTCTTGTTGCTTGAACTGTCATCGTGTTGAGCAATGCAACTCTTCGACTCAACGCATTGGAAACCTTGTTTGGAATTGCCCAACTTATGTCGCAACATGAAGGTATATCCCTGTAGGAACTCGACCCATTTAATCTGCCACTGATTCAACTTCGACTGAGTGTTAAAGTGCCTTAGTGCTTAGTGATCTGTGTACAACACAAATTCCTTGGAAAACAAATAATTCCTTCAATTCTACAATGCTTGGTCAATTGCATAGAAATCCTGGTCAGAGACCAAATATTTTTTCTTCGCATCATCCAACTTCTCACTAAAGAATGCAATTGGTTGGCCCTCCTATCTCAACACTGCTCCAATTGCCATCCCACTTGCCCTGCAATTGACTTGGAAAAATTTGTCGAAATCTGGGAGCACTAACACTGGTCTCTCAGTCACCTTTTTCTTCAACTTGTTGAAATATTTCTAGGAAGCTTCTCTCCACTTAAACTCCCCTTTCTTCATGCACTCCTTCAACAGTGCACAAATACGACTGAATCCCCTGATGAACTTCCTGTAGAAACTGGGAAGTCCATGGAAACTTCTTACTCCAGTTGCGCTTGTCGGTTCTGGCCACTCTAATATAGCCTTCACCTTATTTGGATCCATCACTAACCCTTTACCTAAGATTACAAATCCCAAGTACACCAGCTCTTCCTTTATGAAGAAGCAGTTCTGCAGGTTCACCATAACCTTTTCTTCATGCAGCGTTCCCAATACTTGTCGAATGTGCTCCAAGTGCTCTGTCTTGGTTCGACTAAAAATACGAATGTCATAGAGGTAAACTATGACAAACTTCCCCAAGAATGGATTCAGTACCTTGTTCACCAACCGCATGAACATACTGGGTGCATTAGTCAACCCGAATGGCATGACTAACCACTCATACAGTCCTTCCTTCATCTTAAAGGATGTTTTCCATTCATCTCCTTCTCTAACCCGAATTTGGTGATAACTACTCTTCAGGTCGATCTTTGTGAAGTATCTCACTCCACTCAAGAAATCCATTAAGTCATCCATCCTCGGCAATGGAAACCGATACTTGATCGTGATCTTGTTGATAGCTCTGGAGTCTCTACCCATCCTCCATTCTCCTCCCTTCTTCAGTGCTAATACTTCTAGTACTGGGAAAGGGTTCAGACTTTCTTTGATCAATCCCCTATCCAACAACTCCTGGACCTGTCGATTGAGTTCTTGACCCTCTGCCGGAGTCATTCTGTGAGGTTCCTTGTTTGGAAAAATCAATCATGAAATCAATTTGATTTGATGGGATATGCTTCTCGTCGATGACAATCGCATCAGTGCCTCGTCAACTACTATGCTCCTGAACTCGTCGAGCATATTTTTGACTTCGACTGGAATCCTCTCCATTGTTGACCTCTTGACACATGGTCCTTTCATAATGATGTCAAAATATCTCGACTGTTTCTCCTCCTCTATGAGGAATTCCTTTGCTGAGCACATCAACACTCTCTTCTCCCAATAGTTACTCTTGCCCTGCTTGCAGTTGGCTTGGTCCTCCTGCTTCGGCTTCAATGTTCTCCGCGTGCCATTTTTCCATATTGTGACTGTGTTGGCTCAACCATCATAGATCATCTTCCGATCATATTTCCATGGTCTTCCTAACAACATATGACATGTGTTCGTTGGGATTACGTCTCATAGTACAATGTCTTCAAGTTTCCCAACCTTAAAGTTTATCAGGCATTGTCTGGTTACTTTCACATGATGTCCTTTCTACAACCATGAGATATTGTATGGGTGTGTGTGTTCTCTACATCTCAGACCCAACTTGTCAATGACCTTTGTCAACATAATATTCTTTGTACTGCCACCATCGACTATGGTCTTACAATACCACTCACCAATCCGAACTCTGGTTTGAAAGATAGCCTTTTGTTATGTTGACTCTTTCTCATCACGTCGGTCATCCTGAACCAATGTCCTCCTAGCCGTCATGGTTTGACTTTTTCTTTTCCAATCTTCACTGCTATCGGATGTCAACTCCACCCTCTCGTCGACTTGCTCATCTCTTTGACATCTGGGTTTCGACTCCTCTCCAACATGTAGGTTCTTTGAGAACTCATATGCCTTGTGTCCGACTCCTTGACACTTGTAACAAACTATGGTTGGTCTGTCAGCTTCTTTTCTTTCAGCTGGACGACTTCGACCATACGCACCTCGACCACGAGTCTCTTGACCATCGCGTCGATTTTCCTCTTCTTTCTCCTTATTCGATGTCCCTTCTGCACGACGTTTCTCTTTGACAGATTCTCTCCTCGCTCCACTACTTTGGCCTTTCATGGAAAGCGTCTTTGCACCCCGACCAGTCATCCTTCCTCTAGTCGATGCGTATTTCCTTGACAATTTCTCTTCTGCCTTCAGAGCTGAGTGGTAGGATTCACCGACCACTCTGAACCTCAATAGGATCAACTCATCCTATATGACATACTTCAAGCCATTCATGTATCTAGCAACAGCTTCTTCTCCTTCATTAGTTTGTCTCGAACGAATCGACAGTCTGTTGAACTCTTCTGTGTAGTCCTTCGTGATCATCTCTTTCTGTCAAAAGTTTTGCAACTTTCGAAACAAGGAAATCACATAGTGACCCGGCAAGAACTTCCCTTTCAGCTTGGCGACCATCCTTTCCCAATACTTGATCTTTTCCTTGACTTTCTTGACTCTATCAGCTTGCACATTGTCCCACCACAATGAGACATGACCATTCACCCTCATATATGCAGTTTTAACCTGCCAGGGATCCTCTATCTACTCTATGTCAAAGTATTTCTCCATTTCTCTGAACCAGCTGATCAAGTCTTCTGGATCTAGACTTCCTGATTAGGTACGTACATCTATCTTTGTCCGACCTCTCATATCCATCAGAAGCTTGATGAATTTATCTTTTGGTTCCTCAACTGCCTCTTCTCATGCTTTCACTTCTTCAACTTCCTCATCGTTGTAGTTTAATGCATTGGGATTGCATCCATGCCTTTGAATTTCTTTGATCGTCGTGACTTCACTAGTCAAACTTTGCATTGTTCGCATGCACTAGTCGAACTTTTCAAGGTCAAGTGTGACTACAGCGCCACGTGCTCCTCGTCCTGTACCTCGAACATTAACGCCTCTATGAGCCATTTTCAAAAGCAGCTGAAACTCCCACTCATCCAATCGCAACTGGACTTTCACAAGTCGTGCACAACTCTACCCAACTACAGCTGGAGCTGTTCAACGCACTTAACAACACTAGATTCTCGTCCAACTCCGATACCAAATGGTACAAGGTCGGTCCCCTCAAGGAATTCTTGCTTAACAAAACACACGATACACACGACGCTTACAAAGACTCGATGTAAACAGGATGCCAAAAGCTCGCTTCTATTACTTCAAATTAATTACAATGTGAATTACAAAGAAAAAGAACTAATCTAGTCGGCCTCAGCCTTATACAATATACAGAAGTAAAATGTGTGTTCTCTATGTGTGAGATCTTCACCCTCTCACGGACTCTGCTGAATACAAGCACTTGTGGAGCTATGGATCTGATCTCTGCTAGCTCCCCCAAACTAGAACTAACTCCCACTCCCCTTCTATTCTTGCACACTACTCTTCTACTCTACCCTGCTGCCATTAGAGAAATTTTGAGGTTTAAAATGGGCCTCCTAAGGAAAATTATAAAATAATAGTTGAAATAATAAAATAATATTAGCATACCTCATCAAATTTTGGAGGAAAAAAGAAAAAACTACTTCTTCAACGCATTATTTCAACTTATATCCATGTATATTCACTCAAATTTTGCACATGAGTAGTCGTTGGATGGGGAATTCAATTACACACCCAACAAGTATCCACTCAACATACTTTTGATGGACCCTGCTGTACCAAAAACAAGAAATACATGAAAAAAATGTGATGATGGCATCATCATCACATTTTTTCATGTATTTATTGTTTTGGGGGCAGAGACATCCATCAAAAGTATGCCGAGTGGGTACTCATTGGGCGCGGAATTGAATTCCCCATCCAAGGACTGCTCATGAGCGAAATTTGAGTGAATATACATGGAGATAAGTTGAAAATACAAGTCAAGGAAGTAGTTTTTCACTTTGATCTTCTTACCTTTAAACCTTTTTACCCAAAAAATGGTGATTCATCCCCCATGGTTGACATCATCACCTTGAATCCTATTGGTTGATTTTTATAGTACGTTTCTTTTGTTTTGACGCCCATTTTTTACCTCAAAATTTCTTTAATGTCATCCTGAGTTCCACTCCACTCCCCAAGACACTCTTTCTCTGTCTGTCGAATCTTCCAGATCCTACAGACCTGCAGTTGTCAGTTCCCTTTGTCGTGCTACACAACCTCTTCCCATGGTGACATTTGTCATTATCCCAACCACCTTCAATAACTGCTGATAACTTCCTTAGCAACCCCGAACAGCTAGCAAGTACTCGCCTTGACTTATGAACTTCTCTGACACTGCTACAGTAGTCGGTCCCTTCACTGACCTCGACCATACTGCCTTCCATTAGGCTTTGAATTACCTGTAAGATTCACTTCGCTTCTAAGGATTTTCCAGTATGCCCCTTCCTCCAGGCTTGGCTTTTTCCTCAAAACCTGTCAGTGTTGCGATTTGACAACTTGTCGACCTTCGACGCCTTCGCTGCAACCCTGTCGTCTGTCGACCTCTGACATGTCGAATCTCAACCTTTCACTCCTTCCATCGACTGCGCATATCAACAACTCCCTACTTGACTTATTGACTTAGATAGCCAATCTTCCTTTGCACCAATGGTCGTCGGTACGCCCCCTAGTTGACTTCTCATGTCGATCAACTTCGATTGATTTTCCTAGGCCCGGATCTTCCTGCATCAATAAGAGAACCTTGCTCTTGCGTCATTGATGAAGCGAGGAAAGAAATCCTTTTCTCATAAGAAGTTTCCTCACCAAAAGGAAAATGATTACAACAACAACTTTGATAATTCTAAAGTCAAATGCTTCAATTGCAATAAGAAGGGTCACTTTGAAAGAGACTTCCATGCAAAGAAAAGAGGAAAGTTCAAGGGTAGGTTTCATTCTTCTACTACTATAGAATATGAACCTACACGAAATCATTCTTCCAATGATAAGGAGACAAGGAACGAATACTATCTTTTCTCAATCCTATCTACATGCATTACCACTAGTGTTGATACATGGCTGGTGGATAGTGGTGCATCCAAGCACATTTCTGTATTTAGGAGCGCTATCCTAGATCTGAAGGAAAATAATTTCTCCTATTAGGTGGATCTTGGAGAAAATAAAACCTCTTATATCCAATGATATGGATCCACTTCCTTTCAGTTGAATTCAGGTGATGTACTCCATGTTAATGATATTCTTTATGTTCCTTCTCTAAATAAAAACTGTAATATCCCAATTTTGACCCTATTGCATTAAGATTGTAAATGATGTAAATACCATTATTAAATCATGGTGAGGAGCTCAAGGCCAAGGCCCCTCCATCGATTTAGCGTTTCATGTATCGACAATTAAAATAGACGCCTATGGTACTTGTGCTAGCCATGCACAATGTAAATTCGGACATCATGTAAATATGCAATTTTAATGAAAATGCCACAACCAGCTATGCAACGCAACAAGATATGGGGGCATGATCTTTACAAGGAATAGACGGGGGGGGGGTATTATTCAAACCCTTGAGCCATGATGTTAATCAATTTCATTGAGAAAACCCATAAATCCCAACTACCCATTTTGTCTCATGCACCCAATCATTTAATTCTTCCAAGAATTGGTTGAGGTAGTTAATGCCTTGGGATTGGAGAGGTATGGCAGTCAATTTTCGTGTATGGGCAAGCCATCAACCTAAAAAATCAAATTTTGGCTTGTTGGGAAAGAAAACACCCACAAAATGGTGCCCAAAGCCATTCTTCACCCATGGCATTCATCCTCTCACGCAGTCTGAGCTTGCTGGGGATTTACCCTTCACGTTTTCACCATTTCCTGCATTTTTCCTGCCTGGGAGCTCGTTTTTACATTGCACAGCAGCTGGGAAAAGAGAGCCACGATTTTTGGGGTTATAGGGACCGTTTCTGCCCATGAAATGCCCATGAGCGTTTTCTGAAAATGATTCTTCTCTCCTGGAGTTGACTTTCCCTTTCTCCATTCCATTTTGGTTTCCCATGTTTTTCTGAGCTAGTTGAAACCCCAGCTTTGGGCATTCCACTGTAAAAATGCCCAGCACTTGTATTTATGGCTGTTATGTGTATCCCTGTTTTGGGTTTGAACCTATGAGTAAGAAATTTAGGAGTGGAAGAGGACATAGTTGGCTTGATGAGCCCAACGAGGTAACCATAGCTCAATGATTGAGCCACTAACCTAGCAATTCACCTTCTGTCCATCTCCTAGCAACCTGAGAAACCCAACTGATGTTTGGCTTGGCTGATTCTAGTGTATCTTTGGCTATGTGAGAGCCTGTTGTTTCCCTTTTCCTTGTGGAGATCATGCCCAGCTCAAGGGTGGCAGTGGTGTTGACAGATTGAAGAGCACACTAGCCTATGTTTGGGTGGAATGTTGCAAAAGCATAGCTAGTTTCCCAGGGACTACTTGTTTTAAGATAAGTACTCTCATTTGCTATTTCTGCAATGTCCATATTTAATGGCTATCATGAAATGCTAAGTGTATGCTAGATAGTAACATGACTTTAATTCTGCTGTGTTTAATTACAATATGCCTATGACATGAATAGCTTGAATGTCTTGAATGCATGATGGACATGTGATAGATTTCTAACCCTGTTGTGTTTTGCAAATGTCTATGCTATTCCATATGTCCATCTTCACTCCATATGAATGTTTATTTTGTCATGAAATTGATGGATGTGTGTTAAATCTGCACAAGAATTACTTCCACTGTGTTTTCTTAGATTTCCACATCTGCATGCCTGTCTTTTATGTTATGTGGACATTTTAAATTAGTGATTATAGGGCTAATTGCCCAGTTTTAGCATCACGGTCCTCTCCATTGCATTGGTATGATGGGTGGGGACGTGATAGTTTGGTATCAAAGCTGCTGGTTGCAGCATTGGGCCTTCATGGGATTCCTATCACGGTGGCAGAGGTAATTATGCTTCCTACCCAACTGTAGTCATTAAGAAAATTTGAAAATTTTCTAAGTATTTTTGAGCTTTCTGCTAAAGTCTGTATCGGCGGAGAGACTCAGCGAGTTCATCTGAATGGTGGAAGGAACTTGCGAGTGTTTTCCGAAACTATGGAAAGGTTGGTGAGTTTCCTAGAATGACGGCGAGTCTCAGAGAGTTTGGCCGCAACGGCGGAAGAACTCGACAAGCTGGTTCGCGATGGCGAAAGAAACTTGTGATTTTTCGCGGAAGTTGGCAAAAGAACTTGGCGAGTTGCTCCGCAATGACTCAGCATAAAATTGATAAGTTTGTCGAAAAAAGGGAAAGAAAATTTCTGGCAGAAACATTATGAGTCTTGCTTCGAAACGGTGGAAAAGTTAAGAGTTTTGCTCCGCAACGGCGGAAGAGATGGGCGAGTTTGCGCCACGATGATGGAAAAAGTTGGCAAGTTTGCACTGAAATGACAGAGGAAGCTGGTGAATTGTGCTGAAGTTGGTGGCGAAACTTGGTGAGTGGCTTTGTGACAATTCAGCAGAAAATCATTAAGTTTGTCGGAAGAGGAAGGAAGAATTTCGACGGAGGAGTTGGCGAAAGCTTCCCGGAACAGCGGAAGCGTTAGCGAAAGCTTTCTGGAATAGCTGAAGAGTTGGTGAAATTTTTCTGGAACAGTGGAAAGAACTGTCGAATTGTGCCGAAGTTTTCAGAAAGAAAAACCGAGTTTCCACCAGAAGAAACTCGACAAGTTCGTCTGCGACACCGGAATAACTCGGTGAGTTCGTCCACAATGGTCGGAAGAGAATTGCCAAGTCTGCCAAAACAGAAAATTTCAGTGGATTTCCAGGGTGAAATTCAGGCGCTAAAAGATGAAAATGGCCATGAAATTGCAAGACATCGTCAATGGTGAGAAAGATTCTATGGGAGCTAAGTAAGATAATGCTGATAAAAAGGGAAATTCCTCACCTTAAACTATTTTTGTTTATAGCATAAGAATTGCATATTTGGAAAATAGCAAGAATGAATGATTACACATATGTATATGTTGAATTGCTAATTCATGATAATATCATAGCTAATGATTGCTTGTATGCTTGGTAGGGAAGCCAAGGGAAGGATTAGCTATTATGTGGATGAGGAACTCCATGTCAGAATGAGGAATTGGGAAGAATTCCTTAACTCTTCTCTTGCTATTGTATTCATATACTGGAAATTATGGCATAGGGATGCTGGAAATACAAGAGAATAATGCATATGAATTAGTGGGTATGATTAGAGAGTCATTGCATAAAGCATGTGAATTGCTTATGCATGAGCATGATGTTTCATATTGATAAAATAGTGAATTTACACATGCAATAGCCCACTAATGGTAGTGCTTATGGTTGATGACAACTAATGTTGTAGGAATTAGATCATAGAAACATGATTGAAAACGCAAGAGATTAGATAGATAAAATGAATATGCTCTAGATGGCATATCAATAAACATTGCACAGTGCGTGTGAAAATGTTTTTGAATGTATATGATTTTGCATATTGGTAAAATAGTGAGGTTTTACATATGCAATGAACCACTTAAGATAATTATTGTGGTTGCTAATAATTAGTCATGTTCGCATTGGTTGTAGGATCAAAGATAACCGAAGCATGGCTGAAGATGTGGGTGATGATTGTTGCATATGACCAACAACCTTATGAGGAAAGGATGGTGTAATAGATCTGTGATCATGATGTTGGAAAAAGGACCGTGTAGCCTTGGTAAGAGGCCAACTAATCAGATAACATCAAGCGATGTTAATGACAACCATGCAGGTAATGGTTATTTATGCTTAATTGCATGAATGTTGGAAGGAGATTTGGTAAGATCCCTTCCACTATGTTTAAACTATGTTGATTTGGTTTGCATGTGGTATTGAGTGCCTGAATGTGAATGTCAACCTACCAAGTATGGTGAGGTGTGGGTAAGAGAAGTCATTGAGCCTTACACCCTATAATTACTTAGAAATCTCAATGCATTCATATGAAATCGTACCATGCCATTTGTGGATGTTGGTTGTGAAGTTTAACAACCCAAGCAAGTGATGACTTATGGTCCTGTTATAATGTATGCCATATGAGAGAGGCATGGTTAGGCCATAATATGTTTGAATGCATAAGTACTCATAAATTAATGCAGGGTTGCATTGAGGAGATGTGTATTAAAATATTAAGTGCAATCTTGTGATTATATTATGCAAATGTTGTGAATGTGCATGTGTATGTGTAAGTGCACATGTTGAGATGCATTGTGTGAATGCATGATTGTGATATATGTTCGATGCAGTTAGATAATTGATGAAATGGTGAGCCAATGTTAATCCTGATACCATTTCATGAGCTACTGTGAATACAAGAGATTGATTGCATGAAGAAGGTAGACATGATCATCGACTACCATAGTGCTCTGTGGAAGGACAGAGATTGCACGGAATGCGAAATAATGAGTATTTACAGTTTATTTAAATTGCACGGATAGTGTACCCATGTCATGCAATTTTATTTATGATAACAATGCATATATAGATATATATACATATATTTCATTGCACCTCAAATGCTAATAGTTGAAGGTGTTTGAATTATTGAGTCTTATAATTCTAAGGTCACTTCAGTGACTATTGTAGCAATGAAAGGATTATATGCATAGATACTCACAACATGTTTGGCTGATTGAAGTTTCAAATTTCAAGTAGATTGTTTTGGGCATGGAAAATGTGGGTAAGCCCATGAAAAAGATTGGAATCTACCATGAGCGAGAGACAAATGATATGAGAATAGACTCATGGCTAAGCAAATCGATTCTGTAGAGGACAGAATTGCAAATTCATACTTGAATTTAATTATTAATGACATTGAATGATTATTGCTAAATGTTACTGACTATTTGGCTATTTGATAAAGTGTGCTAGTATGACACATTGCAGGAAGACCAGGAGTGATGGAATGCAAAAGCCAAACTAGATGGGAAAGACCCCATGCTTTGGAAATGGGTTTCGGGTGAAATGCCATTGATAATGTCTTAACCAAACTGCATGTCAGTAAACCATGAGAGTGAGATGGTAAAGCTATGCGAAGAAGGCATGTGAGACACCTGCAAAATGAATGAGTATTCTATGACCCTAGACAAGAAAATGCATGTCTAAATTATCAGGGTTAATATGCAGAGCATGCTCTATCTTATTTATATCATTGCAGACTGCTTGAGTGTCAAAACCCAGAATTGTCCGAAAAATTTAAATTTTTTTAAAGATAACAATAAATGTTAATAAATGCAGTTGGTTAACTCTCTGTTTAACTTATGAGATTGTACGGATGTCGGATTGACCTTTGTTGTACTTAAATGTTATTATGAGTTTCTTTGTTTGTTGCTGATTGTTTTCTGTTTGTCAACCGCAAGGGGGAAAATGCTAGGATGGACGGGCTTACTTAGCTTTCGAGCTAATGCAGCAGTTTATTTCTTCGCTTATAGATATACAGGTAAAGTCGAGTCGTTGCAATTATTTTTAAAGCATCATAAGTTGAATTAGCTGCACCAACCCAATGAAATGAATAAGGATAAAGATACTAAGCAGGTTTATCAAGCTTTATGAGGTAAAATACTTTTGCATTATGCCTGGTTCAAATAAAGTTTGTTTTATACTCTTAACTGCTCATCTTGTAAGTTAATTATATCACTATGCCTTGTCAATTTCTTCCTTCATTTGGTTTACGATTTATATAATTGTTTTAGTTGAACTCTGCACTTAGATTTTCATTGTCACACTTGCTTAAATATGTTGCGTATTGAGATAACACAGATCTATTCTTTTGTAAGCACTTAACAATGAATCTTATAACTTGTTAGTAGTATTGTGTTGCAATAATATTTCTTATTCGGCATCACATGATTATGTCCATTCATATCTTTTTATGGTATTCTTTTAGGGTTTCTTTGATGGCGTCCCTAATACTAATTCTAGAAGTAAAGCAACCAAGGCTATCAGCTATCTTAAAGGACAAATGTATAGAAGAGTTGTAGGTCATAGTACCTGTCTTCAGATTCGATATTTTATAGATTTATAGACTTCCCTTACCAAACAATAAAAAAACATGAATTAATAGTTCATTGTTTATCACTATAAAATGCTAGGTTTTAAAAAAAAATACCATCATAAGGTATGATATAACAAGGATAACAAGTAATGTTGTGGTTAATCCCAAGAATAACCAAGCAAAAACTATAATACTCATGCTATGATTTGATTTTTATCCAACGATGATGAGTATCTTGTTACCCTTGCATATCATTGACGAGGTCTGATTATAATGATTGTAGGGTAATATATATCGAGGTCTGCCTATTCGTGGTCGAGGGCAAAGTTTTTTTTTTTGAAATGAGAAGTATGGTGAAAACCTTCACTATGGTACCATGACCATATGGGAATATCCAACTAAGGCAATGTGTACATACTCTATGCTCTTAATCTATTAACAATTGATTGTGGCAATCACGGGACTTTAGGACGTAACCCACTGCATGAGAAAATATTAAAAGGGAGACGTGGAGATTTCTACGCCAAGTGTGGGAGGTATTTAAATGGGAATCAACCCTAATCCGACATTCTTGCTTTGCCTTCGGGCTTGGTCCTCCTGTTGAAACCCTCCTGTCTGAATTCGAACCCTACTGAGCTGTGAAGGAACTCAGCTTTTCTGCAACTCCAAATCTTTCGTGCTTATACA
Organism: Larix kaempferi; assembly: GCA_027924585.1. Taxonomy (NCBI): domain Eukaryota; kingdom Viridiplantae; phylum Streptophyta; class Pinopsida; order Pinales; family Pinaceae; genus Larix; species Larix kaempferi. The sequence continues at coordinate 307,824 of BSBM01000131.1, forward strand.
ACTTGATACCCGAGAGTTGATATGCTTTTATTTTTATTTTTGTTTGATAATAGTGACTGAGGATGGTGAAATCCCAGCGTTTTATCCTATTACTGTCAAGATTTAGTCCTGGTATTTCGGTGCCAAACTCTCGGTTTGTTCCTGATTACACTGTCAAGTATTTACAGTTCCCTTGCTTGTCGTTGATAGAATCCTTGAGATATTCGGTGGGTAGCTTTGATAATGTTATAATGCCTAGGGTTTTAACTCATGGACTCGTTTGCTAGTCTGTTGCCCTTGTGACCGCGTTTTCGCAGTTTTTATGCTACCTCGACCTTAGTCTTGCCCACTGTTGCGTCTAATCGTCATAAATATACTTTGCTTGAACACTGTAACAAGTTCAGAAGTCTAGGGTTTATATTTGTCAACCGTAGAACCCTGTCATCTCGTGTTACTAACTCATGGTGGAAGAGATGGGGTTTTTACACCTCATTTATTCGTGGCTAGCAAAAGAGTTATAGAATGGCAGCCTCCTTCACCTGGTAAGTCACTGTACTTCTCGTTTGTGGTTATAGTTACGAGCATTGTTTTGAAAACAAGTTCAAGTTTCTAACGTATGCATTTCTATCTTACAGGAACTGGTTCTTCATACGTTACTAATGGCACGAGCTCCAGATGGTAGCTTGTTTCGGGTAAGCCTTGTTCTTCCATGGCAAGTCCTCCTTGTGGTTTGTTTTGGGTGGTATTTTTTTTTTTGTTCGTTTGGTTTGGATAAGACAACACTGCGATGTGTTCGATTACTATGGCCTCTGCCAGTATTGTAATTATTGTAATATTCTTTCAGTACTTAGGGTTTTATAACTAAGATGTGAAATGTGAAGATTAGAGTGTACCAGACTTATGAGTCTGTCTTGTAATTGAAGTTACGGCCTCGGATAAATTGAGTTTAATATGACCTTTTCTTTGATCAATTCATGGGTTAACGTCCAGTTCTTTTATTTTGTGTATCTTACTTCATATAACTTGCTGACTCTGCACTAATTGTTTTAAGTCTGCGTCTTCCTTTAAATTTACAGCTATGTAAAAACAGTAGGAATGTTTATAGATTTAAGAAAATACAGAATGAAAAGCATTGGAAACACGGCTGTAGAGGAAGGCGTGATTTCTGATTTCAGTGTTGGTTTTGTGGAACTTGGTTTAAAGTTAAGAAATATGAGCTAGATGAAGGAACACTGTAGGGTTTACATGCCAACGTTTTTGGTTAAAAAAATAAATTGAACTTGAAATGTGGTATTCATGCTCCTTGATTATTTTAAATACATACACAGAATAAATACTGAGTCTTATAACCTATGGTGAAATGTAAAAGAAATGTGGCTGTGAGTGAGTCCTCATAATGCTATTCAAGTTTTAAATAAGTGTAATGTTGGTTATTGCAAGTTCAGAGTTTATGTAGAGCGTAGCTATCACAGAAAAGCTTACGGCTGTAAGTGATAGTTGTTATATGAATTTAAATGTTGGGAGCTACGTCTGAAGAGCTTCCTGTAGGTTTTCGAGCTTGAATGGGTGTAGTAAGAATTTTTCGATTTCATGTTTTAAAGTTTATCTACCCTAAATTTTGGCTACGGCCGCGGATGAATCATTGTAATTCTATTCAAAGTTACCCTGTAATGTCTGGTCAGATTAGGATTAACTCGAAGATACAAATAGAGATTAAATTCATTTGTTGGATTTTTAGTTACGGTATTCCCCTAATAGTAGTTTGGGGAAAAACTAATAAAATTTTTGATGGTATTAACAAAGCTCGATAATGAGCTGTGGTTCTGCTTGTCTTTCTCATTTAATACATGTTTTCTCTGCTATTTAAATTTTAATGTCAAGCTTGAAACGATAGGGTTCAGAACTACTCGGTTTTGAAAATACTTAACTGTTAACTTGTTTATCGTATTAATAATTCTTGTAAAAAGTACCTCTGTTTAAGTTTTTGTATACGTTTTGCTTCGATAGATAAAATCTGAAGAACTTTAGCTAAGATTGAAGTTTGATTTAATTGTATATTTTTAACTAGCCATACGTTCACTAGGGTTTGTATTCCTAACAAAAGTAACCTAACTGCAACTACTAAAGTTCTTGTAACAACCCTGCACTGTCATTGATACTTAATATATATGTATAACTGGTTATACATACTCCCGATCCTATAAATATTTAAACAAATTATGTTTTCAGAAGTTAATTACTGTACACAGAAACTTTACTTAATATTACTACTGTATAGCATGCATTGAAATTGATTGAACTGCAAGATAATAATAATGTGTAAGAATGCTAAAACACAGTAGGTCTTATTAAATCTACTTCTGCTGTTCAGAGATTGTAACTTATAATAAATTAAATACTACACAGACGTTTTGGAGATAAACATAATCTGCAATCATTTATACTTAATAAACAAAACAGGAATGAGTGGCAGAACCTGTGTCAACTGTAGACAATAACAGCAATCGGAGGCTGTTCCTCCCTACCAACTCCTGGAGAGTGCCCAAACAGCACTTCTCAGGACCCCCGAGCTTGCTCTGGTCTCACTGGCTGGAACTAGGTGTAGCAAAATAATTCGCTCAGCCAAATAGCTAAATTGGAACCAAGTTACTGCAGCATCTCAGATCAAACACTCCCTTACTGTACTTTCCCTCTTCCTCAATGGGACTCCTGAATAAAATTCACCTGAATGTATTCTCCCTCCAGAACAATGCTGAACCCCCAGCTCAGTTCATTGAGTACTATTTAAAAGATTGCCTAGGTCTTAGTTGGGTTAACTGTCATTAATGAGCCACCTGCTCAGACTCCACTTTCTTGGGGAATCATGACCCCAAAATATAGGGAAGTTGCCACCTGCAACTTAGGAAGTTGTTTGAGGATGCTGCCACTTGTATTTTGCCTTTCCACCTAGTTCCATCCACCAGTTAGACCAGTAACCTCTTTTAACAGCTCTCCCATGCTGTTGTCTCCATAATTTATTCATAATAATAAAATATTCAGAATTTACATTCCATTTCTGGTGACTCTGCTGAGTCATCAATCCCTACTTAGCATTAAATTTAACATAATGTCTCAGGAATATTAATAAAATAATTACATTATTTTTGCAATAATTGGGTATGTGACATACACACCCCCTTAAAATGTAACATCGTCCTCGATGTTACTTATTCTTCATCTTCAGCCACCTGCTGGAATAGATGTGGGTATGCTTCCCACATCTTACTTTCCAGTTCCCAGGTAGCTTCTTCAGGACTAAGGTGCTTCCATTGCACCTTCAGCTATCCAATTATGCGGTTCCGCAGAGTAATTTCCCTCCTCCCGAGGATACAATCCGGTTCCACCAGAACTTCCCCTTCTAGTTCTACCTGTACAATGTTCCAATCAATAACATGAGTAGCATCATGAACATACTTTTTCAGAACAGAGATATGAAAAACATTGTGTACTTTTAAATTTGGTGGTAATGCTAGCTGATAAGCAACTTGACCGATTCTAGATAAAATTTCAAACGGACCACAGTAACGTGGTGCTAATTTTGCACAACTTCCCAGTCTTAGAGAGCTCTTCTTTGGCCTTACCTTGATGAACACATGTTCACCTACCTGGAACTCTTTAGGAGTTCTTTTCAAATCTGCTTGACTCTTTTGCCGATCCTGGGCAATCTTCAAATTTACCTGCACTTGTTTCACAATCTGTTCCATCTCTTTTAATAAATCAGGTCCTAACACTAACCTGTCTACGGGATTACCCCAAGAGATAGGAGTGTTACATTTACGTCCATACAAAATTTCAAAAGGACTAAACTTAGCTGATGATTGATAACTGTTATTGTATGCAAATTCTGCTAAATGTAAATAATCCTCCCATTTACCTGGTTGATCTTTAACATACATCCTTAGCAGATCTTCTAATACCTGATTAACCCTTTCAGTTTGTCCGTCCGTCTGAGGGTGGAAGGAGGTGCTGAAATTCAGAGTTGTGTTTAATCCTTTAAACAAAGATCTCCAAAAATTCCCTGTGAATTTAGGATCCCTGTATGAAATAATGACTTTTGGGATACCGTGTAACCGAAAAATCTGTTTGAGAAATATATCAGCTATGTTTGCAGCCTTGTAAGTGGTTTTAACAGGAATAAAGTGTGTTGATTTACTTAATTTATCTACCACTACCATAATTGAATCATTCTGATGCTGATTTTTAGGTAATCCCGTAATGAAATCTAAACTAATTATCTCCCACTTCCAGTTGGGAATAGGTAAGGGTTGCAGCAATCCAGCTGGATGTTGGTGTTCTGTTTTCACTTGTTGGCAGTCCAAACATCTAGCTATATACTCAGCTGTTTCAGATTTCATATTAGGCCAAAAATATTCTTTTCTCAACATGGTGACAGTCTTTTGGTAGCCTGGATGCCCTGAGTAAGGGGTTTTATGAATTTCATCTAGAATTAACAGTTTAACTTTAGGTGCATTTGGAACATACAGCCTGTCTTTAAACAATAAAAATCCGTCTTCATTTAAACTATATCCTTTTATCACACTTTCTGTAGGTTGTTCTTTGGCTGCAGCTTGTAAATGCTGATAATTTTCATCTGATTTTATCCCTTCAGCCAACTATTCATTTAAATCCGAGGTGTAAGTGCTGCTAGCTGATACAAAATTCAGCTTTGCATTTCTGCTCAAGGCATCAGCCACCTTATTTTCCTTTCCTTTTATGTGTTGAATTTCAAAATCGTATTCACTTAAGAATGCCAACCACCTGCCTTGTCTTGCATTTAAATTAGGCTGATATAAAAGGTATTTCAGACCCTTATTATCAGTCAGTAAAGTGAATTTTCTGCCTATTAAGTGGTGTCGCCACATCTTTAAAGCATGGATAACAGCAGCTAATTCTAGGTCATAAGTGGCATAATTCTTTTCATGAATTTTCAGTTTCCTAGATTCGTAAGCAATGACATGTCCATCCTGAGTCAACACTCCACCTAAACCGTCATTACAAGCATCGGTGCAAACCATGAAATCTTTATTAGGGTCTGCTATTCTGAGAATAGGTGCAGTTGTCAATAGAGTTTTAAGTTTTGTAAAGCTTTCTTCACACTTCACGTTCCAATCAAACTTTTTTCCTTTCTTTTGCAAGGAAGTGATTGGGTTGGCTATTTTTGAAAAGCCTTCAATAAATCTTCGGTAGTAACCGGTAATTCCCATGAAGGATCTAACATCTGTTACATCTTTTGGTACCGGCCATTCTTCAATTTCCCGAATCTTTTCAGGATCAACTGAAATCCCTTCCTTGGTGACTACATGTCCTAAGTACTGGATTTCATCTTTAAAGAAGTCACACTTGCTGAACTTCGCAAAGAGATGCTGCTCTCTTAGTTCTTGTAAGACTATACGTAAGTGTTCTTTATGCTCCTCTTCATTCTTAGAATAAACTAATATGTCATCGATGAATACGACAACAAATTTATCTAAGTACTTATGCATTATGTTATTCATTAAGCACATAAAGACAGCTGGGGCATTAGTAAGCCCAAATGGCATTACGACAAATTTGTAATGTCTGTACCTTGTTCTAAAAGCTGTTTTGAAAATGTCTTCTTCTTTAATCCTCACCTGATGATAACCCGATCTCAGGTCTATCTTAGAGAACACCGTAGCTCCACGTAGCTGATCAAACAAATCATCTATACGAGGTAACGTATACCTGTTCTTAATCATCATCTTGTTCAGCTGACGGTAATCTATGCAAAGTCGCATAGTTCCGTCCTTCTTTTTAACAAAAATTACTGGTGCCCCCCAAGGGGATACACTGGGTCGAATGTAATTCTTGTCTATTAACTCCTTTAACTGAGTTTTCAATTCGTTAAGCTCCAAAATATTCATACGATATGGGGCTTTTGAACTGGGAACAGCACCTGGTACCAGCTCAATTGTGAAGTCCAGCTCCCTTTTGGGCGGTAGTTCTGGGATTTCCTCCGGAAAAACATCAATAAAATCATTGACTACAGGGATGTTCTCTATTGTTATCTTGCTGCTTCCAGACTTATCTGTCTCATCTGTAATAGTTACAGCATAGGTCTTGCACCCTTTTCTAACTGCCCTTTTAAGTTGTAAGGCAGAAATCTGCCTAACTACTGTTTTCCTAGGAATACCCCTGACAGTTACAGGCTGTCCATTACTGTTTACACATCTAAAGGTTTTGTCAAAACAGTTTAAAACTACCCTATGCTGTTCCAACCAATCCATTCCGATAAGTATGTCATAAGAGTCGAGTGGCAAGACATTTAATTTAACTGTAGTTCTAAAATCATTCATATTTAAGATACATTCCTTAACATAACAGTTTACTTTCCTTTTTGCCCCAGTAGCTAGTTGTATAGACCAAGAATTATCAAATCTTTCAACAGTCAACTTACATTTTTATACTAGCTGGGGTGAAATATAACTAAGACTAGCACCCAGATCTATTAAAATAGTTACAGGGGTTTTGTTAATCATACCTCCTACTTCCACCATGGAAGTTTGATAATCAGCTTGGCGGTTTTCCAAGGCTGCACTGATTTGGGGCATAGTCCCTGCGAAATCTCCAACAGTCATTTCATCTTGAATAGTATGAATATTGTTGATTTGTTTCTTTCGATTTGGGCAGACTGAAGCATAGTGTGGGCCATTGCATTCCCAGCACTTAACAGGTTCCTTTCGCTCAAAATTCTTGGTGTAGTTTCCATGATTGTTAGGAGCCTCCTTGCTGCTTCTGAAATTGCTGGAGTGATTAGAAGCTCCATTTTTGTTTCCCTGGAAGCTTTTACTATTAAAATGATTTCCGTTCTTGTTTTTCTTAAAACTTTTCTGGGGTACAAACTCCTTTTTTCTGTACTCGAGCTGATTACTGTTCTTTTTAGCCTTCCAATTAGCTATCCCTTCTTTCTTTTTATTTTGTTCGAAACAGAAATTAGCCTTCCGCATAGCTTCTTCCAGCGTTTTGGGGTTATCATATTCAATTCTGTCCTTAATGTGATATGGCAGACAACTAAGAAACCGCTATATTTTTGGTTTCTCTTCGACAAAATACGGCACATACCTTAACAGGCTCAAGAATTTACTGTTTAAGTCCTTCATAGTCATAGATCCTAGCTTTAGTTCATAAAATTCCTTGGCCCTCTCTTCATAGTACTGTTCAGACAGAAATTTATTCTTGAAGTATCTTTTAAAAGTACTCCAATTAACTTCTTTTTCTTTAATCCCCTTGACCCTTTTCAGATCTTGCCACCATATGTCCGCCTTTCCAGAAAGGTTGTAGATGGCCATTCGTGCCTTCAGCTAATTTGAATAGTTATAAATCTGGAAATATTTTCTCATCCCGGATAACCAAGATTCTGCCTCTTCTCCTGTCTCAGATTCTCCATTGAAAGTTGGGGGTTTTATTTTCTTAAACTCCCCGGAAATCTCTTCATAAGGCCTGTACTTTTTCCTTCTGTGGTGCAGCTCAGCTTCACTGCTGTCACTAGTAGTGTGATAACTGTGTTGTTCCCTTCTTTCTTCAGATGATGAACTGCTGCCAGATTTAGCTGGCTTCATCCTTTTAGATCCTCTTTGATGACTAGATTCTTCTGAGTCAGCTTGTTTGCTCCTTCCTTCGGTCTGAAATTTTTCGATCAATAGCTGATTTAGCTGCTCTTGAGTTTTCAGAATCCTTTCATTGTCCTTCTTGACTGTTTCTATCTCTGTCTTTAAACCTTTTATGGTCTGCATTAATTCAGTGGAGTGAGCAATTCCCTCCTCTATCTCCAGTTCTCTCGACATCTGTCTTGTCGCAGTGTTGGGAGATTCTTCCTCAGCATATTCTCCCAATTTTTCCATACCTGCCTGTTGAGTTTAGAAAAGAAATTTTCTACTCTGTTTGTCTTTACGAAACAGAAAGTATAAGTTAGTTCATAACATAATTTTTTTTTTTGTTGTTGTTGTTGTTGTTGTTGTCACTGTTCTGCGGAAACTAGTGGAGCCATAAGAAGGCCTAGTGTCTGAACCTCGCTCTGATACCACATGTCAAAACCCAGAATTTTTCGAAAAATTTAAATTTTTTTAAAGATAACAATAAATGTTAATAAATGCAGTTGGTTAACTCTCTGTTTAACTTATGAGATTGTACGGATGTCGGATTGACCTTTGTTGTACTTAAATGTTATTATGAGTTTCTTTGTTTGTTGCTGATTGTTTTCTGTTTGTCAACCGCAAGGGGGAAAATGATAGGATGGACGGGCTTACTTAGCTTTCGAGCTAATGAAGCAGTTTATTTCTTCGCTTACAGATATACTGGTAAAGTCGAGTCGTCGCAATGATTTTTAAAGCATCATAAGTTGAATTAGCTGCACCAACCCAATGAAATGAATAAGGATAAAGATACTAAGCAGGTTTATCAAGCTTTATGAGGTAAAATACTTTTTCATTATGCCTGGTTCAAATAAAGTTTGTTTTATACTCTTAACTACTCAACTTGTAAGTTAATTATATCACTATGCCTTGTCAATTTCTGCCTTCATTTGGTTTACGATTTATATAATTGTTTTAGTTGAACTCTGCACTTAGATTTTCATTGTCACACTTGCTTAAATACGTTGCGTATTGAGATAACATAGATCTATTCTTTTGTAAGCACTTAACAATGAATCTTATAACTTTTTAGTAGTAGTGTGTTGCAATAATATTTCTTATTTCGCATCAAATGATTATGTCCGTTCATATCTTTTTATGGTATTCTTTTAGGGTTGCTTTGAAGGCGTCCCTAATAGTAATTCTAGAAGTAAAGCAACCAAGGCTATCAGCTATCTTAAAGGAAAAATGTATAGAAGAGTTGTAGGTCATAGTACCTGTCTTCAGATTCGATATTTTATAGATTTATAGACTTCCCTTACCAAACAATAAAAAAACATGAATTAATAGTTCATTGTTTATCACTATAAAATGCTAGGTTTTAAAAAAAAAATACCATCATAAGGTATGATATAACAAGGATAACAAGTAATGTTGTGGTTAATCCCAAGAATAACCAAGAAAAAACTATAATACTCATGCTATGATTTGATTTTTATCCAACGATGATGAGTATCTTGTTACCCTTGCATATCATTGACGAGGTCTGATTATAATGATTGTAGGGTAATATATATCGAGGTCTGCCTATTCGTGGTCGAGGGCAAAGTTTTTTTTTTTTGAAATGAGAAGTATGGTGAAAACCTTCACTATGGTACCATGACCATATGGGAATATCCAACCAAGGCAATGTGTACGTACTCTATGCTCTTAATCTATTAACAATTGATTGTGGCAATCACGGGACTTTAGGACGTAACCCACTGCATGAGAAAATATTAAAAGGGAGACGTGGAGATTTCTACGCCAAGTGTGGGAGGTATTTATATGGGAATCAACCCTAATCCGGAATTCTTCCTTTGCCTTCGGGTTTGCTCCTCCTGTTGAAACCCTCCTGTCTGAATTCGAACCCTACTGAGCTATGAAGGAACTCAGCTTTTCTGCAACTCCAAATCTTTCGTGCTTATACAACTTGATACCCGAGAGTTTATATGTTTTTATTTTTATTTTTGTTTGATAATAGTGACTGAGGTTGGTGAAATCCCAGCGTTTTATCCTATTACTGTCAAGATTTAGTACTGGTATTTCAGTGCCAAACTCTCAGTTTGTTCTTGATTACACTGTCAAGTATTTATAGTTCCCTTGCTTGTCGTTGATAGAATCCTTGAGATATTCGGTGGGTAGCTTTGATAATGTTATAATGCCTAGGTTTTTAACTCATGGACTCGTTTGCTAGTCTGTTGCCCTTGTGACCGCGTTTTCGCAGTTTTTATGCTACCTCGACCTTAGTCTTGCCCACTGTTGCGTCTAATCGTCATAAATATACTTTGCTTGACCACTATAACAGGTTCAGAAGTCTAGGGTTTATATTTGTCAACCGTAGAACCCTGTCATCTCGTGTTACTAACTCATGGTGGAAGAGATGGGGTTTTTACACCTCATTTATTCGTGGCTAGCAAAAGAGTTACAGAATGGCGGCCTCCTTCACCTGGTAAGTCACTGTACTACTCGTCTGTGGTTATAGTTACAAGCATTGTTTTGAAAACAAGTTCAAGTTTCTAACGTATGCATTTCTATCTTACAGGAACTGGTTCTTCATACGTTACTAATGGCACGAGCTCCAGATGGTAGCTTGTTTCGGGTAAGCCTGGTTCTTCCATGGCAAGTCCTCCTTGTGGTTTGTTTTGGGTGGTAGTTTTTTTTTTGTTCGTTTGGTTTGGATAAGACAACACTGCGATGTGTTCGATTACTATGGCCTCTGCCAGTATTGTAATTATTGTAATCTTCTTTCAATACTTAGGGTTTTATAACTAAGATGTGAAATGTGAAGATTAGAGTGTACCAGACTTATGAGTCTGTCTTGTAATTGAAGTTACGGCCTCGGATAAATTGAGTTTAATATGACCTTTTCTTTGATCAATTCATGGGTTAGCGTCCAGTTCTTTTATTTTGTGTATCTTACTTCATATAACTTGCTGACTCTGCACTAATTGTTTTAATTCTGCGTCTTCCTTTAAATTTACAGCTATGTAAAAACGGTAGGAATGTTTATAGATTTAAGAAAATACAGAATGAAAAGCATTGGCAACACGGCTGTAGATGAAGGCGTGATTTCTGATTTCAGTGTTGGTTTTGTGGAACTTGGTTTAAAGTTAAGAAATATGAGCTAGATGAAGGAACACTGTAGGGTTTACATGCCAACGTTTTTGGTTAAAAAAATAAATTGAACTTGAAATGTGGTATTCATGCTCCTTGATTATTTTAAATACATACACAGAATAAATACTGAGTCTTATAACCTATGGTGAAATGTAAAAGAAATGTGGCTGTGAGTGAGTCCTCATAATGCTATTCAAGTTTTAAATAAGTGTAATGTTGGTTATTGCAAGTTTAGAGTTTATGTAGAGCGTAGCTATCACAGAAAAGCTTACGGCTGTAAGTGATAGTTGTTATATGAATTTAAATGTTGGGAGCTACGTCTGAAGAGCTTCCTGTAGGTTTTCGAGCTTGAATGGGTGTAGTAAGAATTTTTCGATTTCATGTTTTAAAGTTTATTTACCCTGAATTTTGGCTACGGCCGCGGATGAATCATTGTAATTCTATTCAAAGTTACCCTGTAATGTCTGGTCAGATTAGGATTAACTCGAAGATACAAATAGAGATTAAATTTATTTGTTGGATTTTTAGTTACGGTATTCCCCTAATAGTAGTTTGGGGAAAAACTAATAAAAATTTTGATGGTATTAACAAAGCTCGATAATGAGCTGTGGTTCTGCTTGTCTTTCTCATTTAATACATGTTTTCTCTGCTATTTAAATTTTAATGTCAAGCTTGAAACGATAGGGTTCAGAACTACTCGGTTTTGAAAATACTTAACTGTTAACTTGTTTATCGTATTAATAATTCTTGTAAAAAGTACCTCTGTTTAAGTTTTTGTATACGTTTTGCTTCGATAGATAAAATCTGAAGAACTTTAGCTAAGATTGAAGTTTGATTTAATTGTATATTTTTAACTAGACATACGTTCACTACGGTTTGTATTCCTAACAAAAGTAACCTAACTGCAACTACTAAAGTTCTTGCAACAACCCTGCACTGTCATTGATACTTAATATATATGTATAACTGGTTATACATACTCCCGATCCTATAAATATTTAAACAAATTATGTTTTCAGAAGTTAATTACTGTACACAGAAACTTTACTTAATATTACTACTGTATAGCATGCATTGAAATTGATTGAACTGCAAGATAATAATAATGTGTAAGAATGCTAAAACACAGTAGGTCTTATTAAATCTACTTCTGTTGTTCAGAGATTGTAACTTATAATAAATTAAATACTACACAGACGTTTTGGAGATAAACATAATCTGCAATCATTTATACTTAATAAACAAAACAGGAATGAGTGGCAGAACCTGTGTCAACTGTAGACAATAACAGCAATGGGAGGCTGTTCCTCCCTACCAACTCCTGGAGAGTGCCCAAACAGCACTTCTCAGGACCCCCGAGCTTGCTCTGGTCTCACTGGCTAGAACTAGGTGTAGCAAAATAATTCACTCAGCCAAATAGCTAAACTAGAACCAAGTTACTGCAGCATCTCAGATCAAACACTCCCTTACTGTACTTTCCCGCTTCCTCAATGGGACTCCTAAATAACATTCACCTGAATGTATTCTCCCTCCAGAACAATGCTGAACCCCCAGCTCAGTTCATTGAGTACTATTTAAAAGATTGCCTAGGTCTTAGTTGGGTTAACTGTCATTAATGAGCCACCTGCTCAGACTCCACTTTCTTGGGGAATCATGACCCCAAAATATAGGGAAGTTTCCACCTGCAACTTAGGAAGTTGTTTGAGGATGCTGCCACTTGTCTTTTGCCTTTCCACCTAGTTCCATCCACCAGTTAGACCAGTAACCTCTTTTAACAGCTCTCCCATGCTGTTGTCTCCATAATTTATTCATAATAATAAAATATTCAGAATTTACATTCCATTTCCGGTGACTCTGCTGAGTCATCAATCCCTACATAGCATTAAATTTGACATAATGTCTCAGGAATATTAATAAAATAATTACATTATTTTTGCAATAATTGGGTATGTGACATTGAGTATGATTAGGGCCTACATGGCGCACATAGGAAAGGGGGTGCACACCTTTTCTGGTGCTGGGTCATGATAGGGTTCTCAATATTGAATACACCCTAAGGGAGTGGACGCATTCCTGGTGTTTCAATACTTGATAGTGAATGATATGGATTATGGTTACAAAATTTGAACAACAATACTGTTGAACTTGCTTATCCTTCTTGTGTTGTCAGCCTACACAAATGCAGATTGATACTGCGTATTAAAGAGGAAAAGTAAAGAAGGGTACGCAAAAAGGCAGTATAGGAATTGGAAACCTTTCCATGCTCACGCGAAATATTACCAGAAGGGATGGACAGGCCCGAAGAGATGTGTAATAAGAAGAGGTATCATCCTTGTGTGGGTGGGGTCATGCTAATATGCAGTTAAGGAAGTCACCTATAAAGTTCCAAAAAGGAACCACTGATTTGCACAAGAGAAGGAGTGGCATCCTTGTATGAATGAAGAGTTGATGTGTGTGAAGGGTTATGGTGCAAGAAGGTGTGGTGACAATGGTAAAGGAATAAAATATCTACTGGGTCAGCAGTGGGAGGGCAGGCACTGAAGACTGACTGAAAACCATGAGATGCCTATGGCTCCGTAGTAGAGCTTTGACCTATAATGGTCAGGTGGCGCACTTTCCTTCCATTGGTCAATGACCCAGACGAATGTGCTGGCTCGGCATTGGAGAGGGACAACTAGGTATGAGACTAGTTGGGCACCACCAAATGCTTGGTAAATCTAGTCAACGTGAAGGTGTACTAGTGAAGCATTAACTACATCAAAGTCCATAGGAGATCCCAAGGCTTGCGAAGCGAAGCAGGATCCTATGGACCAAAGGGGAAACACACAATATAGATAAGTATTCAGTTTCATTTATGTCATGTTTGAAATAATGAAGATTTCAGGTATAAGTCTTCTAACAAGTAAGCTGATACACTATTGTTTCTTTGTTGGAAACCTTGGTCATTGTAGGAAAGAAAGACCCTGAAAGAACTATAATTTACTGGTAAATCCAGAGAGTAAATGAGTAGGCAATAAAAATTCTTGGTAAACCAGAGAGTAACTAGTTGTGCACTATAAATTCTTGGTAAACCAGAGAGTAACTGGTTGTGCACTATAAATTCTTAGTAAACCAGAGAGTAACTGGTTGTGCATTATAAATTATTGGTAAACCAGAGATTAATTGGTTGTGCACTATAAATTCTTGGTAAATCCAGAGAGTGATTGATGCTCGATAAATTCAGAGAATAGTTGGTGGGAACATTAACCACTTGATGTTGTGGAGCAGCCAGCATGCTGGCCAAACATTCCTTAATTAATTGATAAAATCCATTCAGCGTACTAGATTGGCATTGCCTATTCGAATAGTTGTGGAATAGCCTGCTTACTGTCCTAACATTCATTATTGTATCCATGGGAAATCCAATGCTTGGAAAGCAAAGAAGGATCCTATGGAATAAAGGGAAGACATCTGATATAGATAAGTATTTGGTTATCTTGCAACTTCTTGCTTATGAATATACATGTGTATATGATTTTATTATGATTTCTTAAACTCTTGTCTAAAGATAAACTCTATGCAAATGAACTAAAGATGTGAATTGATTCAATGTTTGAGTGTAGTTATTGGTGGAAGCAAGGATCATGAAGGCATCCTAGAGATGCGTGTGGACATGTGACCATCCTAAAGAGCTCAGTATGAGCAGTAATAAAAGATGGTGCTAGTGAACATGAGTGGGTCCTAGCAACCAGAGGTTTTGTAAGCAGAATGGGAAGGGGTACCCAAGTTGAGAATCTTTAAACAGACCATAGACACTAAGTGTCATAGCCAATAAAGGGAAATTCAAGCATTCACATTAAAGTGAAAGAGATTAAGGGGCATGAAACCACAGTGATGGCATAGCTCCATAATAAAACAAGACTAAGAGGGAGAAACTCTTACTCTTCTCTTCCTTTTTATTGATGCATTTATAAAACAAAGAATTGTTGAATGCATGTCATGACTAGAAGAAGAATGTGTTTATTTCCTAGAATTAATTTGTGAATGCTAAAATAGTTATTTCATTGTGAAATGATGAACATGAAAGAGATCATGTGTATGTTGGGAAAGCATGAAAAATTTGGAAGTTGCATGAGTGAATCATGGACGTTCCATGTCAATTGGGAAATAATTGACTAATTTTAATGTTTATATTATGCTTGTCCTAACAAAGAGTTTCGATGATAAATTTCATAGGTGAGAAATTGAAAGAATTGGTTGCTGCCGACACAAGCAAGTGTTGCTAGTAAGTAAAGTGTGGTTAGCTGTGCACATTGATCATGGTGGCAAACCAAGGGCTATTGGAGTTGGCTGAAAGTATTCTTCAAACAATTGCAAAGACCCAAGAAAATCTTGGGGAAATGCTCAGGCTACAGAGGAAACAGAATGAGATAAACCACGAGGATTTGCAGGATTCTATTCATCTGCAAAACAAGGTAAAAAGCATTCTGGGAGCAATCAGCAAGGGAAAGGAAAGTGGATCAATGAAGAAGCATTCATCCAATCGTTTGGTTAAGAAACATTCTAGGTGGGAAGACTCAAAGGAATTTGACTGGGAAAATGTAAGGCAGCCGGTGAAATGTTGGGGATGTGGAGAAAAGCATTTCCTCCGCAACTGTTGTAGCCTCCATAAAGTTTCCAAACTTGTAGATCAGCGGGAAGGGATTGTTTTGGAACAACGCCCTCATGCAGAGCTAGAGGGTCCCAGCCAGCAGGAACAATTTGTGAAGGCCAAAAGACTTGGTCCTGAAAACCCAAGTAAAGGGTGAGATGTAGGACAGACCTACCACATTATGTGAATTTTGGACATGTATATAGTGTGTATGTATTCCTAGGTATTGGAACACTGAGGACAGTGTTATTCCAAGGGGGAGGGGAATTTAATATCCCGATTTTGACCCTATTGCATTAAGATTGTAAATGATGTAAATACCATTATTAAATCATGGTGAGAAGCTCAAGGCCAAGTCCCCGCCATCGATTTAGCATTCCATGTATCAGAAATTAAAATAGATGCCTATGGTACTTGTGCTAGCCATGCACAATGTAAATTCGGACATCATGTGAATATGCAATTTTAATGAAAAACCCACAACCAGCTATGCAACGCAACAAGAGATGGGGGCATGATCTGTACAAGGAATAGCCGGGGGGGGGATTGTTCAAACCCTTGAGCCATGATGTTAATTCATTTCATTGAGAAAACCCATAGATCCCAACTACCCATTTTGTCTCATGCACCCAATCATTTAATTCTTCCAAGAATTGGTTGAGGTGGTTAATGCCTTAGGATTGGAGAGGTATGGCAGTCAATTTTCATGTATGGGAAAGCCATCAACCTGAAAAATTGAATTTTGGCTTGCTGGGCAAGAAAACACCCACGAAATGGTGCCCAAATCCATTCTTCACCCATGGCATTCATCCTCTCACGCAGTCTGAGCTTGCTGGGGATTTATCCTTCACGTTTTCACCATTCCTGCATTTTTCCTACCTGGGAACCCGTTTTTACATTGCACAGCAGCTGGGAAAGGAGAGCCATGATTTATGGGGTTATATGGACCATTTGTTCCCACGAAATTCCCATGAGTGTTTTCTGAAAATGATTCTGCTCGCCCAGAGTTGACTTTCCCTTTCTCCATTCCATTTTGGTTGCCCACTTTTTTTTGAGCTAGTTGAAACCCCACCTTTGGGCATTCCACTGTAAAAACACCCAATACTTGTATTTATGGATGTTATGTGTATCCCTGTTTTGGGTTTGAACTTGTGAGTAAGAAATTTAGGAGTGGAAGAGGACAGAGTTGGCTTGATGAGCCCAGCGAGGTAACCATAACTCAATGATTGAGCCACTAGCCTAGGAATTCACCCTCTGTCCATCTCCTAGTAGCCTAAGAAACCCAACTGCTGTTTGGCTTGGCTGAATCTGGTGTATCTTTGGCTATGTGAGAGCCTGCTATTTCCCTTTTCCTTGTGGAAATCATGCCCAGCTCGGGGGGTGGCAGTGGTGCTGAGAGATTGAAGAGCACACTGGCCTATGGTTGGGTGGAACATTGCAGAAGCATAGCCGGTTGCCCAGGGACTACTTGTTTTAAGATAAGTACTCTCATTTGCTATTTCTGCAATGTCCATATTTAATGGCTGTCATGAAATGCTAAGTGTATGCTAGATAGTAACATGACTTTAATTCTGTTGTGTTTAATTACAATATGCCTATGACATGAACAACTTGAATGCATGATGGACATGTGATAGATTTCTAACCCTGCTGTGTTTTGAAAATGTCTATGCTATTCCATATGTCCATCTTCACTCCATATGAATGTTTATTTTGTCATCAAAATGTTGGATGTGTGTTAAATCTGCACATGAATTACTTCCGTTGTGTTTTCTTAGATTTCCACATCTGCATGCCTGTCTTTTATGTTATGTGGATGTTTTTAATTAGTGCTTATAGGGATAATTGCCTAGTTTTAGCATCATGATCCTCTCCATTGCACTGGTATGATGGGTGGGGACGTGAAAAAATCCTCTCGTATGTTTCAGTTCTAGAAGATAAAGGTTTGAGAGTAATCTTTATGGGAAAAAAGCGCTCTTGTGGCCTAAGAATTTAGACCTGAATTCTGCAGCTATGATTGGAGTTAGAGAGGGAGGTCTCTACAAATTTGCTAGAAAGTTAATTAGAGCCATGATCCATGAGACCATCAGTCCTTGTGAACTATGGCAGAGGAGGCTTGGTCTTCTTCATCTCAAAGTGCTACTTGGCTTACAAAAGATGGTAAAAGGTATGCATGTATTTCAATTTGAGCATGATGTTATTTGTAGGGGTTGTGCTCTTGGTAAGAACATCAATAAAATATTTCTAAAAGGTACTAAAAGGTCTAAAGGGATCTTGGACTTTATCCAGTCATATCTATGTGGTCCCATGTCTGCACCATCCTTGAGCATTTATCTATACTGTGTGCTTTTCATAGATGACTTCTCTTGCAAGTCATGGATCTATTTTATGAAGGAAAATAGTGAAAATTTCAACAAGTTTGAAGAGTTTAAAGCACTAGTTAAAAACCAGACTGGAAAGCACATTCATGCTTTGAGATCTGATAATGGAGGAGACTTCAAGTCTCATGACTTTAATGACTTCCACCAAGAGGTGGGATAAAATACAACTGCATATACCTTACAACCACCAATAGAATGGGGTTGCTGAAAGAAATAATGAAACGATCTGTGAGGATACAAAAGATATGATGTGTGGTCAGGATATTCCCACCTCCTTATGGGTTGAAGCCTCCAACACTGTTGTTTATATTCATAACATAAGCCCAGATGCTATCCAGGAGGAAAAGACTCCTGAAGAAGTTTCCACTGGTGAAAAGCCAGATGTTGGACACTTGAATATTTTCGGTTGTCCTATCTACATTCATGTGCCAAAAGAGATGAGGACAAAGATCGAGCCATCCGAAAAGAAAGGAAGATTTGCGGGATATAGTGAATCCTCCAAAGCTTATAGAATATATGTTCCAGGGAAAAGGCACATTGAATTTAGCAAAGAAGTAACATTTCATAAAGAGGCTTCCCTCAAGCGCTCTAAATAAATTTAGTGTGATTCAGATATGGATGAGCATGAGACTCCCATGATGAAGGATCCAAGTTCTCGTTCTCCTCTTTGTGATATTGAAAATGAGAAGCTAAAAGAGTTCTTAGATCCACTTAATCCTGAAGAGACATTATAACAAGTAGAAATTTCAGTTGATGAACCTCCTTCTAAGAGGAGATATTCCTAGTGTTGAGACTTTTTTCAAGAGGAATAAAATCATGGAGAATCACCAGGCACATCTAGAGAATGAAGGAGACCTAAAATATATTCAAGATATGTAGTACAAATGAGTCACATCAGTGATCCAGAACCCACCACTTATGAGGAAGCTACTACGCAGCAAGTATGGAAAGATTCCATGGTGGAAAAATACAAATCCATCATGAAGAATGATGTGTGGTAAGTGGTTCCTAAAGCTAAAGGGAATCCAATAGAAACTTTCAAATGGCTCTATAAAATCAAACATGCAGTTGATGGCAATATTGAAAAATATAAGGCAAGATTTGTGCCCCGTGGATTCTCATAGAAAGAAGGCATAGACTATAATGATACACTCACTCTTGTTTCCAAGCACACTACTATTCGAGCCATGATTTCACTTGCCCCAGTTCTGGGGTGGAAGCTTCACCAGATGGATGTGAAGACTACCTTTATCAATGGTGAAGTTGAGGAAGAAGTATAGATACACTCAACCTGAGGGATTTGTATTTAATGGGAAAGAGTCCCATGTTGTTAACACCTAAAAAGTGCTCACTAGCTCATTCCCTTATCCACATGACCCATTTGTCCACTTTTCCACCATCTGAGCCTCTGAAACCAGCAAAAGGTCACCAAAAGACCTTAGTACACCCCTTTTTCCATTAAAAAAGATTATTTTTCCTGAAAAGCATAAAAAACCCTCAAAAAGGGTCCAAATTCCCAAAAATATTAAAAAGGGAATTAAAATATTAATTTTATTCAAAAAAGGAAAAAGGAGGGAAAAGTACCTAAACCATGTTGGTCAATACCATTTGGTTTCCACAAAACCACAAATGGTATTCCTCACCACCAAAACCTATAAAAAGGTGGTAGGGGCTCCTCATTTCACATCCATCCATTATCTCATCCTTATGCTGCTGAAATCTCCCTTGAGCATTTTTAGCCATTGAAGCAACCTTGGAGAAAGGACCCATTGGAGATTGGAGCTGCTCACCATTGGAGCCATTCAACAACCTTCATCATTTGAAGGTATTGTACTTGCAAGCATTTGCTTACCCCATTGTCAATACAAAAATATTTTTTATCTTTCTTGTTCTTGTTCTTTAATTCAAAATGCACATGCTAGTTTAGTTTAGTTTAGATTTAGTTCATTGTTATTTGCTTTACATTGAAACTGCTGCTACTAGTTAGCAGGTGCCCATAGCACTAAGCCTGGTTGCAAAACCGGGCCAACAGTTTTTGGCGACTTCACTGGGTTTTGAATAATAGATCTCTAGTTTTGCTTATAATCTTAGTTTTTTATTAGTTTTTAACCTTTAGATCCATAGATCTGCCATCTTAGACAGCAGATCTATTGTTGCTCTAAGTTTTGGCCACATCTATTTCCATTAACAGCCCGGAATTCACAATTTTCGAGTTCGTTTTTCGGCTTCCGTGTACGGCTTTCGCCTCGCGTTTTTTAGCCTGACAGTCGCGCGGTCCATCGCGGCTTTTGGCCTTTTTTCCGTGCAGTTCACCGCGGCTTTGTCGCCGGTTTCCGCGCTGCACATCGCGGCATCGCGGTCATTTACCGCGCTGCACATCGCGACTGCGTGCCCATTTTCCGCGCGGTTCACCGCGACTTCGCGGCCTATTTGCGCGCTGCACACCGCGGCTTCGCGGACATTTTCCGCGCGGTCCATTGCGACTGTGCGACCGAAACCCACGCGGTCCTTCGCGGGTTTGCTGTTAAAACCCGCGCGGCTGAATTTTTCATTCGGCCATTTTGATTCTAAAAAATTATTTTTTACTGTACTTTCTGCCCACATAGCACATTTTTACAGTATTAGATTCTGCATATTTTACAGCCTTGAAATTTTTTTTTACTATTTCAAAATGCATATCTAGAAGTCTTTTTACAAATTTTCAAGAAAGTGAAAGAAGGACTTATTTGTGCATTTTTATCTAGATTAAAAAAAATTCCTGTTTACTTCTTGAAAAACTTGCCCTTAGCAATTTCCTTAAAAGAAGAAGTCCATTATTTCTTTACAAGAAGTCCATTATTTCTTTACAAGAAGTCTATTATTTGCTTTCATAATTCAAGAAATCCATTGTTTTTTGAGTTGATATTTGCAAAAGCATTTAATTTCCATTTATTTGAAAAAATCATAAATATTTGCTTTTATTTTCAAAGGCTCCTTTGTTTTTTGAAAATTTCCTTTAAAGCATTTACCTTTTTTCAAGTTCAATTTACAATACCTCACGTGCACTCACTCGATCACTTAATTGAACTAAGCCTTAAAACGTACCCTAATTTCAACACACTTTTAACCCCACTTGGGGAACACTAAAAGAACTTTTGTATCTAGGTAGTATTGGGGGGATAGGTGTTCCAATAACACCCCTCAGTTCTTACATCTGAGACATAGAAGTTGTCCAATTAGGGAGCTAAAATCTCTTAGTACTTTTTGGCGCGGTCACAACCGGTTTGTGGGAAGGCCTCTCCCTTAGGAGGGTTGAAGTCGTGAGGATGGTTCCGGAAGCCTGAGTGGAATACCGAAATCCATTCAGTAACCAAAGGGCTACCATTCGCAGTTGTCGGGATATCCCTGTATTGGGATATTGCAATCAAAGGACCAAACGGAAGATTTACCTTTTCTCGACGCGTCATGAACGGAGTATCCTAGTAGCCTTTCTTTAGGATTGATTACCCGGTGTCCCTCCCGGTAGGGGGATATCTAGCCGTTGTCTCAACACTCATATTGTCTGACTTGGATTTCATCACCTTGTAGAGGATATCGTTTGTTTGAGTCACAATACTTTTAGTTAGGTGTTTGCATGATTCAACCCACCCTTGGTCTAGTTACACCTATTTTTTTGTAGAATCCGTTTGCATGTTGGTACTCTGACCATTTGTTGCATTCCTCCACTTATTGTAGCACAGCTGCTAGAATAAGTGCCTTTTTTGAGGTTGATTTTTTGGCCTGAGAGCCTTCTTTTTTCACTCCCCTTCTTGCACCCTTGGTTGCATTAGGGTTTTGAGTCTTTTATAAATATATCACCACCTGATATTTAAAACAAATTTTTTACACAAAAACTTAATTCTCACCATTGAGAATTTTA
The DNA here is from genome assembly GCA_027924585.1 of Larix kaempferi. Lineage (NCBI taxonomy): Eukaryota > Viridiplantae > Streptophyta > Pinopsida > Pinales > Pinaceae > Larix > Larix kaempferi. Next base: position 329,499 of record BSBM01000131.1, read on the forward strand.
GACGCTCTCGTCGTCTACAGGGCGAACTCCCAGAGTTTAGTCCACTTGGCTCTCCACGTCACGGACGCAGAGCCTTATCCCTTGATTCGACACATCGTCAATCAACTAGACAGTCATCCGATTCTGACACACCTCACTTCACATTTGATTTGGAGGTAGAATCCGAAAACCCCACAGAGTTACCACCAACCACCATTATGGCTGGAACACCATTTGATCCACTATTTACCAGCACCATAGGTGAGACATCCACAGAACCTTCTGCGGCGGTTCCCTCCATGGCAACAACCACCCCCCTGGGTATGCCCAACATGGGTAACACTCCACATTTAGGAATGCCCAACACAGGTCCACCACCTATCACGGGTATACCCAACATAGGGGTCACACCCCCTCTGGTTTCCACAAACCCTATCCTAGGAATCCCTACTGCTATTCCTAACCCAAGTGTAACCCATGTTGCACTTGGAGGCACTGGCCCATACCAGACTACACCTATTGGAGGGCACATACCCTCCATACCTAGCATACCTTTAGGCACTACTGGACCCCTACATCATACCACAATGAGTAGGAATGTCCCAGTTCCAGTCACCACATCTGATAGCTTACCATACATGGCAAGTATGAACCTACCAGACTTAGCTAGGCTCACAAATGACCCCATCAGACACGATCCTGCGTGGCCGCACATGCCCACCAAACTCCCCTCTGACATCCCCAAATTTGAGGGCAAGGCAGGTGAAGACCCCCAGAACCATATCATGTCCTTCCATTTATGGTGTTCCTCCAACTCCATAGTGGACGACTCAATCCGCCTCCGGCTTTTACAACGCACCTTCACTGGCTCTGCAACCAAGTGGTATATCGAGCAGCCTCATGGGACGCATGCCACATTTACTTCCCTTTCCTGCACCTTACTGCAGTTTTTCCAGTTACCTGTCCGTTATGATGCGGGAGTCGAGATCCTACTGTCTTGCAGACAGAACACGGCCACCCACATCACTGACCACATTCATGAGTGGCGTCGACGTCGAAGCCTCTGCAAAATCAAGTTAGACGACCGTATCTTCCTAGATTGGTTTCTAAAATCCCTTCTCCCTCTCATTGCGAAGGATGTGGCATCCGAAAAACCCCAGTCTGAAGAAGAGGCCATCCTCAAAGCCCAACAGTTTGATCTCATTTACTCCCAATCGGGTTATCTGTATACCATTATTCCAGACGCCCCTCGGGGTGAGTCATCCCAACATGATGTGCCGGGGGCATCCTATGCCGCTGATGGCATCATTGGTCGTATGGCCTCGCATCCCCAACCCTTTTCCATTACACATCCTAGCCATGGTCCCGACCTTTTGCGGGCTACATCTCAGTCTGGAGCAACCAGTTCATATGCTCCCATGGCACATCACCATCATACCCATGGACCTTCATGTCCACCTCAGTGTTTTGGTCATGCACCACCTGCATACGCCCCCCCAGCTGCACCTCAACCAGTGTACTATCCACAGCATGTTGCGGCAGCTCACCCAACACCTCCAATAGCTCAGGGTTACCAACAACCCCAGCAGGTCACTGGACCACCTCCAACCCCACAAGCTTATTATCCACCACAACCTTCTCCCGCACCTGCGGTTAACCAAAATACTCCCACTGATCAAGGGCAAGTGTACACACAGCACAACCAACCCCAAAACCAAAACAACCAGCACAACCAAGGTGCGCAACAGAACCGTGGTAGATGTCGTAACCACGGTAATAACCAACAACATTAGCAAGGTCCTCCACCTCCCAATCCTCCGCAGAATAACGATGCTGCTCCTCCCAACCGCAATGCGGATCGGAATCCCAAGCAGCCTAGAAATAATAACCTCAGAACAAACCACCCTTGTTCTATCTGCGGGGTATATGGTCATTACACGCATTCTTGCCCACATTTGGAGCGAGCTCGGCGACTCTGGACGACGATGCACATCGTCAAGGGCAAGCGGCTCCTCAGCCACCACCCAACCCTCCACCACCTCAACATCAACCCTTGGTGCTGCAAAACCCCTTTCCAAACCAGGGTGTAGTGAAAACTCAGCCGTTAGCCCCCCCTTAGGGCAACGTGCCACCACAGCAGATCACTTATGCAGCCCCTAATCAACCCATGTTCGATTCAGGTACTCACCATTTGTTGATGATGTCGACTGCCGCTGCCAACCTCCAAACCCGTCGGAACCAATATGGCTCCACCTTTGAAGCCCCTCCCGCCGACAAAAACACTAACATTAATCCCACAGATCAAACATTACGTATACCTCCGGCTCCACTTGATGGCGCTTCCAAAGCACCTCGCTTCCCACTTCATCGCATCAACAGTAATCCTAATGCTCGCGCTGCGTCGAATTACAACATTGTCGACGACTTAGCCCAGTCTCCTGCAGCCATGTCTGCTTTAGAAGTTTTGAAAAACTGTCATTCGCAGCGCAAAACTTTGCTCTCTGCCATTGGCGCCATTGACCCCAATGATTCACAGTTGATCGCATTCGATTCAGACCAATCTGAACCACGACTGCCTTCCTCATTAGCATTCCAAGTTTTCGTTTCTGTTCGGAATCTTGTCATCCATCGGTGCATTATCGATGAAGGGGCCTCCACATGCGTCATGTCCACATTCATTTGGCAGAAGTTGGGATCCCCTACTCTCCAGCAGTCCACCACTGCATTACAAGCCTACGACGGCCGTTCGACTCAACCCCAAGGTATTTTAGCCAATGTCCCCGTCCAATTGGGTGGGAAAACTGTGCTCATCGACATAGAGGTCATTAATGCCCAACTCGATTATAACCTTTTACTTGGCCGCAGTTACATGTACGCCATGAAAGCGGTTGCCTCATCCGTTTTCCATACCATGATGTTCCCCCATGAGGGACGCGTGGTCAAAATCAACCAACTCACCTACTATGATCCCAATGCCCCTGCAGCACCCGAAAATGTTCTCCCCATGGTTGAACAACCCGCTTCTAGTGCAACTACCTCCTTTGTTTCTTCTATGGGACCCAGACTTTACTCAGATACACCAATGACCTCTACATTCTAGGCCATTCCACCACCGTCACCGGAGACCCATGTCGAAAACCTCTGTACTCTTTCACAGAATACACAAACACCCGGTAGTCAACCACCATTGGTCCCTAGTCACATCGGTGTTACACCTATCCACACAATCCCCTTTCTATTTCCTCCTTCGGGTGTAGTAAGCGCCCCGGTTATGGCTACCCTTAGTCTCCCCGGGTTAACATTGGGATTACCCGTGTGGTATATTACGCCTCCCGTTCCTCCACCGACACCAAATGTCATCCTACAACCGGTGCAACCCATTGTTACTTCTACCCAACCACCTCCCGGTATCATGACTCCTTCGTCGTCGACGAATCCCCCTCCATTCGTCAGGCCCACTGGGGGCAGAGGCCCACAACCATACACTGCGGTACCCCCACCCAAGGCAGTTAAACCTCCCCCCGTATTTTGTGCTCCTCCAAAATGCTCGCTGTGTGATGAGTTAGGCCATCCAACCCATCAGTGTCCACAGTTACCTGCATTGCAGGAACACATGCAAATTTTGGACGACGACCCCAACATCCCGGTGGTAAAATTAGATCCAAACCCCATGCCTCGTGATAAATCACTGCGTACCAACCACCCATGTGCGATATGCGGTATTTATGGCCACTACTCCCATCACTGTCCTGACATCCCAGATTACAGAGCAGCTCTCTACGAGATGAATAATTTGGACCTTGAGACGGTGCCCCCCACAATTGAGGAAATTCATCCCCCACCATCTTCCTCCTCAGAAGAAATTAACCCCATTTACACGATTTCCACTGGATACCCCTCTGTCCGGTCGACCACTTCCATTGATCCCTTTGACACACAGGTTCAACCCTTTCAAATCGACGAGGAAACCACATGTCCACAACATGGGGGCAGGCCCAAAAACTTGCCTACTCATCATCATCATGATTCTCGTCGGAGATACTGGGGGCATCCACCCCACAAAGGGAATCCCCCATCATCATATCATCACTTCAGTATGCCACCACGACCCACAGCCTCATGGTATAACACCTCGCCAACAGTTGCTCAATGCCCTATTGATATCTCTCTAAGACAACATCTGCACCACATTGACACCTCTGAGTTGGGGGACATAATAGATTACCTCGACCCCGGGATAGGGGGCATGATCAATCATTTTGAACCTTCCCCATCATCTCTATCTCAACACCTCAATGAGCCCATCGTTCAAACCAACACATATGTGATCCACAATCACAAACCCCATGCAAATAGCATGGGGGCAGGTCATTAACCCTGCTCACTTTTTCATATTCGTGATCTCAACCATTTTTGAGGTCACGTGTCACTTGTATACTTCAGTTGATTTGATACACCTAGTATTTTTCCCCCACGGGTCATCATTTCTCCCCACCATCGCTTGGTGGGATCACCTTTATTTGTAGCCATTTTTTAACCTAGTTCTTTCCTTTAACCATCCCGGAGTCCTTATGACCTCCGTTTTTCGCACCATTTGCACTGCCGGATTCATATTTCCGTGCCTGTGATGATGCTTGAGATCATTTCTCGCCCTCACCAGGACCAATATCAACATTGTGTCCCGACACCTTGTCGCCCCAGTTTGCGTACCACATCGGTCGTTCTCCGTTTTTGACAGTCTTTATATCATCGGATTTAGTTTTCCGCGCTCGTGATGATGCTTGAGATCATTTCTCGCTCTCACGCACATACTTTTTGGCCATTTTTTCAAAATGCCCTCTCATAGCCTCTGTTTGCGCGCCACAACGGCCGCAGCCCCCTTTGTGACAATCTTGATGTCACCGGATCCAGTATCCCACACACATGATGACGCTTGAGACCTTTTCTCGCTCCCATCTATCCATTTTTGTTCGGTATAATTTTATCCCTTTTTCGGGCCGAGTAATCCCTTTTACGAAAAAGGCACTTAGGGAGTTTCTGTTAAGCTCTTTTCTGACTCCTAAAACAATGAAAAGATCGCCGAGCAATCTTGCTTCCTTTCATGCTCGCTAAATGTATCTGAAAGGGCGTCTACCTGGTATAAGTTTACCCCTTTTCCGGACCTCGTAGACTAATTACGAAAAAGGTATACTCTAGTCACATCGGCTAGAAGAGTTCTCCATCCGCATCATTTTATGCTTTTTCGGGCCTTGGAGACTAAATTTACGAAAAAGAAACACCAATAGAGTCCATTTACCGTTTTCAGACTCTCTAAACATGAAAGCAACCATGAGCATGAGCAGTCCTGGGCTCACAAAATCCACAGGACCGTACCATTTCAGAGCACACTTTTATCCCTTCTTGGAGCTCATTAAAACTACGAAGAAGGAATCAATGGTGCCTCTTGGCGCCATGACAGATCACATCTACTCATATCGCAGATTCCCCATTTTGGTCGCCTTTGTTCAGAGTATTCTGTAGTATGTCACCTTGATAATCCCTCGACAGCACCTATCAGCTCGTCCCCCCCCCCCCAGAGTCAATAAATACCATTCAGTCAAAGCAATGATCCCCACACCTACAAGTCAGTTCCCCACGCTGCCAGGTCAACCATGTCATCATGCTCTTAACAAAGGAAGTTTGAGTCTACCCATTTTTTGACCCAGTTATTTCCCATTCCCACAAGTATGTCAGTCCTACCATCAGTACTACAACACTTCAGTTTTACACCTCGTGCTCCTATCAAGGAAACATCATTGCCTTGTTAGTTGTTGGTCTCCCTCTGTCGACGACAACCACATTAATTCCAGAGGATAGACCTAGAGGTCCCTGTGTCTTGGACTCATCACCATTTATGATGAGTGCCTACGAATCATTTCTAGAGGAATCTTCAGTGCCTCTCCAAATGGTTGTTTCTCACATGCTCGACTTCAACACCTTGATCGCATCGTTGAGACTCGCACAGGGTATTCGTCTGTTTCACTTATTAGTCGAAGACCCCGGATACCTCTTGACTCCTCCACATTTGAGAGTCTTCCTATGGATAACACCAGTTACACTTTTTCTATAGATATCCGGGTTGCGCATGGCGACAGTATTCAGATGTACCCCAGTTTCATACTCCCTTGAGTATATAGTTACATTATTTCTCAGAGATGACTCATAGTCTTTGAGTCCCTACAGATGTTGGACACCTTCAGTTTCAGCAGTTCCTCAGTTATTCCAGTGTATCAGTTATTGAGATCCGTTATGATCAGGAGTACATCCCAAAATAATGACCCCCCCTGGACCATTATGGTGTACCAGTAGATTCTTTATGTATTAGATCCCCCTTCTTGGGACTAATTGTTATGTATATGTCTTGATACGAGCATGGGAATGCCCGCCTCATCCATTATCAGAGATTATACCTCATTCATATTGAGGCCATGTAATATTTTTTCTTTCTTGCAGCTTCCAAGGGCCGTGGCTCCAGTCAGAATCGGTCGGTCTCTTCTCCTTCCCAAACCCTGAAAAAAGACAAAAGAACTATGATGTCTATCGGCCATACGATGAGATCCTGCCCTCACACATCAGGGGGCAATCTGTTAACACCTAAAAAGTGCTCACTAGCTCATTCCCTTATCCACATGACCCATTTGTCCACTTTTCCACCATCTGAGCCTCTGAAACCAGCAAAAGGTCACCAAAAGACCTTAGTACACCCCTTTTTCCATTAAAAAAGATTATTTTTCCTGAAAAGCATAAAAAACCCTCAAAAAGGGTCCAAATTCCCAAAAATATTAAAAAGGGAATTAAAATATTAATTTTATTCAAAAAAGGAAAAAGGAGGGAAAAGTACCTAAACCATGTTGGTCAATACCATTTGGTTTCCACAAAACCACAAATGGTATTCCTCACCACCAAAACCTATAAAAAGGTGGTAGGGGCTCCTCATTTCACATCCATCCATTATCTCATCCTTATGCTGCTGAAATCTCCCTTGAGCATTTTTAGCCATTGAAGCAACCTTGGAGAAAGGACCCATTGGAGATTGGAGCTGCTCACCATTGGAGCCATTCAACAACCTTCATCATTTGAAGGTATTGTACTTGCAAGCATTTGCTTGCCCCATTGTCAATACAAAAATATTTTTTATCTTTCTTGTTCTTGTTCTTTAATTCAAAATGCACATGCTAGTTTAGTTTAGTTTAGATTTAGTTCATTGTTATTTGCTTTACATTGAAACTGCTGCTACTAGTTAGCAGGTGCCCATAGCACTAAGCCTGGTTGCAAAACCGGGCCAACACATGTATACAAATGTAATAAATCCTTGTATGGCATTAAAAAAGTCCCAAGGGATTGGTATTCAAGGATTGACAACTATCTTCATAGCTTGGGCTTCTCCAAAAGCAAAGCTAACCCCAACTTGTACTTCAAGGTTGTGAAGAACCAACCACTGGTATTGGTTCTCTATTTTGATGAATTTTTCCTTACTTGAGAGGAACAATAGATAGCTTAGTGCAAGAGGGAGCTCACTTCTGAGTTCGAAATGGAAGACTTGGGGCTTATGCACTACTTTCTTCATCTGGAAGTTTGGAAAAGGAAAGATGATATCTTTCTTTCTCAAGGAAAGTACACAGTTAATGTGTTGAGTAGGTTTGGTACAATGGATTGTAAATCCATATCTACACCAATGGTTTCTAATCTAAAGAAACTACATGATTCAGATTCTGGATTAGATCTAGTGGATCCTACCATGTATAGACAACTCATTGGTTCCTTGATGTATTTGATACATAGTAGACTAGACATATGTTATGCAATGAGTATCTTGAATCATTTCATGTCTGAGCCAAGACATGGACATTAGGTTGATTCCAAGCATGTGTTTAGATACCTTTGAGTTACTATTGCTTATGGAATTAGATATGATTCTAGTGGAGGAGTGTGCTACTTGGATATGATGACTGTGACTGAGGTGGTAGTATTGTGGACCGAAAGAGTACATATGGATTTTTTTTTAGCTTGCGATTAGCTATGATCTCTTGGTCCAGCAGGAAGCAGGGATCTGTATTCCAGAGTACTATCGAAGAAAATTATATTGTAGCTAGTACCTACTACCAAGATGTTGTGTGGATTAGGAAACTACTTACTAGGTTGTTCAGTGAGAATTTTGAGACAACTATCATTTGTTATGACAATCAAAGCGACATCAAGCTCTCAGAAAAACCTATGTTTCATGACATATCAAAACACATTGAGATAAAATACCACTACATTAGATACATGGTCCAAAGAGAAGCCGTAAGACTTTAGTACATTGTTGCTATTGAGTAGATAGCATATATGTTGACTAAGCCTCTTTCCTTGATGAAGTATAGGTACTTCTGAGACAATATTGGCATGGCAGAGAATTCCTCCCTCGCTGAGAGGTAGTGTTAAAGTTACAGCATCATGATTCATTCTCCAAGTCAATCTTATGTGCTACAATTGAGCCTCATGTGTTGAGGTAGTTCCTTATAGGAGCTTGATTTGGACTTAGGAAACATGGAGAAGAATATTGATTTGGACTCAAGAATGAATAAGCCTCATGTGTTGAGGTAACGCTTTGTATGTCAAAGTGATGGTGTTCTACAATGTTGTTTGTCAATAATAAGGTCTTGTATGTCAAGACGGATCCTAATGTCTTGAGGTAATGCTTTGCATGTTGAATCATGAATGGTGTGTGATGTAATACTAACCATGGTTGATATATTAAGTATCCTCTAGAGACTGGCCACCTCTAGAGTGAATTACTTTAGCATATGACCACTTGGAATGATAGTAGAACAAGATGATCACATCATTGGGAAAATATCCTTAGTATATTTGATATGATAGATAAATTAAAGCTGGGACATGTGGACCATGCACACAAGACAAGAGATCAAGATAAGATGTGATACGAAAAGAGAGCACCCAATTTTCTCAGTAATGATAAATACTTTAGTTAAATAAGAGAGAACTCGAATTATTAAACTTTAGTGATGTTATCAAAGAAGATCTAGTTAACTATAGTGTTTTGCATGTCAACGCTTGAGTTAAACTAAAAGACGGTGCTTAAGTTGAACTAAAAGACATCACTTGAGTTATGACACTTGAGTTTCAGATAGTTGAGTTACAACACTTAAGTCATGACACTTGCATGACAACTCTTGTGTTAGCCTCGTAACTAAGTGACCTAGCATCCATATGAAGGGCGAGTTCATCCTGAAGTCAGAAGATAAAAATAGAAGTCGAAGCATGACAAGTATGATATATATATGCTATGCAGGATTGATGAATTGATTGTGAGAGTGAATTCTCTTCTCTCTTGAAGGCAATTCACATTCATTGTGCATGTGACCAAAATCAATGAATTGGTTTTGTGCAGGATATCATTATGAGTTCTATTCTTTCATCTTCTCTCTTTCTCTTTTATTGCACCAGGGGTGCTTGGTATTTCTCTCCTATATTGAACCAGGGGTGCTTGATGTAATTGTGAAGAGCCTGGAATAATTAATTAATAAAAATACACGAGATATTAGAAATAGCAGAACTCAGAATCACTTTTATATTGATCACAAGGCACTTCGAGGGGGTAACCTCCTTTGAGCAAGCTCAATACAATTAACTTCACGGTGCCTTCAATGATCTCCACACACACTTATATACTAATTCTATGCCCAATACTATGATTCAAAACCATGGGACATATAATACTATGGGACAACTTACAAAGAATATGCGTCCAATACTATGGTTCAATACTATGGGCTAATATAAACTATGGATCAACAAATACTATGGGACGAATTAGAAAGCATATGCGTCCAACAACAATATACTAACATAGTAAAGAGAAGGGTTGACACGAGTTCCTAACATCCCCTCTCCCTTAGAAAAAGCTTTGTCCTCAAAGCTTTGGTTGGGAAAATTGTTGCAGAATCTGAAGGAGTGGTTCCCCGGTAGCATACTCGGGTTGCATTTTGGGCCACTGAAACTCTTGGAGTGTCAGGGAGGATTGCTCAGAAGGATATAGACGAAGAAGAACCCTATCAACTGCGTGGAAAGTGTGCCCAGAACGGTACTAATCGGCTTATTGTTTCAGTCGAATTCTAGCCATGTGAAGATTGTCCTGCAGAATGAAAAGAATCTGATCGCGGTTTCAAAGAACCAAGTCAATTTCCTGAACTGGGGAGCTGCTAAGGGTGTATGGAAGAAGAACTGGCAGTGTCTGTCCATAGACTGCTTCATATGGTGTCCTTTCAGATGTGGTATTGTACCACTAGAGCGCTTCTAGGAAATCCATAGAAATAGTTGGCCAAAGCTGTGTAGGGATGGGCAAGGGTTTGAGCAATCCTGAAAGGAGTGTCGTTTCACCCTTGTTGACCTAGAAAGTATCACAGTCAGCCACCATCTGTTGAATTGTCATTTTCAGTCCCTGCCAAAAGAAGTTACATTGTTCCCCGGTCATACATTTTGAAGAACCCAGAGTGCCCTGCTGATGAAGAAGCATGGAGTTCATATAAGAGATAGCCATGTTGAACATATTGCAACCAATTTGGAACAAGCAGAGAAAGAGATGTAAAAGAAACTAGGTCATCAATTGTGCAAGAAGGAGCATCTGCGACCATATTGTCCTTACCCTTCTTGTAAGTGATCGCATAGGGATAACCCATTTCAGGTGTGTTGGGGAGGAGACCCATTGTTCCAGAAAATTTTCCAGACTCTAGAGATAAGTCTTAATGCATAAATAATTCCCTAATAGGTATGGCTGCCACTTCTATACTACATGCAAAATAGCCATCATTTCCTGCTGAGAGGTAGATGTGACTAAATTCTTACCGGAAAGGTCTCTTGAAGGTGGCAAGCTCATTGGTTCAGCAAAGACACCTGCATATCTATCCAAGGAAGTAGTGGAGACCATTGATGGGTGCATCTGAATGGAATGGAGCTGAGCGATGACACCATGTGAATTCGTCTTAAGCATTTTTTCTAGGCGATGTGAACTGATGATGTGGAGAGACCCTGGTTGTAAGCCCATTAATTCGTGTTGTGCCCCATTGACTAAAAATTGCATCCAAAGTTCAGCAAAATGCCATAAGATGGGGCCAAGTGTGCATAACCATTGAACGCCCAAAACCACATCACATCCGCCTAAGGACAAGGCAAACATGTTAGAGCACAGGTTATAATCTTCCATAGAGATACGCACATTGTGACACTTCCCCTTGCAAGGTAAGGTGCCCCCATTGGCAACCATGACTTCAAAGTTGGAGCAAGGATGGACAAAACAATCATCCTGTTTGGAAATCCAAGGGTCAATGAAGTTATGAGTGCTACCAGAATCAATGAGTATGGTAAGAGGGAACATCTTGAAGTATCCCCTGACCTGCATTGTTTATGGGGTTGTGATGCTAGTTACATCATGGAGAGAGATCGCGGGTGGGTCGTCCTAAGATGGGGTGTCAACAGGAGGGTGCTAAATGTCGACCTGATCATCTACTGTATCTGGAGCTTCTTCACCAAGTTTAGAGGCAGGAAGAGATTCCACATCCAAGAGATAGAGATTTTTTTGAACACATCTATGTCCCTGAGTGAATTTATCATCACAATTATAACAAAGCCCTTTTTCTCGACATGCTTGCATCTCAGTTTCAAACAAATGCTTGATAGGAGCTGGTGGGATGGGAGGTCATTGAGAGCCCATATTTCGGAAGGGAAAAAAAGTGGGTTTGGAGCGTTGTTGGGCTGCAAGCTTGTCTTTTGCCAACTTAGACAAACCTAGGACTTCCATCATTGTGTTGGGACAGAACATTTTAACCTCTGACCGGATTTCATCCTTAAGACCATTGATAAAACAACTCCTATAAAATTCATCAGACAATCCTTATGTGTGATTGGCGAGTTTCTCAAATTATGTCTGATACTCTCTCACTATGCCAGTTTGGTGAAGTTTAGTGAGTGCTCTTGTGAAGTCGTTAAAATCACTAGGACCAAATCGTGGCAAAAGGAGTTGGCAAAAATCTGTTCAGTTTGGCTCAGGATGAGCTTTGAGGTACCAATGGTACCATTGAAGGGCTTCCTATTCCAAATGAAAGGATGCAAGTAGAACTTTCTGGACATCAAAAGTATTATGCAGACTGAAATATTGTTCTGCATGGTATATCGATCCAATCGGATCAATACCATTGAAGCAAGGAAAATCAAGCTTTGACCCACAAAAATTGTTGGAAGAAGAGAACCCAGTGGCTGCAAAAGATTCTGGCTGTCGGTTATTGTTCATGGCTGAATGCTGAAGATGGAGGCTGAGAAATTTTTCATCTAGATCTTGGAGTTTGGTTTGGATGGCTGCAAGTACTTCCTCCATGGTTTTTGCTCCTATGCGGGTGACAACCACAACCAAGAGTTTTTTTTTTTTTTGGAAATGGATAGAAAAACACAAACAAAAGCTTATTTAGTAAAGGAAGATTTGGATTCGGGAAAAACTCGGATGGGTAATTGGGGTTTGACTAGGTTTTGGACACTTTCTGATGGGCAAGGAAGAAAAAAACGGGGATTTCATAAGTGGGGCGAAAGAATGAGAAAATTTGGTAGAGAGGGACAAAGAAGCATAATTAGGAAAGGGACACAGTGGCAAAATTTGAAAGCGTTTGGGTGAAAATTGGAGTTATGGCAAACACTAAAAATAGACAAATGTGGGATTTCTAGCCTTGGGAAGTGGAATTTGGGATAGGTTTGTCAGGAATGAAATATGCAGAATGGGATTGCAGGGATGTCAGTGAATTTTTAGGGAAAACAGAGTTGAAACAAGGGAGATATGGTCGAAAAACATTTTTTTTTTTCGAGAAATGGATCGTTAATAGCGGCGTGGAAGGGATCCACAACAGATGGATCTGCAACGGCACAAAAGAGATAGAAAATGGATGGATTTGAAATGTCGACTGGATCTAGAATGACTTTCAGAATAGATTTGAAACAACTGGATCTGGAGCGGAAGTGATTGGCAATAGTTCAGCTAAAAATATATATGGAACCCAGGTATGTGCGGCTTCCTATCGGTTCAGGGGATTCACTCGACCACCAATGTTTTCTGACAGCTTGTGTATTGGGGCACTACCCCTCACTCCACGGCTTAGGTAAAACTGATAATCGCTTTGCCACAAACGACAGCTCTTGGTTTACCTCACAGGTGGGAACTAGTCAATCAGGTAGGGGTTGTTTCCCTTTTCGCTGGTAGGTCCTCTCAATGGGACAGCTACTTTGGGGTTCCTGTGGTACTCCTCACAATGATTTTTAGGGCTTATTCCCAAGTACTTCCCACAGTTAAGAGGATAGGGGTTATTCCCAAATCCGAACTTGCAACAGATGCAAAAAAATATTTTGGCAAAAATTCCACCCAACAAGCCTAAGAAAGTGCTCTGATACCAGATGTGAAGAACTTGGAATAATTAATTAATGCAAATACACGAGATATCAGAAATAACAGAACTTAGAATCACTTTTATATTGATCACAGGGCACTTCGAGGGGGCAACCTCCTTTGAGCAAGCTCAATACAATTAACTTCATGGTGCCTTCAATGACCTCAACACACACTTATATACTAAGTCTATGCCCAATACTATGAGTCAAAACCATGGGACATATAATACTACGGGACGACTTAAAAGCATATGCGTCCAATACTATGGGTCAATATTATGGGATAATATAAACTATGGATCAACAAATACTATGAGACGACTTACAAAGCATATGCGTCCAACAACAATATACTAACATAGTAAAGAGAAGGGTTGACACGGGTTACTAACAGTAATCTGCTCATTGTAAAGACATTCTCTACTACCTATCATATTCTAAGGAATATTTGCTGGGGTTTTTTCCCTCAAGTACTATAGGGTTTTCCTAGGGTAAATACTATGTCTCGTGTGAATTCTTATACTTGTTTATTATTCATTTGATATCAAGTACTACTATAATTCCATAGTAAGATAAAAAATTAACACGAAAATTATAGGTTCAATAGACAAGTTCCCTATATCCAATGTTTAAACAAGATTTTAATGACATCTTCTTCTAATTGGAACTTGAAACAAAGCCAACCCTTAGTCAAAATATGGAACACATGGTTGTATCCCACCTACAGTTCCCAATTATATTTTATCTAGGCATGGAGGGATGTTTCTGACAAATGGACACCAAAAAAATCCGCAACTAATTTCTTCTCACCAAATAGAAGATTTGATATATTCTTAGATCTTCACCTATTTTCATCTCGACCTTATCTTTCTTCTTCTTCATCCCATTCGATCCATCCTTCAAACTTTATCTAGGAGTGCTTTCCATTCCCAAGATGGCCAATGTTAAAAGGTCCAATGATTGACCAACAAAAATCTTCTCATCCTCTGTTTGTGTTCCCAATATATCCATACCAAAACAATCAAGTTCAATGAAATTGAGAATATGAACCAATTTTTTCTTCTAATTTCGAAGTGCTTGAGGGAGTAAAAGAACTAGGATTTACATGAGTATGCTCCAAATTTATGACGAGAACATGTACCTTTATCCAAGTTTATTCCTTCTCATTTTCAAACCCATTTGATGGATTTGAATACACTATCCTTTCACACAACTATAATTGAAGTACATGACAACCTCATTATATCCCCATGTCCAAAAACAATGAGATAACTAGGGAAAGGATTTGTCCCACAATTGTCCACCTCTTCCAATACTTGTGAGTTGGAATACTCAAATGCCTCTATGTATGGGAGTGATTTTCAAACATAATCCACCAACTCTCCTGCAACCTCAAATAGGTCTAAGGTTCTTAACTCCTATAGGGATTCCTCATACTCCATCCCCACCTTTGTTTTTAATACTTAATAAAATATAAATTTGATTTGATGTAATCATGATTCATCTTGAAATATTATAGTGTACATAATTGCTAATGTTGATACATAAACTAAAAGTAAGGTTGATCTCACTGTTCAAGTAATCTCTGAAAAGGTGGTGTAAAAAAATGAATGTTAAGATTTTTTCCTTTTAAGGAGAAATGATCAAATTGAATTCTTTATTACTAAAGTGAGAATAATAACCATAACACATGACACTTTCACGAGACCAACTTATTTTGATTTATGGGACTTTAAAAAAATATAAGGAATCCCATATATATATATATATATATATATATATATGTTTGAAAAACATTGAGAAAAACATTCCTAAATCACAATAATTATGATTAGTTAAAAAATTAGAAAAACATATTAAAATTAAACTAATTGTTAGTTGAATAGATAACTAACTAAAAAATGTTCAATAAAAGTTACAAATACTCTTGACATACAAATCATACTATGCGTTAAACAATACACTTCATTATTGGAAGTATCCCTTCATAATTGTATCTTTCAATGTGGTTTATTTTAAAATAACTTACTATTACTCATAAAATGTTACTATAGTATAATAATTTATTTTAAATTATGTAGTTTAAATTATATATATATATATATATTTCATCAAAAAAAAAAAGTACTATTGTTATTCAAAAACGAATCAAATAGTACAAGGATTGTCCAGGAACATTCAGATGTTCCCTATTACAAAATAAAGCTAGAAATCTTATCAGCCGATACATCAAAAAAACAGTGGTCCAAATAACCAGTTCCACAAAGAGTAACCAGCTCCAATTTAAAAGCCAAAAGTCATACAATATAGCATAATCAGAAAAAGTAACAGTCACCCATATCCTGTAGGCAAGAAGCCATCCATTCTTCCCAACATAAGAAACCTTCAGTACCTTCTAAAACCTGTTTGGACAGTTTGTCGGCGAAAGAGTTATGTTCCCTATAGATGTGATCAAAAGTAATGACCTCATGTCTGGAAATATCATATCTAGTGCATTGACACCAATGCCGGAGTGCTGTAACATTAAGACGAAAATCATTAGCATCCCATTTTATGGTCACATGAGAGTCCCCAAAAACCTTTAGATTAACTAATCCAAAGATATTCGCCACTTTCAGAACACACCACAAAGCCAACAATTCAGCTTTCATATTTGTCCCTGTACCACCATTAAGTCACAAGGTATAATAATGCTCATCATTCAAGTAGATTACCCCTCCTACCGCACAAAAACCATTTTGTGTTGCTCCATCATGTAGCGTACCCACCCATCCATCCAAGGCAAGGGAGAGAACATGATGCCATTCTAAGGGGCTCTTCATAAAACTCAGCCAATTCATTAGATGCATACAATTAAAAACAAATGTGTGGAGATGTAAATTAAACAAACATGCATAGCGGAAATGAACTCATCCACACACATGTTACATGACTGTTATTCAATTTAACACAGCAAAAACAAATTAATACATTTGCAGAAATAATTACATAAGAAAATACTTATCTTGATGTAATGTTGTCTCAAAAACTAGCTATGTTGCTGCAATGTTCCTCTCAACCATAGGTCTCTACCCAACCTGTATTATTTCAGCACTCAGAGATCACCCCCGAGCTGGGCATGATATTTACGAGGAACTTGGGACTCTCAAACCCTGCACAGCCAAAGCAATGGATACCCAACTCAACCCCAGCATTCTCTTGCACATCAAACTCAGATATGGCTCTGGAACACACTTTCAACAATGGGACTTAGGAAATAGGTGGACAGGGGTTTTCCCAAAACGTAGGCACACCAAAATGGATTGTGGGAAGAGGAATCCAACCCCAGGGAAGAAAACTGATTTCTCCCACAGATGTATGAGCATACAGTGGGCCAAACGGCCTCAATAAAACCCCAAATCATTTCCTCTTCTTCCCCACTATTAGCCACAACAAAAATTCCCTTCCCATCTAGAAAAATGAATGTAAACACAGTAAAACCAGTGAGGAAAACACCCAGGTAGCTCCAAACTCATGAGAGGGCAAAGTGGGTTGATGGGTAATGGCTTGGGGAGGAATTCATGGCTCTTTTCTTGATTAAGAAGCCAAACAGGAATTTCCATACAGGGTGGATTTCCCATACCCAAATTTGGACAGCCTTACCTCCCATTCCCCAAGGCATTAACTACCTCAACCAACTCTTGGGAGAAATCAATCATTGGGTACAAAATTCAACATGGGTAGTTGAGGGTTCATGGGTTCTCTCATTGACACTTGGATTGACTCAATTGGTTCAAAGGGTTTGAATTTTCCCCTCCCAATTCCTTGCAATATCATGCCCCCATCTCTTGTTGCATTGCATAGCTAGCTGTGGGCATTTATATTAATATGCATATTTACAATTCCCATGGTTCACTAGCACATGGGTAGCATAATTTCAAATACCTTCCTCTTCAAGATCGGGCATTCACTAGAGGGGCCTTGGCCTTGAGCTCCACGCTAGGAATCATACATAATATGAATACAATATTTACATTACAGCCCAAGGCAAAGACCTACAGTTGGGAGGAACGTTGTAGCAACATAGCTAGTTGTTGGGACAACATTACATCAAGATGAGTATTTTCTTATGTAATTACTTCTGTAAATGTATTAATTTGTTGGCTGTGTTAAATTGAATAACAGTCGTATAACATGTGTGTGGATGAGTTCATTTCTGCTGTGCATGTTTGTTTAATTTACATCTGCACACATTTGTTTTTAACTGTATGCATCTAATGAATTGGCTGAGTTTTATGAAGAGCCCCTTAGAATGGCATCATGTTCTCTCCCTTGCCTTGGATGGATGGGTGGGTACGTTACAAATGGTATCAGAGTTGCTGGTTGCAGCATTGGGCCTTTATGGGCTACCTATCATAGTTGAAGAGGTAAGTATGCTTCCTGCTCAGCACTGATAGTTAAGAAAAATTTTAAAATTTTAAAATTTTCAAAATTTTTCTAAGTGTCTATGAGTTTCTGCCAAAAACTGTGCCAGCGAATCTCAGCGAGTTTGTCCGCAATGGCGGAGGAACTCGGCAAGTACATCCGCAATGGCAGAGAAACTCAGCAAGTTCATCCGCAACGGCGGAAGAACTTGGCGAGTTGCGCCAATGAAGTTGCGGGATGCCCAGGAAAAGAAGACAAAATTTCAAAAAAATTTCTAAGTATTTTTGAAAAAATAATTCTAAGTGTTTTTGTTTGGTTTTGCTGACGCGTTTCAGCAAGTCTCGTGGAGTTGTCCCGCAACGGCGAAAAAACTTGGTGAGTTCGTCTGCAACGGCAGAAGGACCTGGAAAAGTTGTTCCACAATGCGGCAGAAAATCATTAAGTTCGCCGAAGAAGGAAGGGAAATTCCAACGGAAGAACTTAGCGAGTTGTTCCACAACGGCGGAAAGAACTTGTATGTTTTTGCCGCAACGGCGGAAAGATAAAAGTTTTGGGCTGAAATGGTGGAAAAGTTAAGAGTTTTCATCTACAACGCCGGAGAAAGTTAGCAAGTTGGTCCGAAATTTTTCAAAAATTTTCTAAGTGTTTTTCGGCATCAAAGAAGAAATTTCGGAAGAACTTGGGGAGTTGCTCCGAAACAGCGGGAGAACTGGGCAAGTTCATCCGTAACGTTGGAAGAGATGGGAAAGTTGCTCCGCAATGTTGGAAGGAGCTCGACAAGTTGGTCCGCAACGGATTGGAAGGAAAAATCGAGTTTTCAATCGGAAGAACTCGGTGAGTTGGCCCGAAACAGGTCGAAAGAACTCGCTGGGTTGCTCCGAAACAGGAAATTTCAGTGGCTTTCCAAGAAAAAATTTCAGGCGCCGAAAGTTGAAAAATGCCATGGAACTTGTGCACTAGATTGCGAGAAATGGAAATATTTACAAAAAAGAAACAAAAAATTAGGGCGCTTCCCTTGACCCGCCCTGCATTGGCGAGCCATAAGGGGGCAAGCCCCTTTGACCCCCGTTGTCCCCTAGAGATAGTGGTTGAAAGTGTGGAATGCATTCTTGAGATGAGAAGCAGGAATTGCATGGAAGGTTTTGGAAGCCTTATTAAAAGTAATTGGCTGTGATATGCATTGCGGAAGAGCAATGAGAGTAGCAAGGCAATGTTGATAAAAGGGAAATTCCTCACCTTAAAACTAATTCTGTTTGTAGCATAAGAATTGCATATTGGGAAATAGCAAGAATAAATGATTACACATATATGATTCCCGTTTGATATGTTGAATTGCTAATTCATGACAATATCATAGCTAAGTATTGCTTGTATGCTTGGTAGGGAAGCCAAGGAAAGGATTAGCTATGATGTGGATGAGGAACTCCATGTGAGAATGAAGAATTGGGGGGGGATTCCTTAACTCCTCTCTTGCTATTGTATTTAAATTTCCTAAATTTCATAAATTGAAAGTTATGGCATAGGGATGTTGGAAATGCAAAAGAGTAATGCATATGAATTAATGGGCATGATTAAGGAGTCATTGCATAGTGCATGTGAAAATGCTTATGCATGAACATGATGTTGCCTATGGGTAAAGGTAGTGAAGTTACACATGCAATAGCCCATTAATTTTATTTCTTATGGTTGATAATGGTTGTATGAATTAGACCATAAAATCATGACTAGAAATGCAAGAGATTAGATAGATAAGATGAGTATGCACTGGATGGCATATTAATAAACATTGCACAATGCATATGAAAATGTTTTTGCATGTATATGATATTGCATATTGGTAAAATAGTGAGGTTTTACATATGCAATAAGCCACTTAAGGTAATGATTGTGGTTGCTAATAATTAGTTGTGTTCGTATTGGTTGTAGGACCAAAGACAACCGAAGCATGGCTAAGGATGTGGATGATGTTGTTGCATATGACCAAAAACCTTATGAGGAAAGGATGGTGCAACAAATCTATGATCATGAGGTTGGAAAAAGGACTGTGTAGCCTTAGTAAGAGACCAACTGACCAGGTAACATCAAGAAATGTTAATGATAGCCATGCAGGTAATGGTTATTTATGCTTAATTGCATGAATGATTGAAGGAGAATTTGGTGAGATTCCTTCAACTATGTTTAAACTATGTTGATTGATTTGCATGTAGTATTGCATGCCCGAATGTGAATGTCAACCTACCAAGTATGGTGAGGTGTGGGTAAATGAAGGCAATGATCCTTACACCCTATAATTGCTTAGAAATCTCAATGCATTCATATGAAATCGTATCATGCCATTTGTGGATGTTGGTCGTGAAGTTTTAACAACCGAAGCAAGTGATGACTTATGGTCCTGTTATAATGTATGCCATATGAGAGAGGCATGGCTAGGACATAATATGTTTGAATACATGAGTACTCATAAATTAATGCAGGGTTGCATTGAGGAGATGTGCATTAAAATATTAAGTACAATCTTGTGGTTATACATTGAGTGATTGTACAATAAAAGATTATGTGAGTGATGTAAAAGTGCATGCATATGTATAGGTGCACATGTTGAGATGCATTGTGTGAATGCATGATTGTGGTGTATGTTTCATTACCACTAGATAATAGATGAAATGGTGATCTATTTAATGAGCCACTGTGAATGCAGGAGAATGATTGAATATAGAAGGTAGACATGTTGATGGGCTACCAAGAATGCTTTGTTGGAAGGACAAAATTGCATGAAATGTGAAGTAATGAGTATTTACTATTTATCTAAATTGCATGGATAGTGTGACCGTGTCTTGCAATTTTTAATGCATATATAGAGATGTATATATTTCATTGCATTTAAAATGTTAATAGCTGAAAGTGTTTGAATTATTGAGCGTTGTAATTCTAAAATCACTTCAGTGTCTGTTGTAGCAATGAAGAGAGTATATGCATACATACTCACAACGTGTTTGGCTGATTGAAATTTCATTTTTCAAGTAGAAAGGCCTTGCATATGGCAATGAGGATAAGTCCATAGTAAAGACCAGGATCTACCATGTGCAGAAGCCAAAGGTTATGAGAAGATTCTCATGGTTGTAATTTATGCATGAAACAAATCTGAAAATTGTCTGGTTTAAGTTTACGAGAATAGTCTCATGGTTGCAAATCTAATTTCTGTAGAAAAACAAATTTGAGAATTCGCTTATAATTGCTAATGGCTGTTTGGCTTATATAGAATTGTGTCAGGAGGACATGTTGTAGGTGGATGTTCATGTATGGTAGAAAGGGTGAAACCATAATGGACATACCACTTACGAGAGCCAAACAATATGAGGATAGCCTCATTGCTGAGCAAATCAATTTCTGTAGGACACAGAATTGTAGATTCATGTTGAATTTAATTATTAATGCCATTGATTGGTTATGGAATAATCATATTTGAAGCTTATTGCTAAATGTTGCTAACTGTTTGGCTATTTGATAAAGTGTGCCAAGATGACACATTGCAGGAAGACCATGTGTGATGGCCTGCAGAAGTCAAATTAGATGGGAAGGATCCCATGCTTTGGAAATGGGTTTCAGGTGAAACGCCATTGATAATGTCTTAGCCAAACCGCATGTCGGTAAACCATGAAGTGAGATGGTAAAGCTATGACAAGAAGGCATGTGAGACACACCTGCAAAATGAATGAGTATTCTGTGACCCTAGACAAGAACATGCATGTATAAATTATTAGGGTTAATATGCAGAGCATGCTCTATCTTATTTATATCCTTGCAGACTGCTTGAGTATGATTAGGGCCTACATGGCACACATCGGAAAGCGGGTGCACACCTTTTCTGGTGCTGAGTCATGATAGGGTTTTCAATATTGACTACACCTTAAGGGAATGGATGCATTCTTGGTTTTTCAATACTTGATAGTGAACGATATGGATGATGGTTACAAAAATTGAATAGTAATACTGATGAGCTTGCATATCCTTCTTGCGTTGTCATCCTACACATATCCAGATTGATACTACACATTAAGAGGAAAAGTGAAGAAGGGTACGCAAAAGGACTGTACAGGAATTGGTAACCTTTTTATGCTCACATGAAATATTACCAGAAGGGATGGACAGGCCCGAAGAGCTGTGTAATAAGAAGCGTTATCATCCTTGTGTGAGTGGGGTCATGCTAACCTGCAGTCCAGAAAGTCACCTATAAAGTTCCTAAAAGGAACCACCTATTTGCACAAGAGAAGGAGTGGCGTCCTTGTATGAATGAAGAGTTGTGTGTGTGAAGGGTTATGGTGCAAGAAGGTGTGGTGACATTGGTAAAGGCATAAAATCTCTACTGGGACAGCAGTGGGAGGGCGGGCACCGAAGACTGACTAAAAACCCTGAGATGCCTATGGCTCCATAGTAGATCCTTGGCCTATAATGGTCAGGTGGCGCAGTTTCCTTCCATTGGTCGATGACCCAGACGAATGTGCTAGCTCGGCACTGGAGAGGGCCAACCAGGTATGGGACTAGTTGGGCACCACCAAATGCTTGGTAAATCGAGTCGGCGTGAAGGTGTACTGGTGAAGCATTAACTACATCCAAGTCCATAGGCGATCCCAAGGCTTGCAAAGTGAAGCAGGATCCTGTGGACCAAAGGGGAAATGCACAATACATTAAAGTATTCATTTTCATTTACGTCTTGTTTGGAATAATGAATATTTCAGGTATAAGTCTTATGACAACCTATAAGTCTTATGACAACCAAGCTAATACACTATTGTTTTTTTGATGGAAACCTTGGCCATTGCAAGATGTAAGGACTCTCAAAAGAGCCACAAACGCTTGGTAAGCCAGAGAGTAGCTGGTTGTGCACTATGAAATTCTTGATAAAACCAGAGAGTAACTGGTTGTGCACTATAAATTCCTTGGTAGAACCAGAGAGTAACTGGTCGGGCGCTATAAAATTACTGGTAGGCGATATGAAATTTTGATAAATCCAGAGAGTAATTGGTTGGGAATTCACTACATAATATTGTGAAACAACGTGTATGCTATCCCAATACCCCTTAAACAATTGATAAAACCAGTCAGCGTACTGGCCTCGCATTGCCTATTCAAATGATTGTGGATTAGCCTACGTGCTGGCCCAACATTCATAATTGTGTTCATGGGGAAATCCAAGGCTCGTAAAGCAAAGAAGGATCTCGTGGAATAAAGTGAGGACATCCAATACAAATAAGTATTTCGTTACCTTGCAGCTTCTTGCTTATGAATATACGTGTGTATATGATTTGGTTATGATTTCTCAAACCCTTGTTTAGAGGAAACACCTTATGAAATAAAATAAACATGTGAATTGATTAAATGTTTGAGTGTAGGTACTGTTGGAAGAAAAGACTAGGAAGGCATCAAAGGGATGCGTATGGACATATGATTGTCCTAAAAGAGCTTAATATGAGCAGTAATAAAATATTGTGCTAGTGAACATGAGTGTGTCCTAACAACCCGAGGTTCTGTAAGCAGAATGGGAAGGGGTACCCAAGTTAAAAATCTTTAAACAGACCTTAGACACTAAGTGTCATAGCCAATAAAGGGCAATTCAAGCATTCACATTAAAGTGAAAGAGACTAAGGAGCATGAAACCATAGTGATGGCATGGCTCCGTAATAAAATAAGACTAAGAGGGAGAAACTCTTACTCTTTTTTTTTTCCTTTTATTGATGCAATTATAAAACAAAGAATTGTTGAATGCATGTCATGACTAGAAGAAGAATGTGTTTATTTGCTTGAATTAAATTGTGAATGCTAAATTAGTTATTTCACTGTGAAAGGATGAACATGAAAGAGATCATGTGTATGTTGGGAAAGCATGAAAAATTTGGAAGTCGCATGAGTGAAGCATGGACGTTCCATGTCAATTGGGAATTAATTGACTAATTTTAATGTTTATATTATGCTTGTCCTAACAAAGAGTTTCCATGATAAATTTCACAGGTGAGAGATTGAAACAACTCATTGCAGCCGACACAAGCAAGTGTTGCTAATAAGTAAAGTGTGGTCAGCTGTGCACATTGACCATGGAGGCAGACCAAGGGCTATTAGAATTGGCTAAAATTATTCTTCAAACAATTGCAAAAACCCAATAAAATCTTGGAGAGATGCTCAAGCTACATAGGCAACAGAATGAGATGAACCATGAGGTTCTGCAGGACTCTATTCGTCTGCAAAAAGAGGTAAAAAGCATTCTGGGAGAAATCAGTAAAGGAAAGGAAAGTGGACCAATGAAGAAGCATTCATCCAATCGTTCGATTAAGAAACGTTCAAGGTGGGAAGACTCAAAGGAATTGGAGTAGGAAAAGGTAAAGAAACCAGTGAAATGTTGGGGATGTGATGGAAATCATTTCCTCCACAACTACCACACAATGAAACATCAAGAGGATAGCCACCATAAAGTTTCCAGACTTGTAGATCCGCGAGAAGGGATTGTTTTGGAACAATTCCCTCATGCAGAGCTAGAGGGTCCCAGCCGCAGGAACAGTTTGTGAAGACCAAAGGACTTGGTCCCGGAAACCCAAGTAAAGGGTTAGATGCAGTACAGACCTACCATATTTTTTGAATTTTGGTCATGTACATAGCATGTATGTATTCCTAGGTATCGGAACACCGAGAATGGTGTTATTCCAAGGGGAGGGGATTGTCACATACCCCATTTTGACCCTTGTAATATTTGGGATATAATGTAAATATTGTATGCATATTATGTATGATTCCTAGCGTGGAGCTCAAGGCCAACGCCCCACTAGTGAGTGCTCAATCTTGAAGAGGAAGGTATTTGAAATTATGCTACCCATGTGCTAGTGAACCATGGGAATTGTAAATATGCATCTTAATATAAATGCCCACAGCTAGCTATGCAATGCAACAAGAGATGGGGGCATGATATTGCAAGGAATTGGGAGGAAAAAATTCAAACCCTTTGAACCAATTGAGTCAAGCCAAGTGTCAATGAGAGAACCCATGAACCCTCAACTACCCATGTTGACTTTTGTACCCAATTATTGATTTCTCCTAAGAGTTGGTTGAGGTAGTTAATGCCTTGAGGAATGGGAGGTATGATTGTCCAAATTCGGGTATGGGCAATCCACCCTGCATGGAAATTTGTGTTTGGATTCTTAGGCAAGAAAAGAGCCATGAATTGCTCCCCAAGCCATTACCCATCAACCCACTTTGCCCTCTCACGAGTTTGGAGCTACCTGGGCATTTTCCTCACTGGTTTTACTGTGTTTACATTCATTTTTCTAGCTGGGAAGGGTGTTTTTGTTGTGGCTAACAGTGGGGAAGAAGAGGAAACGATTTGGGGTTTTATTGAGGCCGTTTGGCCCATTGTATGCTCATACATCTATGGGAGAAATTAGTTTTCTTCCCTGGGGTTGGATTCCTCTTCCCATAATCCGTTTTGGTGTGCCTACGTTTTGGGAAAACCCCTGTCCATCTATTTCCTAAGTCCCACTGTTGAAAGTGTGTTCCAGAGCCATATCTGAGTTTGATGTGCAAGAGAATGCTGGGGTTGAGTTGGGTATCCATTGCTTTGGCTATGCAGGGTTTGAGAGTCCCAAGTTCCTTGTAGATATCATGCCCAGCTCGGGGGTGGTCTCTTAGTGCTAAAATAATACAGGCTGGGCAGAGACCCACGGTTGGGAGGAACGTTGCAGTGACATAGCTAGTTGTTGGGACAACATTACATCAAGATGAGTATTTTCTTATGTAATTACTTCTGCAAATGTATTAATTTGTTGGCTATGTTAAATTGAATAACAGTCGTGTAACATGTGTGTGGATGAGTTCATTTCCACTGTGCATGTTTGTTTAATTTACATCTGCACACATTTGTTTTTAACTATATGCATCTAATGAATTGGCTAAGTTTTATGAAGAGCCCCTTAGAATGGCATCATGTTCTCTCCCTTGCCTTGGATGAATGGGTGGGTACGTTACACATCAAAAAACAAAACCGTTATTAATATATTTTTAGATATTAAATAAATATTTCAATAAAAGTTACAAGACAACTAAATCTATGTGTAATAGTTAATCTTACTTTGATTTAATTTACACGACACACACACATAAACATCTTATATAACTATGGAATGCATATTAAGAATAGTTATTTTATTTTATAATTAACTAATTAATGCAACTTTTATCTATTTAGAAGTTTTATATATATTATCATATAATAGTTGGTGTTTAGAAAATTACAATAGAATATATATTACATTATATATTATTACGTTAATAATAAAATAATGAATAAAATATTAGTTTTGCAATAGTTGTTAATAATATTAATTAATAATTAAATAAATTACAAGTATTTTACATTATAATTAATTACTTATTAAGATTAATCAAAAGCGATGCCATCATTTATGACCACGTTTTATATATTATTATTATTATTTATAAATTAATCCTTATTGAAAAAAGAAGAGGGACCATTCCTTCTATAAAATAAATTTTGCCCAAACAGATGAAAACAATGCCAACAAAAGGCCATTCGATGCAATACCGCTTGATGATAACTATACCAAGGGAATGCCATGAAATTCAATACAATAGTCGTGTCCATTTGTGTTTCAGTTGGGTGTAATGTAGACGTTTGGTTTGGTGTTGACGATTATGATTTCTGGAAAAGGAAGGGACGTCTATCATTTTCATGCGATTTGTCTCAAACGTGGGATTTCTTATGAAATTTAACATGCTCATATGAATTATGACAACTATATGGGTTATACGTATTTGTCTTTTCTAGTCAGCCATTGTTAATGCCTTTTGAAACCATTTACGCGCATTAATAAATCTGATAAGTGGAAATTTGACGGTCAACGATTATGTTTTTGTCAAACCCATAGAGCAGCTACTAAACAACCATTTTTCATTTTTAAGTGGATGTTGTGTAATCACAGAATGAAATTTACTTTTAAGAAGAAGTGTCATGAAGAAGTTATTTGTTACTTGTTTTCCATGCTTATAATCATCAGTTTTCTCTTATTTTATTTAATTAAATGAGTTGTATGTCACTACCTATTACATGTATGAGCTATGACTTATTCATGCATTAACTACTAGTTATTTTTTATTATTTTTTTTATCATTATTTATTTGGAATTTTGAACAACTATAAAATCAACATGAACAATATACTTGTTCCATACTCCTTCAATCTAGAAAAAACATAGATAGTAGTCAACCTAAATTCTAAAATATTAGTATTTTGAAGCCATATAATTCAAAAGAAAAAGTTATATAAATATCGGTGACATTCAATTTAAATAGTCATCTTGATGGTATGGAATGTTCTTTAGACGTTAAGAACGTTGAATCCATCGTTTCGTGTTACGCCTACGTATCTCTAGTTTGGAATTTTGTTACTTATATATCTTTATTTTGGACTTGGACCCAAGGTGCGTGATTAAAATATTTTTTTAATGAGAATTCCCTTATCGATTGTTAGAACTGAACGCTGATATCTTCCTTGCATTTATTTATTTATTCATCATCAATTAGTCATTAGGGGATGCAATTGGATGGTTATATCCAAGGCGGTGTCCGCCATTAGCACAACTTTCAATTGCTGGTTTTATTTATTCATCAATTAGTTGTTACGGGATGTAATTGGATGGTTAGCCAAAGCGATGTCCGCCGTTACCGCAAAATTAGTCGTTTGGGGATGTATTCGGATGGTTAGACAAAGCGATTTCCGCCATTACCACAACTTTCCATTGCATGGTTCCACACAAGAGTATCAAAAAGGGTTTTGAACACCATGTATCAACGATAACCATAAGCATATTTATGGTGGAAAGATGGGAAAATTTTAAAAAAGATTTATCAATTCCAAGGTTTCTACTTTTTAAAAAGATTATGGATCCTTACAATTTTGCTGGGCAATTAGAGGGTGTTGATCATGACCTTTCATGCAACTATTCTAAGCGATCTATTTGCCTTGTATGTCGTCGATTCTATAATAATGAACTGATTTTCATGTAGAGCTGTATGTTGCTTTGATGGGAAGAATAAGTCTAATCACTCAAGATATGTTGCATGTTATAGCTAGGGATTTGTTGCCCGTGGATGGATACCACAAGTACAAATCATCTTGCACCCATCAATTAGTGGGTATCTGAGTCATGATGGGTGGATCTCTCCAATCGAGGCACTGAGCTTTAGAGTGCCTCTAGTTGTCGTCCTACCTATAAAGGTTAATTAGAGCTTGAAATGCCGACAAATAACTAAGTTGCTCCATCAATTTAAATAGCTTCTTCATGTTGAACAATTGGTTAATTTGTCTAAGGTTCTTAAGTTGCCATTTGAAATGCCTTAGCCACTTCACTATGTTCCCGTAGTTTGACCACCTTTCACTAAATCTTTGCTTTAAACATAATGCCAAATTTCAAGGGGCTCACAAGAATCTGCTCCCCCCTTTCATTGCAATGTAAATGCATGTTTTTTAAAAAAGTAAAAATGCATGTGCATTATTAGAAATGTTCACTCATTCCTTTTTAAATAGGTTTAGTCCCTCGATGAACCTCCTCTCCACCATACCACATTCTTTGGCCCAAAATAAATTGGCATAGGAACATGCGTACATTCCTAGTGTATGTGCACTTTATAGTGCACACATGTTCCTAACGGCATTTGCACTAGGAATGCACATGCACTTCTATCTGTATAAACAAACAAATGGGTTCAACTAGAAGCATTCACCCATCAACCATTTCCAATGTTTCATTGTCATAGAGTGTAGATAAGCCTCATTTTTCTTAACAATTTTATATATTTTCCATTTTTTAAAAGTACTTTATTTTTCAAAAATGATTTTAAATCATTCAATTGTAGTTATTATTCCATAAAGATGATAGGAAACCATGATCCAAATGAAAACCAAAATCCTAATCCACCACAAGATGCAAACATTGAAATAATAAATGTTTGAATTAGCTAAGAAACTTAACTGGGAAAATTAATAACAAAAGAGAACCATCCCACCTATTAGAACCATTTAATGTCAATATTTCTAAAAGAGTATAAAAAATAAACAATGGAAAAAATAATTCCATATGATTAGCTGCAAAAAGAGGAAATCTTAAATGTTGTCGATTATGAATTGTTGCATTTTTACAAGTACTTGCAACCAAGGATAGTGAGGAGCCATTTCAACTTGGGGTAGATAGATCACCCCAATCCTAGGTATCATGTGTCATGTTAAAAACCTGTCACA
Source organism: Larix kaempferi (assembly GCA_027924585.1). Classification (NCBI taxonomy): domain Eukaryota; kingdom Viridiplantae; phylum Streptophyta; class Pinopsida; order Pinales; family Pinaceae; genus Larix; species Larix kaempferi. The sequence continues at coordinate 358,645 of BSBM01000131.1, forward strand.
ACCATCTAATGGTCAATATTTCTAGAGTACGAAAATAAACAATGACAATTTTTTTTCCATATGATTAGTTGCAAAATAGGAAATTTTAAATGTTGACAACTATAAATTGTTTCATTTTTATAGGTTGCAACCAAGGATGGTGAGGAGACATTTCGACCTCGGTAAATAGATCACTCCAATCCCAGGTATCATGTGTCAAGTTAAATTTGGTTACAATGTGAAATTTGTTCTTATTTTAGTTGTTTTTCATCTTTGGTACTGATTATCATATTATAAATTTATATGCAAGCACCCATATTCTACATGCATTCACCAAAGCCACCTTCTATGAGTCCATTCCTTGGAGAACCTGCATTGGCTGAAAAGTACACCCCTTTATTGGTTATAGATGAATAAAAGATTCCTTTAGAGCATAAAGCCCTAATTTCTTCCCTTAAGCATGTTTAGGACCCTAATATAAATACTTACTGTTGAAAGCCTGCTAATGGCCCCAATATCCTCATTCAAAATCCAATAATGCCCTAGAAAGGTTCTTTAAGGTGGTTTGATGCATTGTTCTTAGCCCAAGATGCTTAGAATCTTCCTCTAGGGTCTAAGGCCAAAGTTACCTCTCACGACTAGGTCCAAATCCCAAAGACCCATATCTAGTGCTCAAAATATCCCAATGGTGCCTACCTCACCACTTTAAGTCCAACTCTCAATTTGATGGGTCATTTGCAGCGATTCAAGGAATTATTCATGAACCTTGATCCCTAGAAGCTTCCTTTATAGCCTAATGACTAAGTTCTATCCGATATCCCCATTTGGAGGCCAAGGATAACCTTAGGAGATCATGTCTGGTGGTTTAAGCTTCCTTATGTAACCATGTCTTGGCCCCACCATGACATATCCCTAGTGCTAAAACCTTTTAATGTAGTCTATATCTGCTTCCAAAAGCCAAAAATTTAAAAATAGTTCCTATGTGGTTGTTCAATGTTTCATTCATGGAACTTGAGCATTATAAGCCACCTTTAGGGTTAAGGTTTTTCTCATGGTTTGAGTTTCCTCCCTTAAATCTATTTAAATAACTAAGACTCATACATACAAGTGAAACATCCTAAATTATGATCCCCATATCCATACTTGGAGGCAAGGGATAGTCACAAAAGGTTAGGTGTGGTGGTTAGAGGCCTCCAAGGGTGCTTTACATTCCATCAAAATATTTTTTTTGACAAGAAATGGCTCTATAGGTCTATTCAATGTCCTAAGAATGACAATAATGGGACCTGTTCCCTAAACACCACTTCTTGGGCTCAATCAACATGGAAAACAACTACAAACTACAACACAAACCCTCTTCAAGGGGCCTTTGGCATCAAGGTTCGGTATAGATTGCATTAAGATATTTTTCACATCAACAATGGGTTGAAAGGCCTTGAACATGGTTGAGGAAGGAGAAAAAGAACCTCAAGGATATTGTTTAATATTCTCAGAATCCAGAGCCTTGAATTATTCCTAGTACCATCACATTAGTACTTTGTAGGGGTTGGATGTAAGCCCTCAAGTGGGATACGGGTTTTGTGGGTAGGTTTTGTCCACTAGAAATAGGTTTTGACCAAACCATATTTCCAATGGGGTTAACAATGGATTTAAGCCCTAATTGGACTTTCTCGAGCTAAATTTATGTGAACAAAACCAAGACAAACTAACATGAGCCTTCGATAAGGGGTCTTTTCCTTGGGCAGTAGATATGGGTGACATTGAGATGTTTCACACACCATGGATGGATCTTGAAGCCTTAACCATTGTCATGGTAGGGAAACAACATACAAAGGACCTTGATATTTGTTTGAGGAGGGAAGCATTATTCTCAAGCCCTGAATAGAGATTCTTAGGCTCAAGCATCATTTTCTCACCCTTAAATCTCTATATATGGCCTATATTTGTTAACAATCCCCTCCAATGGTTCTCTCCATGCCATCAACACTTTAGTTGTGCTTTAGGAATATGTCTATAGGTTTTTTCAATGCCATATGAGGATAATAATGGGCATTGTTCTCTAAGTCCCACTTCTCAGGCTCAATCACCATGAACAACACCTACAAACTACCACATGTTTCCTACTAGGTTGTACTTATTTGGATTTCAAGTGATCCTATAAAGAATGAATAAGTCAGTTGTTCATAATTTAAGATCAGAAGTCCATGCAGGCCATTCTGTCCCTTTTTATATTGTTCGCATGTTCACACCCCCTTGGGGGAATTGTAATAAATGGTGTAGCATGATGACCTTATGTAAAAGGCTTGGACTTGTTAGGACTTAGCCATCAAACTAATAACCCTAGAGTGTTTTTTCCTTGTTAATTATGTGACACTTTTTAGCGAAACCTAACTTTTTTAGTTTTTCACTCAAATCCTTCAAAGATGGGTTGGTTAAGTTGATGATTATGCCCTCAGAGGGTTGTTAAATCCTAGAGTCTATGTATATTACCATGCTATGCATATTCCCAAAGTTTTGTGAACATGTGCTAAGTCCCCCCCTAGAATTTTTTTATTTTTCATTTTTTAATAAAATCATTGACAAGGTGTATTTTAATTGTAAAATTTTATAAAAAAATTCATAGGGGGGCAAGTTTTTCATGAGGATGCTAATTTTTTGACCCCGTAGCCCCCACTTAAACCCTAAACCCACTTTTGATAGTCAAACTGGTTTTTTTCAATTACTAATTTTGTTTTTTCTCTTAAAAATTACTTTTTGGGTCAAATAATTGGGAAATTTGGAGAAAATCCAATTCCTAAATCAATGGTAGCTTATATCTGAGGTGTCAAGGTTGGTTGGCATCTTGTTTGGGTAAATAAATGAGGTTTTGGAGTATCTTTGCCACCTATTGAGAGTGGATTTGATATGTTTCCATGAGGGGGGTGCAATTCCTCCAAAGGAGGGCGCATTTCACAATGAGGACCTCTTGTTGGAGGTGGTCATGAGTGGTGGAATCTCCATTGTTTGATTGAATGCCACTTTCCATGCATTCCTTCATCCCCAAATCCACCTCTCTTCTTGAGAATTGCGCCCTCTAGGGTTTGAAGCACCATTTTTTCTATAAAATCATTGTCTTTCTCCTTGTTAAGGATGGAAGTAATGAAGCTCTGGAAAAACTCTATATGGTCATTGTTGTATTGTTTATGAATAAAGAAGGCTTTGGAGGCTCATCAATGGTGTAGTGATTTTCATGTGCATATTTTTCTTTTCTAAAATGCTTATGAGGTATAGTGTGTCTTAATTGTATCTTGCTTTCATTAGATATTTGTGGGCTTACAGAGGGAGCTACCTCCCAGTAGGGTAAGAGAGTATTCTAGGTTGATTTATATTCTTATTGTTTGTTAATGGTATATCTATTGGAGATACATGCATTTGTGTTTGATTTGTATGCTTTATGGTTTTTTACTTTTGACAAATACCCTCCTTTAACCATTTGTTTATGCCAGTATTTTTAATCTTTCAGGTAGCCTCACTTGGAGAAGGGTTGGAGCTTGCTTGCATCCTCCTCATATTCAACATATTTGAAGGATAAACACCCTCTTCATTTCACCAAGGAAAAAATTCCAAGCTTCTTCATTCTAGTTTATGGGTCTCTTCATCTTCCTTCTTTAAAATAAAAATTTATTTCCGGTTATACTATTTCTTAAAATATAGCAAGTATATATCAGTTTTGAGGTTACATATTTAAAATCATACCTGTTATATGTTTAATTACATATAAAGGGCTGTGTTCCAAATATAATATCATGATCTTAGATCTAGTTTAGTTTAGTACTTGTAGCTGCAATTTTTCCAATATTTTTCCATGTGCTAAGTAGGAGTAAAATTTTATTTCAATTTTGTTTAAGCCACTAACTCTTAACCATTTTAGCTTGCTAGTTTTTTTCATTTATTTCCAGGAGAAGTGGAAGCGTTGGCAAAATTCTGAATTTTTTAGCCTTCCAAAGCACCTCCTCAAAGCCCTCTCCAAAAAGGGCCCTCTTTTTTAACTTTTTGTAAACCTCTGATCCCATTTTATAAAGGATCAAATGGATTCTTATATATATAACTGTACATCATTAATAAAAAAAGCAAGTGGGATACACAACACACACACACCTTGTTCCCCATTGAGGGAACCTGTATCGACTCCTTTTTGGTGTGATTTTTCCTTTTGCTTTTATTTTTTGATGCTATCCCTTCGAGTAAAAGTTCCTTTCTTGCAAGTTAGTTTAGTTTCATTTTTTCAAGACTAAGATAATTTAGTTTCATTTTTGCAAGTTTATATTAATTTCCTTTTTGCAATCAAGTAATGAACCCAATTTTGTGTTCACAAAGTATGCTCTCACCACCACCTAAAGGATTTTTCGATTAGTGGTGGATGATTAGAAAATTTACCTTAGTCAGTAGTAATTAGTAGAACACTATCTATTTTACAATTTCTTTTAGTTTTTCGCATCACAACTTTATTTTATTTGCAAAATCAGAACGAACATTTGGCATTACCCTCTGCATATTCTCTTGTCCATCACAGACTAGTTTCAGCTACTCTGATCTTTGGAACAACTAGTAACGAGGTCTTGCATTTTATAAAATTTTCACATCTAATTAACAAATCACCTAATTAAAATTAATTCCCTTAAAGGAAGGAAATCCGACGTGACGCCTTTTGCTTTATGTGGTCAAATTTTACAATGAGAAAGGAACTACTAGGTAGTGACCATGGTGAGCCATCCGACTGCACCCTCGATTGGTGTGGTGTGAGATATCCCCCTGTGACTCTGATCTAGCCTTTCCTCTTGTGTGAAACCACATCTAGTCAAATACGGACTTTGTTCCATGTACCTTACGGTATATCAAAACCCCCTTCCCGTAATCCACTCATCCTAATAATTCTAAAACTAACCAAGATACAATTGCAAAAAAAATCATTCTTAGTAGCATTTATTTTAACTCCATTTGGAATTGATCGACTCTACAACAATACCTTTTTTGCTTAATATATTTTTATTGTTGTTTATGTTATATCTTTATATGCTATGCAGTTGGTCTCATTTATATTTTTTGTACTTACCTTGGTTCATTATTATATATAAAAAAAATCCTAAAAAACTTACTTCCATTTTAACATCTAAGAACTAAAATCCTTAGTAACATTGATTATAGTATACCCCCCTTGGATTCGTTAGGAGTATCCTAAACAAAGGAGTCAAGATCAAGTGACAGTACTTGAATCGAGACTTTCCCCCAAGGACACACCAAGTGGCTTGAATATTTATGCCACGTTACCCAAGTGTGTATCAGGTGGCAATACAACACATTTCCTCTCTCATGGGTCTTTGGCATCAAGGTTGGATATAAATCTATTCCATCAAGATATTTTTCACTTCAGGAATGGGTCGAAAGGCCTTGAACATGGTCAAGGATTAAAAATAGCACACATAACATCGAACAAAACTCACACAACAATAACTAAAAAACAATAGAGAATTTATTGGCAATGATGGTAAAGGATCAATGGATCTTTCTTTACTAGTGGCTTTCCTCTTTTCATACCTCGTATGTTCCTATCGTAGGTGGCTCTTCCTGATGATGATTCATCAACATTGGCATGTCTCATGTCTTATTCAATAAATGACTATAGCAATGAATCGAGGAAGGATGTTTTCCTCCACCATGTGAGAAAATCAATCCACTTTGCGGGCTCTTCATTCTTTGGAAGTAGGTTTCTCATAAACTTGAATGTGGAAATCATGAGCAACATCAACGTACCCCAATTATTCCATAAATCCAAATTAATCTCTAAGTTTATGGGTGAATAAAGTGTAAATATTCAAATACCAAGACCTTGGAGCTTGTTTCAATCCATTAAATGCTTTCTTCAACCTGCAAACAAGATCTTCATGTCCCTTCTTTACAAACCCTTAAGTTTGTACAAGGTACACCTCTTCCTTCAATTAGCCATTCATGAAAGCGGAGTTCAAATCGAACTGATGCAGTTTCCAATTGTGTTTGGTAGTTAATGCAATCATCACTCTAATAATGTTAAGCTCTTCTACTGGTGCAAGTGTGTCTTCATAATCAATACCCTATTTTTGTTAGTAACCTTTTGCTACCAATCTTGCTTTATATTTATCTGTGCTACCATAATCGTTGGACTTATATTTAAGAAAACATTTGGAACCTATGGTAACTTTATCCTTTGGTAGATCTGTGAATTCCCATGTGTCATTTTTCATTATAGAATTGTAATAATTATTCATATCAACCATCCAATCTTTCTTATCATTAGATTGTTCAAAATTGAAAGGTTCTTGAACATTCATTATCTAATTCATTAAGGCATAGTATCTAAACTTTACAGGTGGTTGATTCCGTGGTATTGATCTCCTTGGCGCTTCAATTCCTATTGGAGTCTCATCAAACATTCTTCTTCATGTCAGAGAATATTCACCGCTACTTGGTGAGTCTTTAGTGCTTGAAGTGTCCATGTTGTCTGACTCTTCATCCTGTTTCTGTACCTATTCCACATCTGCATCTTCTTCGACATACTTAGATGGAATATGACATGAATTAGAACTATCCACATAATGTCCTTCACAATTAGGCTCACTATTCTAAGTTATTAATTTCATCTCTCAAATGGTTCTTCACAATTGGATGACGAGCTCCTCCTTCTTCACAGGACAATGGACAAGGTGATCTCGGCTCCAATTTTGATGCAGCAACTACTCTTTTATACAGTGGACGACAATTGGATTTGGATGAATTTCTCGTGCATAATAACAACTCTTTTGTGCCACCGGTTATGCCCCCCAATTCCGTTTTTGTGGTTTCCCATCAATTCAGGATATGTTTGTTCATTATATTCTACCAGCAGAATGAGCCCATGAGTGTCTGTGTGGGATTCAAGGTTTTATCTCAGGTATGGTGGATTCTTCTAATATTCATCATCCTATGTGATTACTTATTCATGCTCCCAATCTTCGAGTCTCTCTTCTTATTCCTCATTTTCAAAGAGATCTTCAAATAGAGACACATAAAATTTTCTCATAAAGTTCTACATTTTCAAAAGAATAATTAAATTCCCTATGCCTTCTCCAATGCTACTCCTCTATGCATAGGGAAGGAATTGTTGCTACCTGCATACTTTCATACAATCGCCAATTAGAAGCTCAAATCCAAAATAAGTCTTCACCAAATTTTAGGTGTCTAACTGAAAAACAAACAAAACTCACACGGCAACGAATCAAAACCAATAGAGAATTTCTTGACAATGATGGTAAATGATCAATAGATCTTTCTTTACCAACATATTTCCCCTTTTCATACCTCACATGATCCTATTGTAGGTATCTCTTCTTGATGACAATTCAACCACATTGGCATGTCTTCTATCTTCTTCAATCAATGACTGTAGCAATGAATCAAGGCAGGCTCTTTTCCTCCACCATGTGAGAAAATCAATCCACTTTGTGGGATCTTTGTTCTTTGGAAGTTGGTTTCTCATTAATTGCAATGTGGCAATCATGAGCAACAACAACATACCCTAATTCATCCATAAAGTAAAATTAATATCTAATTTTCTGATAAAAGAAAGTGTCAATCTTCACATACCAAGATCTTGGAGCTTATTTCAATCCATAAAACTATTTCTTCAACCTGCAAACAAGATGTTCCTATCCCTTCTTTACAAACCATTCAATATGTGCAAGTTACACTTCTTCCTTCAATTCCCTATTTAGGAAAGTAGACTTGACATCCAACTAATGCAGCTTCCAATTATGCTTGGTGGCTAATGCAATCATCACTTGAATAGTGGCCATCTTGGATATTGGTGCAAATATGTCTTCATAATCAATACACTCTTCTTGTGATTAACCATTTTCTACCAATATTAATTTATATTTATCTATGCTACCATCATCCTTCAATTTATATTTAAAAAACCATTTTGAACCTATGGAAACCTTATCCTTAGGCAACTCTATTAATTCCCATCCGTAATTATTCATTATGGAATTGTATTTTTCTGTCACGGCATATGTACACCCATTCTTTCTGCCATATGATCCATAGACACTGCTTTGATACCAAATTAAATTTCACACACAATGGGGGAGATAATCAAGCCACACAAAGGCTTCACACCGAAGGTGAGATGGTATTTTCACACAACTTGCTTTCCTTTACACGGCATCTCAACAAAAAGTTCCCTACACATAGGCATGAAGGCGCCTCACGTCACTCTGCTTGCGACCTCCAATCAAGCACAATCTCGCTATGATACCAAATTAAATATTAAAACACAACAGAGACAAACAACAATGGACTTCACACAATAGAGAGATGGAACTCTCATCCACACTCCTTTATCATTGCATGAAATAAGGCTTACATATATAGGCAAAGTGAGCCTCAAACAAACCACTGAAATAGTGGAACTATTAAACACTTGTGAACACAATAATCCAAGGCTATTACAATAAGTTACAATGAGACAATAAAAAACCCTAACAATCTAGAAACTAATTTTGACATTATTCTCAAGCAGATATTTGTATAGGGGCATTGATCGATTAGGAGGAGGGATCTAATTGAGAGGAGAATATTTGAGTTGAGGAGAGCCTCGATAATAGATGTTGATAGGGAGGTGAATGTGGGATCATAGAAGGGAGAGGTATTGGTGAGCTTGAGAGGGAATGACTTGAGGTGCATTGGATGTAGGAGGATCATGTTGAGGGAGGAACGAGCTTATGCAAATGGAAGAGGGTAACACTGGTGAAGGGCCAAAGAGAAGGTTGGATGAATGTTAGATTAGCAGAGATGAGAGGGCGTTAAAGAGGATGTAGTGGTGGGATAGTGTGCGAGAGATACCATGGATCGTGAATTCCAAAATTAGAGAGAATTTTTTCTGGGAGGGTATACGATAGAACTGGAGTGAGAGTCTACAAGAGTTATAACATGATTATGGAAATGGGATCCAAAACCAACCATAAGAGGAGTGACAACTAAAGGAGTGAGTGGAAAAGTAAATCTGAGGAGAAGTGCAAATATTAAATTAATGTTCTGTTGATAAAAAACATGTTCATAAAGGAAAGCGAGTTCAAATTCGGCAAATTGAATTTATGCTCAAAGGATTGCTTGACTTGCTCCAGTAAAAATGAAACGATGATCTGGTATTTTAACTTGATGCTTTATCCAATTAAAACAAGGGAGGATGGGGGAGTCTTGACATCATTTGAGAAAAGTAGGATAATATATTCCTTTCTTTAGTTTTATGTGTAGCTTTTCAAAGATCTCGGTCTCTTTAATATGTGCCTCTCCGTAGAGGTTTAAACACATTACTTTAATTTTTGGAAAAGTGTTTTGCTTGTTGAAATATTAAGGATGATTTATGGTAGTGCACTTAATATGATATATTGAGTCTATCTTGACATAGGTTTTACTTTATAATTTTATCATTATAACAAGAACTTGCAATATTTGAAAGTGGATGACCTACCAAACCAATGTTTAAACCAGCAATGAGGTGAATCATAAGAATTTAGAGTCCCTACCACATTGTGGAGATGCTTAAAATCACCTTAATCAATTCATAGTAACACTGAAAATGAACCATTCATAGTTCATGATATCCCTGTTGGAGAAAGTAATCATCATTATGAATCGGAACAAACATTGTCACAAAATAGCTTAAATCCAAATTTAATTAATAATCTTGCTCCACTCAAAATCGAGTCTATTGAGAACCTCGGATGTGCCGACTATAATTCACCTTTGACTGATATCACACGACTAGTGGTACTTTACCTTGGTGAGTCACATACTGATCTACCATCCATCTTCACTTATTTAGGATGCATGCACCATATAATGTTAGATACCAACACCTCTTTAAAATCCCAATCCCAAGGATCTACATCTATTGTTACGAACATAAATAGTAAATAATTAATAATAAACATAATTAATTGTACTTAAAAATGAAAGGGTATGACCTTTTATTCACGATGCCTAAGCCTTATTTTATAGCCAAGTTATCAACCATTATAGTCATCTTTTATCATATCATCAATACAAATATATTATTATTATAGCTTATCAGGTTTACCAAGTCTTTTGGTGAATTATTTGCTTGAAGGAAATATTGTTCGCTTCATTTGATATCAAAGCAGCTTTTTCCTTGAGCCTCATTGATCCCAGGCTAGTAACCATCTTCTCAAAAATTTCTAAGCTATTAGGCCTTTGACCAGATATCGGGCTTTTGGCCCTCTTCTTCACATACTCCTCCATCTCTCCAATCTCCAGCTCCTCCACTCTTCCACTCCACCACCTCCGCTTCTCTCCCTACCGACAGCTACCTGCGCGCTCATCTCAATTACCTTAACTCACGCCCCCCCGCTGCGTCTTTCTCCTCCACGCATGACCTTGTCGCTCGTCTCCTCCTAGCATGCCTGCAGATCGCCCTCGCGTGCTCCCTCCATGCTCCGTCCACTTCTTGCATCCATCGTCCCCAGGCCTCCGGCTCTTGCTCATTATCCACTCACTGCAACCCACATCTTCCTATCCTCCACATCCGGTTTCCCGCCAACCACCCTACTCCATCCACCGTCTGCTCTCACGCACGTCCATTCCGTCCTTCACATTCGATCCCTCCATCACACCACTTTTAAAACCCTAATTTGTTTTTAAAAAAATTAAAAATATTAAAACAATATTAAATTATATTAGTTTTAATATCCTAACTTTTGAAAAAAAACTACATATATAGTTGTAAAAAAAAAACATTAATAATAATATTATTACTAATTACTAATTATTATTATTAAAAAATAAAAAATAAAAATTATTATTTTATTTAAATAATAATTATTTTTTGGAAAAGTAAAAGGGGTTATTTAACCTAATAAGAAGACAACAATTGAAGAAGCCAAAATCAAGAAGATCAGCGAATCGTTGAAAAAGTCAAAGAAGACTCTTTCATCAAAATAAGTGGAGGCTATTTATCATCAGAGAAGTTAAAGTCAAAAGGAAGACTCGTAAAATATAAAAATCAAAGACCCTTTATCATAAAAAAGAGTCAAAGACTATCTATTGTTGAAAAAATCAAAGAAAGACCATCTATCACCGAAGAAGTCAAGACCATGGAAGCAGCCAAGTTAAAATGTTATCGAAAAGACAATGAAGAATTGCACGACATAAATAACAATTCATAAATAAGAATTGAATTACAAGAAAGCTGCAATGAAATAAAAATCTCTGCCCAAGAAAGGCGTATAGAAAAATTGTATGCGCAAATTGATGAATTAAAAGCCGAAAATGAATTCAATCAGAGGTTAGGAAATCAAGATATAAAGAAGGAAATAAATAATTACGAAGCAGAAATAATATGCTTGAACAAAATCGTTAGCAACAAAGATGAAGAACTAACGCAGATACGACATAAATTAGAAAGTCAAGAATCAGAGGTCGACCAATGTTGACAACAGATAAAAGTTCTTCAACAACGAAATGATGACTCTAAAAAGACACATAAGTCAGAGATCGCAAAGATTAATAAAGCATTATCTAACAATCCTGAAGAAATTTCCAGACTAAGAAATCATAAGATACTAGTCACAAAAATTAAGAAGTTGAAAAATAGCCGGAAGATAGAACAATGTATGGACGACATTGAAGGGAAAATTTTACAGCAACAAGAAGAAAATAGTTGCATCAAAAGTCATAACGAAGATCTTAAGGAACAACTTAAGAAGTCTAAAAATGACAGAAAATCGCAAGTAGAAGTGATTAAGAAGTTTCAAAATGATAACATGCAGTTAGAGAACAATTTGGAAAAAATATAGAACGAAACCTTAAAACCTCAAGGGACAAAAATACAACTTCTAACTTAGATCAATGCTCAAAAGACGATACTCGTGAAATAAAATGACATTGTGAAAATTCCCTATCGACACCCCAACCATAAAAACCAATATTATGAAAAGTGGAAAATGTCGAAAGACGATGGTACTAATGTGATCAAAGCTCTTGACGACAGATCAGTAGGGAATCCCAACAGTCAGCAACAAATCAATTTGGGATGGATTGACCCATCCACATATCAGAATTTATGCTCTACACTTAGCAATTCGTATCGACATGTTTCGTCAGCCATGAGATCACAAAGAATAATGCGACAAAATTATAAGGCTTTGAGGAAAATCATTTTTAAGAGAGTGGCAATGCTATGAACATAAATAATTAATAATTAATAATAAACATAATTAATTGTACTTAAGAATGAAAGGGAATGAACTTTCATTCACGATGCCCAAGCCTTATTTAATAGGCAAGTTATCAACCATTGTATTCATCTTTTATCATATCAGGGTGAAAACACGAAGGTGGGAAACAATTCCGTGACAATTTGCTTTTTTTGTTGTTCTAATTTCCATTTTCTCGCCCGAAACAAAAGTCAACAAATTTTCTCGAGCGAGAGTTTTAGTACTTCTCGGGTGAGACATTAACCCCGGTTAGATTTCTCTTGCCCGTGAGTTTTTCCATAGTTAGAGAATTGTTCGCTCAAGAGTTTTTAATTTCTCATTCGAGAATATAACCATTTTTTTTGTCAAACTCTTGGACAGATTTCTCGTTCGAGAGTTTTGATTCCTTTTAATGTCTCGACCGAGACATGTTTAACTATATAAACTAAATAATATTTCCCTGCCACACGCATTGTCATTTTCACGCTATTGTTGTTGGTGTCTGTGTTCGCCGAAACCGACACTGTGCTGAAACCTGTTTGCTGAAACACCTTCAGGGAAGACCCCCCACGGCAACGAAGTGAACGACCACGAGAAGAGGACCGCCACCTCCAGTTCGATCCAGATGACCGCACACGGGTATGTTTCTCTCTTTCCACTGGAATCTCTCTAAAACCCAACCGAATCCTTATCTGTATGTAACCACTTGGTAGTTAGTTCAGCAGTTGGTTCAGCAAGAGTTTACTAAGAGCCTCACTATCGTGCCTCTATCCAGAGCTTTGAGGCCTGAACTCCAAGAGGGAAAAAGGATGGCCAATTATAGAGGGGATATTTTGTAAAAACTCTGAACTTAAACTAAAAATACTAATAATTTCCTATACAACTCTGTTTTCATATATCTTAGTGGAAGCAATCCTAACGGCCGAAGACCTCAATTAGGTCAAGGTTAAAATGTCGATGAGATTTCGATCAATTCGCCCTTAGGGTTAGGGTTAGAGGCCGAATTCACAAGCCATATCCATGTCTCTGCCAACCTCTGGATTGCATTGGGACCCTAAATTGACATTGCCATAGCTTTTTGGTGCTTTTCATGATGACCAGTTCAAGTATTTGGATACATGCATTATATTCATATATCTATCATTAGACCACACTACTAGAAAGAGACAAAGTCACCTTGGTATCCTACTATATAAAAGTATTAGCTACCGAATAGTGAGATCAAGTGAAAAATATGAGTGTTACTGAATAATCCCTTTGCATAGAACTCAATGAGAGTCTTAATAGACTATCTAGTGCCATCAATACTTGGGGACCAATTCTACATTGCCGTTCGAGAGTGTTTCTATCTAGCCACATTGGATTCACCTTTGTTAACTTTCCACTCAGACAATTCAATATACATTGGAATATTTTGCAAAATTCAAATATAGATCTCCATTTCAGATCTAGACCATGCGCTAATAATTTAATTTAATTATGGTTTACTTCCTTCTCTCCATCATGAAGCTGCTTTGGTGCATAGATGTTATCTTTCATTGGATTTTCAACATGCTCTGGCTATTGAAAAGAAGCTATAAAAACAACCAATGCCCTTTTGTTCTTCGTCTTGGTTCCCCCTTTCACAACAAGTATATCACATGGGTAGGCATTCTCCCATGGTATACACACCCCCTCCCCTCACCATTCAATATTGCACACTCCATAAGTCATCCTCTCATGGAACAACACTGTTGTGTTTTATAACATCCATGATCTACCAAGATATTATTCTTTAATGCCAACACCCAACCTACCCCTCCAAATGATGTCATTGTTGTGGATAACCCTGCTACATCTTATCCAAATCTTGTTCTAATGACATGTCTAGCCCCTCCCACCCATCCCATTCTCTTTACTCAAAACTGTCATATTAAATATCATACAAATAAGATCATCATGGACAATGGTAACCTATAAACACTTATTCTCTATGACCCTTTTCAATTCCTTGGATTTGTTGGTAACTTCCCACCCTCATCCATACCATCTTGAGTGGGTGAATGAGGGTGACTTATCCTTGTTTGTGACCCAACAATGTAATATAAACTTTGCCATTGGCCCTCATTTTTGGACACTATGTAACATATGCCATAAAAAATGAAGTGTGGGCTTCCCTCTTCAGCTAGGACCAATTGCTCCCTGGCATGGAACGATTATATGTTGGTTAATCATGCTTCAATCAATCTTCAATGAGTAAAACATTAGCCCATGATTGAGATCTTTTTATGCTCTTTACTCCATTGAATTGTTGCTTGCTTCATTGGTGAGGTTGACCTCTCATGCAACTACAAATTTATGGACATTTGTTTCCTTGGGATGCTCAGGTAATGATCTCTTCATTGCAATAATCAATTGTTGCTTATCATGGTAGCAACTCTCTGCCGTTAGGATGAGTTAATTCTCATCCTGGAAGCAAATCTATATTGATTGGTGAGGTTTTAATCAACACTTTATATCTCCAATAACATCAACTGAAAGACCCTCTAATTGGTGTGTGATCATAACACTTTTACTATGCAAGATAGTGCCAACTCTTGCAAATGCTTGGTTGCAAGTGATAACCATCAATAGGATGCTGTGGATCCTTTACCAACATTCTCCACCATATCATAGTTGCTTCTACATTCTCTCTCAAAATAGAATCAACTATTCATTGAACCACAAAACATACTCAACCATGGCCGCTTTGTCTGCTATATTCATGGAGTTCTAAGGAACCCCAAATTCATTTACCTCCATGCATCAATATTTGGTCCATCTTCCAAAGTGGTTTCTTTAGGTGAAATTTTGTAAACCATTAGAATGTGGCTATCCTTGACACCAATTTGTTGTCCATATTGCTAGTTTTACATTCCTCTTGAGTGTATATCTCTCCTTAGATAGCCACATCTTGAACATGTACAACACTAATTTAATTAATCTTGATTAACATTCATAAACTTCATTCACAAATTTTATCTAAATCTTGGCCAAATATCTGCTAACCCTTTTAGAGTCTCTTATTAGATGACATGAAATAGTTAAAGAATGCATTAAAATTTAAAATAACCTGAGACTAACAAAATTTAAAGTCAACTTCATTAGGAAATTTTATTTTAGTTTTCTAATAAAAAATGAAAAATCATGGAATAACTGATCAATTGAAACTTGAAATTAATAAATTACTACAATGCACTTTAAAATATTTTTGGAAATGATAGCACAATTTTAAGAATTTATTTTCTATTTGCTCATCTGAATATGTGCTTCCAGCACAAATTCATAAGGGCTTGCACTTGGACCCAATCACAACGAACTGATTGATTGCAATATTTTTTGAATGACATGTTGACTGGCTATGGATTCTGACTAGGTTGAAGCTGTAGATAACTTAAATCCATTAAGATGTAAATTATTTCTGGTAAAAAGCTAATTCATGTTGTCTATAGACAACCAAATTAATGAGTTTCGATTTTCCTTTTTGGAAAACTTTGGTTTTTAGATTGTGGTGTTGGTGGGTAAGTTTCCTCAAACTGGAGATATTGCATGGAAATTAAAAGAATATAATAGGTTTTTTGGATTTGTTGTCTTAGTTGATTGCAAGTTGTTGTTGAGTAGATAATCATCTTTTCCTGGGAAGATATCATGATATTTCTTCCACTTTATATGCTGGGAAGTTTGAAAATGCCTTTTTAAGCTATTTCTCGAACTTTTTGGTTGTCCTCATTCAAGGCTCATCAGAGTTGCTTGGCTGCCAGAGATCTGGTCTACTATTTTAGTTTGTAAATTTCCATTTTTTTTTGTTGAACTTTGGTGACTTGAAATTGAACTTAAATATTTGTTATCATGAATTCCATCCAAAAACGTGAACTAAACAGGCCACGTAGGAAATATTTCTACATGTAATAAGCATTGAATTTCAATGTGTCATGACAGTAAAATCATTAATACTTTGGAAGGCTAAAAAGCATCATATGGTCATTCAATAATTATAAGCTCCCACTAACATAACTATAGGTTTCATGTTGAGAACTCTAGCTCTCCATGCTTTTCCCAAAGGAAAAGGATCTTGATGTTACTTCCCTAAAGCATAGCCTTCACAAACACCTTCTGGAGTTGTATTTTTGTTGATATTTTAACAATGTTATTATTTATCATCTATGTCCAAGTCAATCATGCCACAATTTGGAAATATAATATGTATGAGAGATCAAAGGTGCACCAGATGGTATACTTCCTTCACCAACAAAACTAGTTAGCTTAAAGAGGCTAGCATCATGATCAATGGTTTCTATAGAGTTTAGGTGTTTTATTTCTCTATTAATGACTTGATCTATTGAAGAAACAAATTCATAACTATCTTGAACAAACTTATATATTGATGTAAAATTGGCCCCTAATCCTTTGACTAACAAAACATTTTTCAAATATCCATTTCTTAAATGAGCATATTCAGTTCTCAAAACATTTGATTTCACTTTATTTCCAATAGTAATTTCTTGGACTTTAATATATTTTCCTATAAAAAATCAGCAAATACAGATCTATCTCCAATCATATGAAAAGATGCACCAAAATCTAGCAGCCATTCAGTATTTCAATCCAAATAACCCCACTTTGTCAATAAATTCAGGTTTTGGTTGTGAATTCACTTTAAAATATCCCAAAATTGATGTTTCTTTCTTCTTGGAGTCAAATTTCCAAAACTAGATGTTTTTCAACTAGATCCTCCCCTCTACTTTCTTTATCTCCTTTCTACACCTTAGGATTATATTGTTTCCCTTTCTATTTCAATAGTCTTTGTTGCAAAAGCTGCTTCAATTTTAGAGTGTCGATGCCAAAGGATTTATGTTAGTGTTTCCCATGTTATTATGCACTTGGATCAAATTCCATAGCCTATGCTGAAAAATGTGCTTATGTTTTCCAGCATCAAATGGAGTGTCGAGTTTGTCTGCAATTTGATTGTGGGGCTTGCTCATTGCATGCAGTTGTTGATGCTACAAAATGTGCATCGATTTTAGAGCATGCGCTATAATATAGAGTGTTTTTGCAATTTGGTCATATGAATTGATCATTGCATCCTTAAGAATATGTGTTTACTGCAATGTCAAAAATTCATGCATCTTTGTTTCATTGTCACAATGTTAAATGATTAATGTAGCCACAGTTTTCGTGAAAAGAGTGCAAACCAAATTTCTTCTTCTCAACTAATTGATACTAGGAAATGTGGATTTCTTTTATTTTAGAACATCGACTGTGATATCAAGCATGTTTGCAATTTGATATATATCTTGAACATTGCAAATTCGCCCAATGATTCTATTGGAAGTGGCCACAAGAACATGCTTTTATGTTTGTCCTGTCACACTATCAAATGATCTATGCTGATGCTTCTCGTGTTATTATACACTTGGATCAAATTCAATATCCTGTGTTGCAAATGTGCTTTTGATTTAGAACATCAACTGTAGTATTGAATATGTTTGCAATTTGATCATGGAACTTGATTGTTGCATACAGCTCCAGATGTTGCAAAATGTGCATCAATCTTACAGGATCACACAATGATATTAAATATATTTGCAATTTGGTCATGACTTGAAGATTGCATCGATCACAATATTAAATATATTTGCAATTTGGTCATATGACTTGAATATTGCATCGATCACAATATGTTTTTACCACAATGCCAAAGATGCATGCATTTCATATTGTAGCTCTGCTTGCCATATTGTGAAATGCAAAATATTCCCATATGCCAATAGCTACATGGAATCTTTGCAATCAACAATGCAATTATTGCAACAACGAATAGAACTTGTTCCATTGAGTTGGTTATTTTCTCAAATTTTTATGTCAATGATGAGACCTTGAAATTATGTAGCATTGAAACTCTCTGTGCATTAGAAACAACCCATTTAGCACTCATTTACTCCAATTAAGTTGTCTCTTGAAATTGAAAACATAGATAAAGATTAAGTGCCATGAATAACTTTTAGTCTTAAAAAAACTTGAATATAACTTGTACCTATTTAGTATAGATGAGTGCAAATACAAGGATTCATGTAAGGTGCACTTGATGGTATACTTCCAATTGGATGGTTTAGAGAAGTGTTCTTTCCATCCTTCCTCTAAAATGAATATGGATCCCTGCAGATGTCTTGCTTCTCCCAAAAAGAATCCATATAATGAACTTTCTTTCCACAAACTGAACATGATTTTGAATACCAACAATTAACAGCTCTATGGCCTTTCTTCCTGCAGCAGTGACAAATCAGGGATGTCTTGCCTAATGTATGCCTCTTTGTCTTCTTAATCTTTCTATGGTTGATAAGTTTGCCACTTATTCTACATGCTGGTGGAAGATGAGTCTTTAAGACTTTCTCATTGCTTCCCTTCTTCAATATGTCACAAGAAGGTTGAGGAGGTAGTGGGTTTCTACCTTCATTTGTTGCTCTTTCTTTTGAGGATCTAGCCAACTCTGTTGCATCTTGTGCCTTCACAAAAATAGTATTATTGGACATATAATTTTTCATTCTTCCATTGAATCCTAGGTCGTCGTGCTTGTCCCACTGTATAGCTACAATGGGGATTGAGATTGGATTGAGGTGGGGAGAAACATAGATAGTACCATGTTTCTAATGTTCTAATGTTGCATTTCATGTCCCTACATCTCTAAGTTTATGATTAACCTGGTTGATTTCTCATTTTGTCTTAACAAGGACACATGGATTGTCCAGAGACATCTACCATCAGTGCTAGACGAAGACATGGGATGCAGTCAGGTATATTCGATTGTTAATCTGAAATATATTTTTCTTGTTTGACACGTTTTGACATGTTTATTAATCTGTGGAAAATTCTTATCAGGCACAGGTTCACAGCTTCAGGGTGAAGCAATCTTGACTTCTATGCAACAACACTCTGTGAGGTCATCGTCAGGTAAATTCAATTGTTATTCAATTTATGCTCAAGTGTATATAATCATAAATATTTTTTTACACAACTTTCTAAGATCTTGTTGTGCACAGGTGGTGTCTCTCACAATGACAGACGTTTTTCTCAGGGGTCTACAGGTGCCAATGGACAATCTCAAAGGACACGCTTAGTGTCTCATACGCCACCACCAGGTAGAGATTGTTTGCATACATTCTGACTAGAATTTTTGTTTGACATGTTTATTAATCTGTGGAAACTTCTTACCAGTTACAGGTTCACAGCTTCAGGGTGAAGCAATCTTGACTTCTATGCAACAACACTCCATGAGGTCATCGTCAGGTAAATTCAATTGTTATTCAATTTATGCTCAAGTGTATATAATCATAAATATTTTTTACACATATTTCTAAGATCTTGTTGTGCATAGGTGGTGTCTCTCGCAATGATAGACGTCTGTCTGAGGGGTCTACAGCTGCCGATGGACAAACTCAGAGGACACCATTTGTGTCTCATACGCCACCACCAGGTAGAGATTGTTTGCATACATTCTGACAAGAATTCTTGTTTAACATGTTTATTAATTTGTGGAAAATTCTTATCAGGCACAGGGTCACAGCTTCAGGGTGAAGCAATCTTGACTTCTATGCAACAACACTCCGTGAGGTCATCGTCAGGTAAATTCAATTGTTATTCAATTTATGCTGAAGTCTATATAAACATAAATATTTTTTTACACATCTTTCTAAGATCTTGTTGTGCACAGGTGGTGTCTCTTGCAATGACAGACGTCTGTATGAGGGGTCTACAGTTGTCGGTGGACAAACTTAGAGGACACCCTTAGTGTCTCGTACGCCACCGCTAGGTAGAGATTGTTTACATACATTCTAACTAGAATTCTTGTTTGACATGTTTATTAATCTGTGGAAAATTATTATCAGGCACAAGTTTACAGCTTCAGGGTGAATCAATCTTGACTTCTATGCAACAACACTCCGTTAGGTAATTGTCAGGTAAATTCAATTGTTATTCAATTTATGTTGAAGTCTATATAAACATAAATATTTTTTTACACATCTTTCTAAGATCTTGTTGTGCACAGGTGGTGTCTCTCGCAATGACAGACATATGTCTGAGGGGTCTACAGCTATCGGTGTACAAACTCAGAGGACACCCTTAGTGTCTTATACGCCATCGTCAGGTAGAGATTGTTTACATACATTCTAACTAGAATTCTTGTTTGACATGTTTATTAATCTGTGGAAAATTCTTATCAGACACGGGTTCATAGCTTCAAGGTGAAGCAATATTGGCTAGTATTCAGCTTCACTCCCTGAGGTCATCGTCAAGTAAATTCAATTGTCATTCAATTCACGCTCAAGTCTATATAAACATAAAAATTCTTTTACACAGATCTTTCTAAGATCTTGTTGTGCACAGGTGGTGGCTCTCAAAATGACAGACGTCTGTCTGAGGGTTGTTCCACAGGGGTCATTGGACAACCACAGATGGCACCCTTAGTGTCTTATTCTTCAGATACACTATCGCCAGGTAGAGATTGTTTACATACATTTTGACTAGAATTTTTGTTTGACATGACTGTTTTATTTGTGAAAATTTACATGATTTTTCCTGTAAACTTACATGTGATTGCCAATATTTGGTTTCCTACAGGGGCTTCTGGAAATTCTAACAATAATGATGGTTTAGAAGACTTTATTTCTATTTCTCACCATGTTCATGATAATGCAGAGGTTCCATCAGGTATTTAAAATGAACACATTTTATTTAAATGTTTATAATTTGATTGACAAATTATATATATAGTTTTTAATACTTGCACATGCATTTTACTTCTCACAGGGTTTGCTACTGCTAATCCTAATCCACCTCCCCAGAGAAGGAGAGGTGGTCGGGTGCAGCAGTATGCTCGCAATGAAAGATATGATCCTCTTTACAGTCATCCCATAGATGTTCCCGAGGAGACTCCTTGGGAAGACAACATTGCTATGTTGACAGTGGAAGAGATGAAGGAGCATTCATCGAGATTCCAGGAAGAACTTGACACTTCAAATATCTCTTTTCGTTCTCAATAGTGTCTCCAGATTGTTTTGCACAATCTAAGCAGTTTGAGCGAGACATATCTTGGGGTTGGACCATCAACTCATGTTTTCCATGACATGATGCATAGGAGGCGGTTGTCAGTGATGGGTCGCCACAAGTTTGAAGAAATAAAAAAACTTGTCACAAAAGAAATGGTCTTTTCATGTTTTGACTTGCGGCCTGAAGACAAAAAACATCTAAAGATCGCAAGATTCAATGATCCACTGATTGCACCCCATATTTATTCCAGGTTCCTATGTGCATATGGGAAGTTCCCTAATAATGACGAGGTTCCTCAGTATTTTGTTAAGATGCTGATTGTAGAGTTTCGGTTTCACATGGACGCCGACTATACAGATACGGGATCCAGTTTCTATGGTGCTGGCAAAGGTTGTACATATGAACGATCTGATGCATGACGAGATGTTCAGTATAGGTGTCTGATGCCTTGGTTAGTACAGCCACATCCTAGAGTCGTTGGTTTACCAAAGGAGTTGGAAATGACATCCCAAATAGTAAGAGCGGTGAGGGAAGAGATAAGAGAGCATGTTGGGGCTGCATTGGTAGGGGTGGAAATCAGCATAAATAATTTGTCATCTTCAACCAGTATGGATGAAATTCCATTTGATGATTATTCTGATGATTGCTTGAGTAGCATGACCCAATTAGAGCTTCAGCAGTATGCAACGTACTGTAGAGATAATTATAAGTGAGTTATCGTTGGACAAAATCAAAACAGAGTCAAGGTACGTAAGTATGCAATAATATTTTTCAATTTATTATATGAAATCTAATTTTTTTATTCTCCAAATCTAATGTCTATAAATTATATGGAATTTATGCAGTATACCAGATTCATGAATGATGACAGCTTTGATGAAACGGATTTTATTGACCGGTTAGAAACAGAGGCTAGTGGCACGAATACTCATGTTGAGGAAATTGTAGTTTCTCAATTTCCACATGGGACATAGGTATGGATATTCCTGTTTCATGTCTTCTAATCATTGGTCTTAGATTTAGCTTAAAAGGTTTACCTCCTGTTTTTGTGGGTATTCTGTGTGATATACATAATACTGAATTTATATTCATGGTATTATGGGTATTCTGTGCATTTTTTACCGTTAAAAATGGTTGTTCGTGCCCAGATTCTGAGATTAGGGTTTTTTCATGCCTAGAAGACTAGCCAAAATAGCTCCCAATGTACACAACTCACACTTGCAACTTGAATTAGCAACTCACACTTGCAAATTGAATTAGCTTTAATGACACCTCACACTTGTTGGATTTTCATATTTACATTTACATTGCTTGTTGGATTTTCATATGTAAATTTGCTTTCAAGTTACTAGCACATTTAAGAAATTGCAAGGTAGGAAATCATGCATTGTTGTAAGCAATTTGAGTAGATGTTTACTTCCTAGCCTTCTTTATTACTTTGTTACCTCAGAGAAACATGACTTGTTTTACTATCACATTTTGCATTTTAGATGTTGGTCAACATGTAGCAACTCTCTTTAATTTTATGCTACCAAATTTGACACTAATCTTATTAGGCACACACATTCTTGGCAATGACAGAGTGATCATACAATCTTGGTGAAAGGTGTGCTGATAAAATCTATGAGCAATCTCATCTTCCTGATGCTCGATTCGAACCCCACTCCATATTCTTCTATGGATATTAGTATATTGAACCCATATATGTCTTCAAAGAATATGCCTAGAAAAACTACACCACAAAGAGGGAAGGACTAGAGAGGTTGCATTGCAAAGAGGGGACTTCCTTCAACATAGGTTCTAGGTCTAAATGTTTTTTTTTGTTGCTTTAGTTCACATGCATGAATAACTTTGCTCCCGTTTGTAAGTAAAATTATCCATAATATGTACCTACCATTGGTTGCCATTAATCATGTTCTAACATTGCTACAAGAATCCTCAAAAACCTATGAAATATGATGACGCTAGGGATTCCATTAACTTAACAATCCAACTCTTCCACCATAAAGGATGAAATAAATTCCATTTTATATGATATTTCGGGTCATATTAAATAGGGAATGCTTCCTCCTATGCTCTATCCAAAATGCCATTAGTAAATATTCCCTGCTACAAACACAAATTCCTCTGCACATAGATATGGAAATGCATCACATACTTCTATTTGATGTCTAGAATCAAGAACACAAGCCATCCAATCTCTATCACACATAACCCCCTAATGAGATTGTGATGAAAGTGGACACCCATACAAAATGGCGTTAACAGGGCTCATCCTTTAAAAAAATGTGTTCAAAATGAATATTGCCATACTGGGTCCATTTTGGATGGGCATGGATATTTGGTCCCCTGCTCTCTAGTATTATGATTGTCAGAAGTTATACATCCTTTTGAATCAGTGCCAAGAACTAGCCCATATTATCAATGCTTGTTGGATGGCCTCCAGATTGCATCAAATCAAGCGATTGTCATACAAGCTATGTGTTTTCGTCTGGCTTTTTTTCTATTAGGGGATCCCCTTGAAGGCCTAGTTGGGGAGAAATGGTCAGTTTGATGGTCTCTTCCTTATTTGCAGCCATTCTCAAATGGTGAAGCACATGTTTTTGGATTGTCAATTTGCTAGGAATTGTTGGAATTATGTTTAGACTTGGTATTCAGTTCTTTTACAGAGGAAGGTACATTTGCATGCAAATCTTCTTGGGTATTCCAACTATTTGGTATGCTCTTGTTTCATGGGTATTAGGCACTGTAAGCATACCCTTCTATGTTCACTCTTTGGAAGAGATGTGTTGGCCACTATTGGCCAAAGGGTTTTCAAGGATATGAACTATTGGTAAAGAAATGTTGATCTATTGTAAAAATACAAGCCTAGTCCATAAGGATTAGGAGTGACTATCAGATGGTTTGGATCAGATGGCTTCACAAGGGTCAACTCCTCTATAACCAGGAAAGAATTTTCCCTCTGGCATGTCATCACTGCTTGGATGAAAATTCTTGTTAATGTTGTGGAATTTTGAGCATCATCTGGGCCAAAATATCCTCGTTGAAAAATGCCAAAACTTTAGCCTAGCCCTCTGCTCATTCAGTTTGGTCTCCATTCCTTTTACAGATATTGTTTTGTGAATGGATCAAACTATAGGCTCCCACATATTATATACATCATTGGGTGGCTTCTCCAAAATGCAAATCTATTGACTATGTGAACATCCATGATTGTGAAGATATGCCTCTTCTCTTGTTAAGATATTATATTGTATGCAGGGTAGGAAATATGATTACGAAGAGGAAGATGATAAACCATCCCATCTCATCAATTGGAAACTGGGATGGCATTGCTGACATTTAACCATACGTGAAATTATAACCTTTGGTCTGATTGTATTTGAATTATCTCCACTCAATTTTGAGGAGGATTTCCTTTAGATCAAGAACATAGAATCCCACCAAGTCCACTCTTTTGACGTAGATCTCCTAGAATTTTTTAATTCTTTTAGCATAAGTCTCACCCAATTTCATGCTTATCGGTCTTGTGTGCTTGCTCTTAGGCATTGAGTTCAAATTTATGGTCCCTAATTTCTTTATATAGAGTGTTGAAAATATGGATTTAAGAGATCAAAAGATGAAAGTTTACTTTCAAGTCATGTCCTCAAGTTTATGAATTTGAATATTTTAAGCTCTTCATGTTGTACCTTTCTTTTATTACTCTTTTCACTGGTTCACTTTTTTCCATGTCTTATTCTTTATTTTGGTTCTCAATTTGAAGAGGAAATCCCCTCATTTCTTTGTGGATGAAGCATCTTGTTTTGTTCTAGACTACATGTAGTGCTTTTGCCACATATAACATCTTCTTTCCTTGCATGTTTATTGAATTTTACTACAATTTTGGACTCACGTTTTTAGCATAAAAGCACTTCACTAAGCAATCTGTAGTTGTTTCTTGAAAGACAGATGAGAAAATGTTTTTGTATTTCAAAATACTATTGAGAGAAAAACACGAGATAAATATTAATCTTATTGTTTTGGCATTGAACTATTGTGTAGATCCATATTAGGGTAGTAAGAAGTAACTATTCTTCTTTCATCCTTTTGACTTTGTAGCCCATAGAAACCCAGGAGCCATTGGTGTTCTGGTCCGGAGGTTGAGATCGATCTGCTCTACTTGTGAATCAATTGTCACCATTTTTTGTGATAGTAAGAAATGACCAAGGGCATGACGATCATTTTTGGTTACTTGAACGATCATTTTTGTTTGCTTGAACATAGTTTCCTTCTGACTGAGCTACTAGTGATCAAATTATTTGGTTATGGCAGGTATTGGAATATCACTTTTGTTTTTGTCAAGTATGGTTAGAAACTGTGTGGTTACTCACATATCTAATCATCTTATTCCTTCCTCTTGCAGCATCTTGAGTGAATCCTTGTCATCTGTCCTATTTCAAGTTTTGCGGCCGTTTTATGGTCTTGTGGCAGCTGTTATGCTATTTTTCACCCTGGATGATTATCAATGTCAGTTTTGATCTGCTTTGCTATGTGTCAATATCATCCTACTACAACAGCAGATGAGGTTGATCAGCTTTCATAATGCTTTTATGTTTTGCTTTCATAATGCTTTTATTTTTTGGTTGTTTATTAATGCTAAAGCACAAAGATTGATTAGAATTTTGCTTGATTGTTTCAGGACTGGGACAGGAAAGATCTATCTCAAATCATCACTGAGATGTGTGGTTTTGCTACAATCCTTTCTGGCACATTTTTGCTGCATAAGACCAAAGATCTCGAGGACAATTCGGGACTTGCCTCCATCAGCTATAGGAGATCCAAGCAACTTAGATGAAATCTCCCTCTTATCTGCAAATAAAGGAAAACCTATGGAAGGTCTTGTGGAGCATGTTCGAGATGGAAGTACAATATGGGTTTATTTACTCCCTACATTTCAGTTTGTACAAGTTTTCATGGAAGGGATCTAGGTGAGGCATTTGGTTGAGTATCAGTAGACCTAAATATTTTTTAGATTCTATTAAAGGATTAGATGCTATTACTAACATATATCAAATCTGTAAATTCCATTCCATGTAAATAAATCATGTGGAAAATAGCTGACGAGAACACCATCTGCAGATATCCTCTAAGGCTAAGTTAGCAAATGCATATTTCATCACAACTTGGCCAAAATCGTGGGGGTAGAGATTGATCTTATTGCTACTACTAAGTGCTGTTGAGGGAGACTTCATTAGAGTGAATGGTGATTTCCATTTGAAGAAGGGCGCACTGTTGTATGGACAACTATATATTTCCTTAGATCTTCTTTCATTTGCTAAGAAGAATACAAGTTTACTACTATTCTGGGCTTTGCTTCTCCAGTGGATTGATCTTGGGTGTGAAGACATTATTGTGGTGTGGTGGAGCAGGTTCCTGTAGCACCATAACAAGTCTAAAGGGAAAATTATCGACAACAACCTACACTTGTTATTTGTGTACTAGGTTTGCATAAGGAAGATCATGATCCTCTTGTGGAGAGCTGTATCATTGGATTATTCATTGTGGCCATCACTGTTGGTCGATTTGGGGAAGATTCACTGCTGAAGCATGCATTTAGAAGTATGATTTCTGAGAACCACTCACTGCCGCCTCAAATACATCATCTAACTGTCACCTTCAACTCCATGAGATCAAAGGTACACTTGCTAATAAATTTCCTATGTTGATATAGTCCATGTATCTTGCCACTATGGGCATTTGTGTATTAAAAGGGGTCATCTACAGGACTGTTATAATGTTTCAATCAGATCTGAATCATTTATTGATATTCAATGCTCAAGATCAATGCAATGTTGGTATGAGGTTGTGATCAATTTGTTTTGGTATATGTATGTGAAATGTATGTTGTGATCTCTTGAACCACACACTCCTCAAAAGAGTAATTCAGGTTACATAAACTAAGATTATTGTGGTGTGGTGGATTAGGTTCCTGTAGCACCACAACAGGTCTAGAGGGAAAATTATCGACAACAACCTACACTTGTTATTTATGTACTGGGTTTGCATAAGGAATATCATGATCCTCTTGTGGAGAGCTATATCATTGGATTATTCACTGCTGCCATCACTGTTGGTTGATTTGAGGAAGATTCACTGTTGAAGCATGCATTTAGAAGTCTGATTTCTGAGAACCACTCATTGCTGCCTCAAATACATCATCTAATTGTCACCTACAACTCCATGAGATCAAAGGTACACTTGCTAATAGTCATCCATGAAATTTTATTAGTATCATGGAGGGAAGCCTCATCCTCTTCTAAGTACTTAGTTATCATTGAAAATTTCCCCATAGTCGGGTGGCCACAAGGACTAGGGGAATCTTCTCAAGCTTCTCCTTATGCATCTAGATTGGCTGGAATGTTCTCATCCATCAGATCCAAAAGCACACAACTGAAGAAAGATATGCTTCCCTAATAAGAATTCATTTCAAAGGGAAATTTAGGGTTTTTTTTAGCAGTTGATATCCAGCAAGGTACATTCAAAATGGAAATATTAGAGACCGCTGTCTCTGGAAGAAGGCTGACTCCATATCAATATAGGGCCACATAGATGATGTTCAAGTTAGATGGATTCAACGCTCTGGATAAAGTGCCATTATAGCATCCTTTTCAAGTGCCACCTCCACAATACATTGAGCGACCACCTCACCCTCAAGGTCAACATCATGGCAGAAGAAAAACTCAACACTCCAATCCAAGGATTGGTCAACCTCAAAGTTGCCAGCAGCACTAGATTGAAGATTTAGTTGAGAAATTTTGTAACATAAAAATAAATGTGTTATGTAAGATAAAAAAAATTGTTGTAATAGAAGGTAAAGCCAAGTACTACAAATAGATTCAGTGACCTCTTTTGAATGGTTGACATTTTGTTTGGCCTAAGTGTAAGTTCATACTCTGTTTGATCAAGTTTGTGATCTAGTAATATCTAACATTTTATAATTGGGGCATTGGGGATTCAAAGGTTTTGATTATTCTAGATTGTTTCTCTCTTGTTTTGTTTTTACATATCTCTCATCTCCATGTAATTTCTACACTGAGTATATGATGCAATCCCATGAGACATCCTTTCATCTGCATTTAGGTCATGTGTTATCATAATTATTTCATTTCTTGTTAATGTGTTATGAAATTTTCATGATATATTTTTGAAATCAAATATGTTGTCCCTATGAGGATCTTGTTATCTCTGTAATTACATTCTATGTTGAACTACTGAATTGTATTTTCTCAGAACATTTTATGTATTGTGGGATTAAGATTTAGTTTTCCAAGTACCTTATTTCCATTTCATTCACTTATTCCATTATCTATTGTCTATTATGTTAAAATGATGCCCACCAATGTCCATGTTGTTACATATATGTCATATTGATTAGTAATTCGAGCAAGTTCTCAAGATTCTAAAATATAATATTTTTTTTCACTAGGTAGACCATTCCAAATGCAAGCACAAGTTTATTGATGCCTTGGCATAGTTCCAAAACAACCTTGGAACATCTCAGGGACCAACACATCCCATGATGAGTTTTGAATTTGGATATTATTGTAGAAATTGGAGCTACCACTGATTCATTTTTAGGTTCTATATCTTTAAAATATTCAAATCCTACCTACAAAATATAATACCCGAGATGGTTAGAAGTAAATTAGATCATGATAGAAGCTAGAGTTGAGGTTTTTTGGATATATTTCAACCAGCAACTATTGGTTGGATTTAATATCTTGGTGATGTCAAGGTAACTAAACATTATTCTCATTGTGCATATTAATTATTGAACTTAAAATGAAAATTGTATGGTATTTGAATCTTGCTGCAAATTTTCTCACAGAGATTGATGATAGTGCTTTAGAATCCTCCGAAATTTTTTATGTACTACTCTATGCATAGCTTGATGCTTTGTGAATGTACAATTTGAAGTGCAATAATTTCATTAGGAATGCAAAAAATAATTTATACTTTCTTAGGTTGATAACATAAGTTAACTATTTTATTCTTCTAGTACAAAATTCAAGGGTGTGGAGTTTACAACACACAAATCTTATTTTCTCTATATAAATGAAGTGGATAGGCCTAGACAAAATCATGTGTTGAGAAACGAATTATAAAGAATCCAAATTTGAAACATAATATATAGTCAAACCACAATGATGTTGCAATGCATGATATCCAATGGACAACTTAATAAATGGGAAAGCAAAATAAGCAATGAGAAGAGATTGCTTAACAAATGAGTTTGTAAAATTAGAGAGGAAGGTACTAAGAGTAGAAATATAGGATCAATAACAATTCATTGCATTGTTTCATTGTTCCACTTAGGTGGGTAAGGTGGGAAATTTAATGGATTTTTATGCACACATGTGTTCGTTAGTCTTTCCAACTTAAATATTTGTGCTCCAATTATCCTATTTCATAACTAGGATTTGGTATTATCCAACAATGCCTGAAAGTTGTGAAGTCATCCAAGAGTGTATCATTAATTATAAAATATAAAATGACTTGCATGAAGGTTCAAGTGTTAAAGTGGACAAACAAATATTTAAATTGTATTATGTAATATAGAAAATTGTTGTGTGTCATTTTCAACTTATAAGGGTTTTTGGCAGATGAATCAATGAATAGTTGAACCAACTAGTGGTGATGGTGAGGATGCATTGGCATGCATTATGTTGCCATGGCTTGACTTCAATGCATGTAATGTCTCTTTCAATGTTTGTGATGGAAAATTTAATGAGGTACACTCACTTATCCTATAAAATAGAATTTCCTTATTATACCATGGTAAATGCACCCAAGTCAACAATGACAAAGAGGTAAGGTTGTGAAGCCACAAATGAGTATTTGTTTAAAGCATTGTGAGTTAGTGCTTCAATTCTCTAGCAATGATAATAGTGGTGTATTTTTGTGCCCATGATGGTGGTGTATTGTAGTCATAATGTTGCATTGTGAGTTAGTGCTTCAACTCTCTAGCAATGATAATAGTGGTGTATTTTTGTGCCCATAATGGTGGTGTATTGTAGTCATAACGCTTCCTATTGAGCCCATTAATTTTGTAATAAGGAAAAATTTCCATAAACTAGTGTTCTTAGAGTTAGTTTATCAAATGATGTGAAGTTGATATAATGCGAGGTTGACCTCTATCACAATAATCTTGTCCATACTTGAGTCAAAATTCCCTGAATCCATGTGATAAACCTCATTGATATAAACTTAAAGATGAATGCTAAAACATTTTATCCCTCTAAGGAAATCTTATCATGTTATGACTGTTAGGATATAAGGTTTAAATGTTATTATAAAATCCGTTCTTCAAGTTATGTTTTGGTAATTTTGGTGTAAAGAAAATCTATTCTACATTCATAAGTGGAAACTATTTTCTCCATGAGTAACCATGTATAAGGAGGTGAAATCCTATGTAATATTTGCACTCATGGTATTATATTGTGTTATTAGTTTATCAAAGGAGATTTAGCCATTGTTGAAGATCCACCTGACACTAACATCACAATTGATATATTGCTTTGTTAGTGTATCATTATGCTCTTGGAGTTGTGATCTTGTTATAAAAGATAATTTACACTATAATCATAAAAGCAATCTGGTAAAATAATAATAATAAGGATGTTTGTATTAAAAGGATGCTATAGAAGCATTACATAAGATTTATCCTATGTTATTAGTAAACCATTCGAGGTTGCTTTTCATATTTTTCTTGATTAGCTTTCTTTAGTAAGTGAGAGGTGGGAAAGATTGTTGAAATTTTGAGAAGTGGGAAGATTGTTGAAATTTTTTTACTAATTTAACAAAGGATATGCCAATCATTTATGTCTCTTCATTTTTATTTTCTTAAAAAATTGGCATAGGGAAGAGATGTCAAGTTATTTTATGAAACGCGGACCACCTCATCCTTGTGTGTTGCTACCTTTAATTTATGCTCTACATCCTTAGAACCACTCTTTGATTCCCCTTTTTCAAAATATTTGTCCTTGGCTTCCTCACCCTTTGTTGTGACTTCTTCATTGTCTTCTCCTTCTTCTTATGCATCTCTAACTTCCTCCTCATTTTCTTCATCATCTTTATCCTCCACTAAGACTTCATTATTTCCCACCGTCTTTTCCTGTAGAATACCAAGGACTTCAAGTTTATATATACCTTTTTATTTTGTACTACCTTATGTAGAGAGACTATTTTGGTTTAGGAGGCCACCCATATTATGCTTTATGGAACTCATTATGAGCCTCCTTTAGAACAAATTGTGGAGGAGTGATATGATGCAATTTAGGAAAATTCCTTGTATAGGGTCCATAGGTATGGAAGAGGCTTTATTTAAAAGGAATTTTATCATAATATAGGGGTTACTTCTAACATCACCTCTCTATTGATTTGCAAAATTTGTGGCATGTTGGTCTCATAGAGCATCTTCATCCCAAAAGAATCGGGACAAAGAAGGAAATCAAACCCACATTCAAATTGTGGCTATCTCTTATATGGATTAAAGTCAAAAGATCATGGAGCTAAATACAACCCCTTAGAACCTATGAAGTATCCTCCATAGTGAAATATCCGCTGCTGGAATTTATTTGTACGAGTCCTTGTAGAACTTTCTGTCTTTTGAAACCAATTATGTAATTATGTAATGATTTACAAACATGTGAATGGAAGGTGGAATGTTTCTGCATACAGTTCTTGGCATAATGTGAGATAATTTTTTCTTATTCTTCTTTTGTTTCCTTTTAATTCATCCTTCAATTTATCAAGAGATCTATTCACCCTTGTCTTCACCATTATCTTTGGATTCATCACAATCCTTCTTCTCATCATCCCTATGTTGGAGGTTGAATGTTTCATAAGAGTCATAAGTTTGAGAAATGATCATGACCTTTTGCTTTGTGGCATGGGACAATAGATTGGTGGTGTAGTATGTGGGTGGCAGGCACATTGCAAGAATAGGAGACATGTTATGTGTGAATTGGTAGATATTAGGTGGAACATGAGAAATTATGAGCAGGGAATCAGAGATAAATGTCAAGAGGTGACAAGATAGGTATTGCAATGGAACAAATGGCATGAAATGCAGAAGGAAAATATTTTTGTAGAGGTGCAGGAACATAATAGACATATGGTATATGTTGCGGTATAAATCTAAGCTTTGAAGGAGATGAAAAAAGCATCAAAGTCCACATGAAAGCACAAAAGTCTCTATAATTGGAACTATAAAGAAAAATGGGCTCATTTTCGAATAGGGTTGATCATATAACAAATTTTCCATGCATGTCCCTGAAGGGATTTCCATATGCTTCCAATCCCCCTATTAACACTCAAGGTGGGACACTCTAGGTTGGGACTATGAATGTTAAGGAGGAAAACAATTTGGAGGAAGTTGTAGTTCAATCTTAACCTAGAAATTGAACACAAAAAATATATAGAACCCTTATACTTTATATATAACCAAAGACATTTAATGGCATGTGTCCCAAAGGGCGAAGCCATCTCTCTTGTTCCCATGAACATCTATGAGGATATGTTGTTAAAAAGAGCTTCTCTTAGTTTCGAGAATTATATATATATTCTCTACTGACGAGGCCAACCACGTGAAGGTGGAAGCTCATCTGGCCCCACCCACCCACCCACCCTAGAATCAAAGAAAACATTCGTCAACCTTGATGTGTTCTTGAATCATATGAAATGTGCCAGTGGCATATTTTCAAGAATGGCATTATGATCTTCTATTGACAATTTCCATTGTCCATGCTTGGAATTTTTCCTACTCTTCACTGCCTTCAACTGCAATCGGGCTGCTATGACCAAATGACTATATTGAGCACATATAACATCTGACTCGTAGTCTTGAAAAAGAATATGGTCTTTACATTTCCTTACTTCTGCAAAGAAATGTCCCATTAAAACCATTGAACCCACTGCATACATATAATTTGACGGGTATTTAAATTCTTGCATCAACATGCTTTTCGACCTAGTACATCTCAATAAATAATAATGCACATTTTCTAGATTATCTGCTGGTGCAATGACTGCAAATACATCGCCTTCTCAAACCAAATTAGAAACACGATCAAAATCTTTGTCAATCACAACCGCTTCATTACCGCACTCTACATCGCTGATATTTCCAAATGGGGGAAATGGTGTCAATTCTTGATGTCTCCATGGTTTCACAAATTTGTTAGTTTGGTTTTGACACTCATCCAAAGACTCTACATCATCAATACATGCAAGACAGAAGCAAGAGTACTTCCGTTTCTCGATTGCCTGTATATTTTCCATTTTCTTACTCCTAATGGAGTGTAAGACCCTTGTTTTCGGGATTGCAGTAGAATTATGTGGCATTGATCTAACAACATCACCCATTGCAATATTCCATAAAAACCTTCTCACATTACCCATCCTTTCATTGAATTCATGGGTCAAATTTTGTTTGCACCAATTAACAACATCGTTTGAATTTGCAAGGCGAGCAACAGAATGATTCATTTGATATCTCCTAAGTGCATGTTTCACGCAGGCCCGAGCACCATCATGTTCTCCTTTTCCATGTCCCGTTTCAAAAAAGCTCCATGTGTGGCGAACATCCGTGTTTCTATGAAGGAGAGACAACCATAAGAATGATCGTGCCGATTTAAACTGACCAGCACAACCATCTGACCACACCCAATGTTCTGTAAGAGTGACCCTTCTTCGTTTTAATTCTTGAAAAAGCATACCAAAACAATGCTGGACAAAACATGTATCATGTGTACGATCATCATTGATGTAGAAATAATACTCCTTAATCACTTCGTGATTATTTTCATTGCTATCAAAACCATCGACATCAAGCTCTGCATGTCTATACGTAATATGCACAAGTATAGATACCTGATCTGAATGATAATACTCACTTTGTATCTCCTTTTGTGGAGTGAAAGTGTAATTTTCTGCAAAATCAACAATGGATAATATGGTCCCTTTTGGAAATACATCTCGTGATTGCTTGAACTGTAAGTCCTGCCATCGTGTTGAGTGAGAGTGCTTGATATATTTATATATTTGATCCCTGAACAAATTCATAAAATCTGTCAAAGAGATATCACTTTCAACCAAATTAAGCTTTCTTGATGTTGTCGTTAAATCTGTAACTGCAGTATAGTCAACATAAACATATCTCTTGCATTTGACAATGCGATTTGACAATTGAGGATCGTTTGCATCAATGGGGTAGTTAGCATTAAAAAGGGCCAAATCAGAACATTCCTCACATTTTTTACCTCTGACGCATTGTTTCTTATAGAATACTTGATGATTCTCTTGAGCACATAATATTTTAGATACAAATTCACGAACACTCGAAGGAGTGGGGTTATTTGGCGAACACTGCATGCAAAAAGTTAGAAATGTCTCATAATATAATTCAAATTCTACATGGTATCGACAACAACATGTGTCGCGAACAGCGATGGGCCTGACATACCATGGTTTAAGCTTCACAAATGTGCTAAGGGAAATCTTCACATCGACATTACTCTCCATGAATGTTTTGAACATTTCCGCTTGAGTGATCACTGTTATGTGTTTGGCATGAGTTTCATAGTTTCCTTTCGATATACGACGTCAAACAACATCCTTTTCATTTGGTAAGACACACAATTTTACATCCCAAAACTCTTTGACCATGTTCCTCACATTATCTGGAATTCTATCTTGACAAGGTTGCCTACAGATAACACCCCAACATGCAACTTCATCATCCTCATCTAACTGAACCCGAAGCTTTTTATTCTTACATAAACGTTTTCTTGATGTTTTTAACGTTCTTGCAGTCATAGACAACAAATGATTGGTTGTAGTGTTTTTTTCCACAACCCCTGTTAGAATTGCTTTACGAGCAACCATGAAATTGTGAGATCATTTTTTTGCAAGTGATGCAAGGACCGAGGTCAGATTTTGTGATACAATCTAATTTGACTTAGCCTCTTTGGCACTTTGAATGCCCAATAATGTAATTGCATCTTTTAGACATTTTCACTTTAACAATTTATGCAACATTTGAGCTTGTTGTATGACAGAAATACCTTCAAAATATTTTTTGACTATCTTATTGTTGATGTATATGTAACTTCGGAATGTATTTCATCTGTGTATTTTATATATATTTATTGTACCCTTATAAGAGATGTGTCATTCCTCTATAAGGAAGTGTCGTTATGTGGATTGACAAGTGTCGCATGTGTGTGTACTTGTCGATGGGTTATTAGACCACCATGTGGGGTCAACCCTGAATTATATATACTATAATGTGGATGTACCTAGATAGACAAGTCGGCCCCATAAGGTCACTGGGAAAAAAGGTTAGTATAAATAGAGATCGGAGATCTCTATTTTACTCACTTGGAAAAGTAACTCACTCTCACTCAGAAAGTGGTGCACTAGTGAGGACGAGGATCATCTGCTACTAGGAGACTATCTCAGTGTTATTTGGTTGTACTTTGGTTGAGCCATTGCTCTCTCTATCTCTGAGGAAGTTGTGGGGTTTTTCACCTTAGGGTTTTCCCCACGGAAACTCTGTGTCTCTTGTCTCTTATGCTTTTGATTCTTGTGATGCTTGTCATATTGTGATTTTCATGCATTGATATACTGTATATGTTATTCTCTCAGCAAAGATCCTAGAGTATTGTGAATTAATGCTCAAAATTTAACATGGTATCAGAGCTAACCTCAGAAGAAGACATTTTGTAGTGACGAAAGCTTGAGTTCCTTGTTTATTGGGTTTCTCTCCACATATTTTTGAAAATCAGTATAGTAGATTGACTCTACTCATCAAGGCGCATCTATCTGTCCAATCAGAATTCAATTCTGAGTTTTTTCAGATTTGGCCCTAAAAATTAGGGTTTCCACAAAAATAGGAATTTATAGAATCTGAAGGCACAGCTCGAAGCTCCTTGCAAAAATCGAAGTTTAGAGCTTTGGATCGAGATTTTTGGCTGGGTAGATCTCCGAGAAACTCAAACCCTAATTCAGGGCTCTCCCTATTGAACTCGGGAGGACAAAAAGGCAATTCTGAAGGGCAAAACTTTGCTGATCTCAAATTCTGAATACACCTGGTTGATCAGCTCATCAAGGCGCATCTTTCTATCCTTTTAGAAATTTGAAATTCACATTTTGAATTTTTAGGGTTTTTCCGACAAACCCTAATTCGGGACCAGATCCAATTTTCAGCATTTCAAGTGGTAAGACCTAAATATTTTCTATTTCCATTTGAAGTACTCTTTAAGATGTCTCTCCACACCAAGCTTGAGGATAATCTTGAAGGGGCTGATAACTTCCAAGCCTGGAAGTATAGGATTGGGTTAATCCTGGAAGAGAATGAGTTGGACTCATATGTGAAAGAAGACATCCATATCCCAGAGGATGAAGAGGCCAAGGTATTGCATAAAAAGAACTTGGTCAAGGAAAAGAGAATCATTGCTGATTCTATCAAAGACCATCTCATACCCCATGTGTCTTCTCTTAAGACACCCAAGGAGATGTTTGAATATTTGACCAAGCTATTTGAAGGAAAGAACATAAATCAGAAGATGACCCTGTGGAACCAATTGAAAGGAGTAAAATTTCATAATGGAGAAACCATTCAATCTTATTTTTCAAGGGTCTCCCAGATCAAGGAACAACTAGAAGCGGTGGATGAAATGGTGGAGAATGGTGAAGTGGTGATGACCACTCTAAATGGCCTACCCAGGTCATGGGATTCCTTCATTCAAGGAATTTGTACAAGGAAGAAGTTGATCTCCTTCAACAGATTGAGGGAAGAATGCTCTCAAGAAGAATATAGACTTATAGCTCGTGAGGAAAAGATGGGAGGTGAAGATCAAGCTCTTGCAGCTCACACCAAAAGAAGCAAAACCAATAAGGAGCACTCTCGCTACAACAGATCATATCAAAAGAGTAAGAAGGACCTAAGATGCTTCACATGCAATGAGAAGGGTCACTTTGCTTCAGATTGTCCCAAGAACAAAAGGGATAATAACAACAATAAGAAGAAGAAGGGTAGCAAAAGAAGGTTTCATGCTCATGCTGCCGAAGATGATGAACCCCCAAAGAAGAAGGCTAGGGCATAAAGTGATAGCGATGATGACTCATCAAGTGAAGAAGAGTATGTTCTGATATCTTCTCTCACAGGTACTATCTCCCATGGTTGTAATGATTGGTTAATTGATAGTGGGGCTTCCAAACACATGACTGGGTTTAAGGAATCTTTTGTGAACCTATTTGAACATGAATCACCCCATAAGGTGAAACTTGGGGATGATTATCAATACCCAATCAAAGGAAGTGGTGAAGCCTCCTACAACATAGTTTCTGGAAAATCTTTGAAGATGAAAGAAGTCCTTTATGTACCTGGGCTCAAGAAGAACTTACTCTCCATCTCTGCATTGGATGCAAAAGGTATGAGGGTTGCATTTGTGGATGGCCAAGTCCTAATGTGGCCAAAGGGAAAGAACATAGATGATGCAGTAGTGATTGGAGAGCAAGAGGGAGGTTTGTATAAATTGAAGGGACAACCTGAACATGCCATGGTGCATGAATCCATGGAGCCAAGTGAACTTTGGAATAGAAGACTTGCTCATATTCACTATAGAGCACTTCCAATTACAAGCAAGGCAGTAGAGGGTCTTCCTGAAATCAAGGCCAAACATGAAGGTGTTTGCAAAGGATGTGCAAAAGGTAAGAACATTAAGAAGGCTTTACCAAGAAGTGAAAGCAAGGCAAAAGACATCCTAGAAATCATCCACTCAGATGTATGTGGTCCTATGTCATCCAGTTCCCTGAGTGGGTATGTTTACTATGTCTCATTTATTGATGACTTCTCCAGGAAGACTTGGGTATACTTCTTAAAGAGAAAAGATGAGGTTTTGATAAATTCAAGGAATTCAAAACCTTGATGGAGAATCAAACAGACAAGAAGATCAAAACATTCAGATCCAACAATGGTGGAGAATTCAACTCAGGTGACTTCAAGAAGCTTTGCAGTGATTTAGGGATTAAGAGGGAGTTGACTGCTCCTTATAATCCTCAACAGAATGGAGTTACAGAAAGGAAGAACAGAACTATCATGGAAGCAGCAAGGGCAATGCTGCATGACCAGGATCTACCTATGCATCTATGGGTAGAGGAAACTAGAACAGCTGTATATGTGCAGAACAGAACACCCCACAAGATATTGGACAACAAGACACCAGAAGAGGTCTTTTCTGGTAAGAAACCTGAAGTCAGCCATCTCAGAATATTTGGTTGTCCAGTATACATTCATGTCCCAAAGGAAAAGAGGACTAAACTAGATCCTTAAGGAAAGAAGGGTATCTTTGTGGGTTACAGTGAAAGCTCGAAGTCCTACAGAATATAATTTCCAGGGATCAAGAAGATTGATGTCAGCAGGGATGTAACATTTGATGAAAACTCAGCATTCATCAAATCAAGGAAGGCACCTATCGAAGTTTATGAAGAACCTAAGGAAACTAGATTTCAAGACACTACCATGACTGAAGTAGTTCCAGAAGTTGTTCGTGAGTTTGAAGATCCGCAAGAACTTGTAGATCCACCCCGTGAGGATAACTCTCACAAGAGGAAACCTGCATGGGCTAGAGAGCTCATTCAAGAAGCATAAAGATTTGGCATTCCAGAAGAAGAACACATAGCAAAGAAGAGAGCCAGATCACATACCAGCTATGTTGCTTTACTCTGTGACATTATGAACAAAGATCCTTCCAGTTATGAAGAAGCAGCAGAAAAGAAAGAATGGAAGGATGCCATGGTTGAGGAATACCAATCAATAATGAAGAATGATGTTTGGGATGTTGTCCCAAGACCTAAAGAGAAGTCTGTTGTGACTTCCAAATGGATCTACAAGATCAAGCATGCTGCAGATGGTAGTGTAGAGAAATACAAGGCAAGATTCATAGCTCGTGGCTTCTCTCAGAAAGAGGGAATAGATTATGAAGAAACTTTTGCACCTGTAGCCAGGCATACTTCCATCAAAACAGTACTTGCCCTGGCTGCAGCAATGAGATGGAAAATACACCAAATGGATGTCAAGACTGCTTTCTTAAATGATGTAGTTGAAGAGGAAGTATATGTGGAACAACCACTCGATTTTGAAATACATGACAGGGAGTCATATGTGTGCAGATTGAAGAAAGCCTTGTATGGCTTGAAGCAAGCTCCCAGAACCTGGTATGGTAGGATGGACAGTTTCCTATCTAGTTTGGGCTTTACCAAGAGTAAAGTGGATTCCAACCTTTACTACAAGGTTGAGAAAGGGAATCCTGTGATTCTACTCCTGTATGTGGATGACTTATTTGTAACAGGAGATGACAGGCTGATTATAGATACTAAGAGGAAGCTTGCTGTTGAATTCGATATGAAATATTTGGGAATGATGCACTATTTCCTAGGTATGGAGGTGTGGCAGAGTGCAGGTGGGATCTTCCATGGTCAAGGGAAGTACACAGTGGATATCCTGAAGAGATTTGGGATGATGGATTGCAAGGCCATGGCCACACCTATGGCATCGAATCTGAAGCTTCTATGTGATGCTTCATCTGAGCCGGTTGATGTGTCTATGTATCGTCAGATGATTGGGTCCTTGATGTACCTGACGAACAAGAGACCAGACATTTGCTTTGCTGTGAACACATTGAGTCAGTTCCTAACAGATCCGAGGAGTGTTCACCTGGTTGCTGTAAAGCATGTTCTAAGGTACCTGAAGGGTACAG
Organism: Larix kaempferi; assembly: GCA_027924585.1. NCBI lineage: Eukaryota > Viridiplantae > Streptophyta > Pinopsida > Pinales > Pinaceae > Larix > Larix kaempferi. Next base: position 398,756 of record BSBM01000131.1, read on the forward strand.
TGGATTATGGGCTCAAGTATGAGGTGAATCAAAAGTTTAACCTGCAGGGTTATGTTGATTCAGATTGGGCTGGCAATGCTGCAGATAGGAAGAGCACATATGGGTGCTGCTTCAGTATGGGATCAAGTGTGATCTCTTGGTTTAGCAGGAAGCAGTCCTGCATAGCACTGAGTACAGCTGAGGCAGAGTATGTTGTAGCCTATTCAGCTAGTTGTGAGGCAGTATGGCTATGGAAGCTACTATCTGAGTTATTTGATCTCCCGTTGGATGCTACTGGTATCTTCTGTGATAACCAGAGTTGTGTGAAGCTGTCTGAGAATCCAATGTTTCATGACAGGCCGAAACACATAGAGATCAGATATCACTATATCAGGGATATGGTGCAGAGAGGAGCTGTGAAGCTCCTGTATGTTGCGACAGACGAACAAATTGCAGATGTACTGACGAAGCCGCTAGCCAGGGTGAAGTTTGAGTACTTCAGAGAGAGGCTTGGCGTTCTTCAGATCGAGGACACTTCGAGGAAGAAGTGATGGACACATCTGCTGAAGACATTCCAAGCATGTTGGAAGGAGGATCCTTCACATGGCTGTGGATGTAAGTGCTGGATGATGAGCATCAGGATGATGTTCTGGTTTCTGCTGGATATGATCAGTTGGATCATTTTTATGTATGTATGCATGCATCATGTTGAATGCTGGATATGATCAGTTGGATCATTTATATGTATGTATGCATCATGTTGGATGCTGGATATGATCGGTTGGATCATGTGTATGTATTCTTGTCTATGCATCATGTTCGATGCTTGGACCATGTATCTGTATATGTATCAGGTGGATACATTGTATTATTAGGTGGATCATGTATGGTGATATGTATCATGTATTTGTATTTGTATCAGGCGGATACATTGTATGATCAGGTGGATCATGTATGATGATATGTATCAGGTAGATACTTGGTATGCATCAGGTAGATGCATTGTATGATCAGGATGATCTTGGATGATGAGCTTCAGGATGTTGCTCCAGATGACATGCAGCAGGATGTTGTAGTGCTGATGATCAGGATGATCATGTGTACATCAGGATGATGTATGGTGAGTATTAGGTTGATACTCTATGGCCGTGGATCAGGTTGTGTAGATGAGCATGTAATTCGTTGCCCTGGGAGATTTGTAGATAGTCTTACGAGGTTTTACCTATGGCATGTAATTCGGTGCCCTGGGATATCTGGCAAATGCTCTTTTGAGGTTTTGCTCTAGGAGGACATATAATTCGTTGCCCTGGGAGATATGCAGATAGTCTTACGAGGTTTTTCCTATGGCATGTAATTCATTGCCCTGGGATATCTGGTAGATGCTCTTTCGAGGTTTTGTCCTATGGAATATAATTCGTGTCCCTGGGAGATCCGATAGGTTGGGCTGTGTGCCCGTAATCAGTCCTGAGATGCTCTTGCGAGGTTTTTCCATGACCACATGTAATTCGTGCCCTGGGAGATCCTATAGGTAGAGTTGTGTGCTCGTAACAGCCTGGGATGGTCTTGCGAGGTTTTGTGGTGACCACATGTAATTCGTGCGCTGGGAGATCCTATAGGTAGAGCTGCGTGCTCGTAACAGCCTGGGATGCTCTTGCGAGGTTTTATGGTGAGGTCACATATAATATGGTCCTGGGAGATCCTATAGGTAGAGCCATGTGCTCGTAACAGCCTGGGATGCTCTTTCGAGGTTTTGTGACGCATGTAATAAGTCCTAAGGATTCGACAGTATGGTCAGTGATGACAAAGACCTGCAGGTGGTGGGCCTACATCCATTATGAAAAAGGACTGGCTCTGTAGAACTTCCTATGATGAGTAGAGTCAGAGATTGGTTGAGATAGTAGCAGTAGTGATGATGATGATGATCCTGAGAAGAAGACTTGTCTAGCATATCTGTGTCGAGAAATACCTTCCTAGTTAAGAGGGAGTGTTGATGTATATGTTACTTCGGAATGTATTTCATTTGTGTATTTTATATATATTTATTGTACCCTTATAAGAGATGTGTCATTCCTCTATAAGGAAGTGTCGTTACGTGGATTGACAAGTGTTGCAAGTGTGTGTACTTGCCGATGGGTTATTAGACCACCATGTGGGGTCAACCCTGAATTATATATACTATAATGTGGATGTACCTAGCTAGACAAGTCGGTCCCATAAGGTCACTGGGAAAAAAGGTTAGTATAAATAGAGATCGGAGATCTCTATTTTACTCACTCGGAAAAGTAACTCACTCTCACTCAGAAATTGGCACACTAGTGAGGAGGAGGATCATCTGCTACTAGGAGACTATCTCAGTGTTATTTGGTTGTACTTTGGTTGAGCCATTGCTCTCTCTATCTCTGAGGAAGTTGTGGGGTTTTTCACCTTAGGGTTTTCCCCACGGAAACTCTGTGTGTCTTGTCTCTTATGCTTTTGATTCTTGTGATGCTTGTCATATTGTGATTTTCATGCATTGATATACTGTATATGTTATTCTCTCAGCAAAGATCCTAGAGTATTGTGAATTAATGCTCAAAATTTAACACTTATCTACTCTATAACGAGCTGTACGATCAAGCATCTGTGGTCCCATTTATTCAATTTTACTTGGATCCGAATTCTCCAAAAAAATATCATCAATGACAATATTGTTGCAGCTTCCAGTTAATCTCTATATATTGCTAATTGTAGTAGGATGTTGTATGTTGGATGTCAACCCTGCATAAAAATAAATATAAATTTATAAGATTTTGTTCACTTTCAAATCAGATATATATATATACTCAAGTATTATAAAGTAAATTATAAACACATAAAAAAATATTTACTCACCACTCATGGTCTCAATATCAACGCTACCCATAGTTTGCTCCACATTTGTCATTTCCTCGTCACCTCCATGTTCCTCATTTCTTTCATCAACGTGCTCTTCGACTATTTGGATTCCTTCATCACTGCCATGTGTATTCGCATTTTGCATTTCTTCGTCACCGCCATGTGCATTCACATTTTGCATTTCTTCATCATTGCCATGTGCCTCCACGTTTATTTCCATTGCTCTTTTTGCTCTTAAATTTCTCATAGAAACACGAGATCTCTCTTTCCTTGCCTCTTCATCAACTCTGGTGCGATCATATTTTCTTTCAGGTTTCTTTCGGTTTCCCATGTTGAAATAAATAAAGACCTAAAATCCAATGCATGAAAATATATGAGAATTGAGAGTTATATGCTGAAAAAAAAAGAACAATACATTGACCCAATAAGTGTTATTCATTCAAAATGAAATAGTTATTGTTATGGACAAATAGTATCCAAAAACCTCTTCAACATGAAATAGTTCTTATGCATGTAAAATGAATACAAAGCATTGATTGATCTAACCTTACCTTTATATCAAGAATACCATGATCATATAAAACAACAATTTCAAAATAGTGCAAGACTTGTTATGTGCTTCAGTCTCAAATATTCATCAAATACATGTGATACTACAAATCTTAAAACAATTCCGAATGTAATCAAAATGCTCATTATGGGTGATTCAAGAGAAAAAGTAGTGAAAACTTAGTGAATACAAACAAACGAGGCCTCTTTTAAGGAATATTTCACCATGTAACAACCAATACAATTCGCACAAGTACTAATTCTAAAAAATAAAGAATAATGTGATGAAAACTTTCTCAATGGAAATGTACTAAAAGATTTTGCCTATCAAACTAAAAATAGTCTTCATTAAAAGAACTAAAAATTTACTTTAAATACCAATGAGTTTAATCTCCAAACCTTGCTTGATAGAAGTAGTGATTTGTAACCCTTTTCAAGTGAAATTTAACATTTTGTAAATATATAAGATGAGTTCAAGGTTCAACAACCAAGAAGAGAGCAAGTGCAGCATTCGACATAATTGAAATTGAATGAATAGACTCTCGGCTGAAAAGAATGCTCACCTAAAAAAATCAGCTGAAAAAAAACCCTCAGTTGAAAAAATCTCAGCTGAAAACAAACTCTTGGTTGAAAAAACAATCCACTAAAAACAAACCCTCAGTTGAAAAAACAATCCGCTGAAAACAAATCCTCGCATGAAATAATTTGGAAAAGTATCTCGGCCGAGATATTATATATACCATTCTCAGCCGAGAATCCCATCCAAATAATGTGGAATCCCTCCCACAAATCAAGGAAAAATAATATTTAATGTGTCGGGGCCTAAAATATTCTCAGTGGATTATGTAACAAAACTCTCGAGCGAGAAATGTTATAACCTCTGCAACAAGAGTTTAAATCAACTTTCAGCCGAGAGTTTTCGTTAAATCTAGGTTAATTTTTGAGTGGGAACAATTCTAGCCCGAGACATTTTAAAGCTCTCGCCCGAGACATTTTCTGGGCCGAGAGTTTTTGGTCAACAATTCCAACAGAATTTCTGCAGAATGCATAAATGTGTCACTTTAACAATCGGACCACTGTAAAAAATGAGAAATACATGTCGGATATTATACTAGTAGATTCGTCATTCAATATACTTTCTCATAATATAAAATTTTTCAAATTTCGTTTAGGATTACTATTTGTTTCTATTTTTTACTAAACTTTATCATTAAAAAATTTAGTGACGTAAAAATCAGTCACAATGGAAATTCAATATCATCACAATGCTGAAGCCAAAAAAATTTAAAAAACTACAAGGATGTTCCTTGAACTATCCTCTTCAATGGGTTGGTTTTAGTTTGTTTGATAAGAGTCACATTTGAAACAAAATGAGAAGACAAGAACATGTGTCGATAATGTACCATTTTTTGAACATATGCTTTTTCGATAAATAATAAAAAATAGTTCCCAAGTTTTAAAAAACTCAAAATATAGTTTAGGATCAAGTTTAGCATGTGTAGAATATGAGCCTACAATTTTTTTCCCTAAAATGAATAACCATATATCAAAAACCTGTGGTCAACATGGGTCACTCATTACCCATACCTAAAAGTTTCAAGTATATGCCGTTGGTTGACAACAAATTTGTCCCACGATATGTCCATAAAAAAAATTAAAACAAATATGAGTAGAAAGCTAATTCAATTCTATAAAACGTTTGTGTTTACTTCAAGTTGAAATTCCTAAGGGATATATGGGTTTGAATAGGTCAAAGTTGAAAAACATAAAAATTAGCAGTTTTTTTGTCAAAAACAAGCCAAAATTGTTTCCCAACTTCATGTTTTCACCCATCATCAATACAAATATATTATTAGTATGGCTTATCTAGTTTACCAAGTCTTCTGGTGAATTATTTGCGTGAAGGAACTATTGTTCGCTTCATCTACCATGCCTCAATTAGATATTGAAGCCAATCATGCCTCCACCATGAATAGATCACATAATATATGAGTGCACATCCTTATGGAATTACTTAGCTAAGTGTTCCAAACCCAACAACCAAAATTCATGTTACTACTATGGCCACATTTAGTACTTAAGTTCCAGTCGGTAACTTCTTAGGTCCTAATATCGAAAGCACATTAACCTTGTCTATAAGTATCGATATTGGTGGTTGTTCTTACCAAACATGGAGTTTCCCTATAGTTGGGATAGTAAATCCAACACTACACACACAACCAAAGGTTATTAGAGTCCTCATGGCATTCCCACATATTAGCCAGGACCTATTTCTAGGGACAACACTTCATCATGGAATGTTAATGTTGTGTTAGAAAATCCACACCTTTAAATATTATTTCCATTGGGATTTATTCTCAACCAACATCCTGGGGGGTCATTCCCTATCACAAAATAACATAGTGCCTGGGGCAAATCCTCCTATTCTAATGCGTATAATGTTAAGGTGCAATAATCCACTCTATGAATCACTCTCTGTAATGGAGTTCTAAATAATCCGCTTGGCTATTGTTTTCTCTTAGTGCATGATAGTAAGATATTTGAAGAGGTTGTGATATTAACATGATTCATCTCAGTATCTTTGATAGAGGTGATGCATCCTCTCTATCCCATTGTCTCATCGCATTAATGATCATCATCGAGTCTCCAACTACTATAAACTTTGTGATTCCTCTTTCCTTGATAATACAGAGTCCTCAATAGAGTGCTAGAGATTCCGTCAAATTATTGGTTGATATACCAAACCCCCATTAAAAAAAATTTCTTCTTGTCCATTGAGAACATAGATGCCCCCTCCCGACCCACTGACACCTACAACCCCTAGATTACCATTCAATGCTCCAAAAAGGACCATTCATTGGTATATTGTACATGTATATTTTTTTCATATCCATTTAAACTGAAGGCAACCTTCATAGTTATAATCTATCTTCATAGAGTATGACATATGGTAGACTCCCCTTCCAGATGTGAGAGATACCCCTTTTTGTAACTCTACTATTTTGAGAGACTTCAGTCCTTGGCCAAACATGTTATATCCTTGTTGGCTTTATGAGCCTTTATTGCTTCTTAAGATGATGGGTATTATTTTGATTGATTGCTTCTCTCCATACTAAATCTCACTTAATTCCCTACCCACCTTCTCCTGGGGGAAAATAGATAAAATTAATTGTACATTAAGTGGAATATCTATAAGAGATTCACCCAAGTTTTCCAAATTGAATCATTCTAGCCTTAATTTGGATTTTTACTTCGAGCACTTCATCTAGATCTCTAACCAAGTAGACTTTTATGCTTATTGTTTTGTTTGGAAAAATTTTAAGCATGGTCATCTTTGGAAACATAAATTGGATTTTAAGCATGGCTATCCTTGGATCTTATTGTATTTTCTTAGAATTACAAATGATTCAATATGGGTGTTATTATTTCTCTTCTCCCAAATTATTAGAGGGTTCTAGATCATTGGAAGAACGTCTTCCTTACAAGCAGGAGGTTGGTGGTTCAATTCCTTTATGCAATGATGTTAATATTGCAATATTGTTATTTCTAATAAAAAATTTCTATGATGATTTATATGAATGGCTATGAGGGGGGATTCAAACCGTCTTTGTATGTTTCTATGAGGGGGGCTTACAACTTCCCTCATAAGAGTCTATGATGGGGGATTATAACTTCCCTCGTAGGTGTCTATGATAGGGGTTCTAAACCACCCCTATAAGGGTCTATGAGGGGGATTTTACACTTCCCCTATAGGAGTCTATGAGGGGTTTCAATACCTCCCACATAAGAATCTATGAGGGAGGTTTCAAACTTCCCGCGTAGGAGTTTATGAGGGTCATTCAAAAATGCCCCCATAAGAGTCTACGAGGGGGGTTTAAAAGTACCCACATAAGAGTCTATGAGGGGGGTTCAAAACTAATCACATAAGAGTCTATGAGGGGGGTTTCAAATTTTCACTGTAGGATTCTATGAGGGGGGTTCCAAACCATCCCCATAGATTTGTAAGATTGAGTTTAGGGGGTGTTTAGAACCACCTCCATAGGTTTGTAAGAGATACTTTGGGGAGGGGGGTTTCTTATTTTTAATAAACGGCCCTAAAATCCCATAATTTTTAGCATCAATGACTTTGGGAGGGGTTCCAAACCGCCCCCACAGGTTTGAGACTTTTAGGGGGGGTTCATAACCACCCCCATAGCTATCTACAGGGTTGTGGCATTGAAACTACCCTCATAGGAATCTATGGGGAAAGTTCAAAAACGCCCCTATATATATGCGCGCGCATGTGTGTGTGTTTATGTTTAAGCTAAAGTGTAGAATATTTGCAACTATTATCCAGTAAATTTTTCATTTAAAATCTGATGGAACTTGTTGAAATAACAGTTTTAAGTTGTTGGAATTCCACAATCAAGGTTCCCCAAGGGTAATTGAGGCTGATACATCCATTTCTACAATCGAAATTTCAATTTCAACAACGAAAATTCACAATTTCAGCAACAAATTGTGTCATTAGATTTGGACCAAAAGGTGCAAATCGTCTAGACTTTAGCTTAATCCACACACACACACACATAGAACACCAATATTTCAAAAAAATAAATTATGGTTTCAATGATAGTGCATTACATTTGTACATTTTTTCTAGTTTGCTAGAATATCCCTAACTTGTAGGAGTGGCCTTTGGTCTAAGAAACCATGACTAGCTAGGGGCATCTAAACCATTAAAATCACTTAGGGATCGCACCCGTCCTAGGGCACACCAACCCTCAACTGGTTGGATTTTGGATGTCTCCTCTGAAGTAGCTCACCACTAAGGGGAATAGAAATTGGGTTTCCCTACTAATGATCTGAGGGCTGGTGCAAGCTAATGCTGGCCACTCATGACGCGTTAGTCACAATGGACTTCTAGAAAAACAGAAATCTGAACGTCAAAAAGCAATATTAGAGCTACCTACACAACTTTTTGGAATATGGCGCAAGAAGATCAAACGTAGAAAATCAAATTACCTTCCAGAATATATAAATATTATTTATGGAAATTAAGTATAACTCCCAAAAAATGGGGTTCTCTTAAGGTTGGTATGTTATTTTTTTTAAGAAAATATAATGAATATGCTTGCATTAGCCCTTTGGTTTGGTATTCAAATGGTGGATTTTTGTTAAAAAAATTATATACAGTCGTAGATAACAGGATTTTCTAGTGCGACGTTATTTTTCCATATTTATTTATGTTAATTTTTTTTTTTTTTTAAATTAAGGAAGTCAGCCCATCCCTAAAATGATTAGGCCGAGCGTTAGCCCTCGATATCATGGTCTTAACCTAATCAATCAACAATTTTTTTTTTTAGGATGTATGTTTTTGTGTGTATTTGAGTGGGTTCTTTTCCGTTTTCAAAAGAGGTGAGCCAATAAAAAGTTATAGACGGAAGAAATAACCTACTATTTGTGTAAGATTGACGTTAGTGCAATTGAAATTAACTAAAAAATAGGAACAAATAATAGTTTTAATAAAAAATTACATATTCGAAATCTACACACATAGTTCTACAAGTGTATGCAATTTCATTAGCAGTGGACAAGTGTAGCATATGCAGAATCATGCTTGAAACAAAAGAAGTTATAGAATAGGATGTATTTCATTATAAGATGTATTTTTTATATTATTATATGTATTTTGGCAACCCGAACCTAAAACCATAGCAGCCAAGTCATCCACCACGTTCGTGGGAAATGAATTACCCGCCAAAATTTAAAAACTAAACTTGCACGTGCGCGTGTATTTAAAAAGCCCGTACGGACAAAATGGTGTGCACGCATCCAAACACGCGTACACGTCCAAATGCACGCATGTGCAAAATGGCGCATGCGCGTTGTTTTTACTAAAGTTTGAAACTTTCCATAGTGATTAAATAATTTTATAAAATATATTTTTTTTAATAATTAATAATGTTTTAAATTGAATTAAATTAAATTTATATGATGATGAGGAGGAGGAGGATGGGGATGATGACGATGATGTTGATGATGATGATGGGGATGATGACGATGACAATGATGTTGATGATAATGAGGATGATGGGGACGATGACGATGATGTTGATGACGAGAATGAGGATGATGATGATGATGTTGATGATGACGAAGATGATTATGAAGATGATGATGGAGATGATGATGACGACGTGGATGATGACGATGACGAGGACAATGATGATGATGATGATGATGACGATATTCATCATCATCAGCATCATCATCTTCATCTTCGTATTCATCTTCATCATCATCTTTGTCATCATCATCATTATCAATGATGATGATGATGTTGACGATGATGATGACGATTGAAGATGATGATGTTGACGATGATGATGATGATTGATAATGATGATGATGACGAAGAAGATGATGATGATGATGATGATGATGACAATGATGATGATGTTGATGATGAGGAGGAACAGGGTAATGATGACGATGATGATGAGGGAGATGATGGATGATGATGATGACAATGATGATGATGTTGGCGATGAAGATGATGATGATGTTAATGATGAAGACGATGACCAAGATGATGATGATGATGATGACGGGGATGAGGATGAGGATGAGGATGAGGATGATGATGATGATGACGACGATGATGATGACGTTGATGATGAAGACAATGACCAAGATGGTGATGATGATGATCATGGCGATGATGATGATCATCATCATATTCATCATCATCAACATCATCATCTTGATCTTCATACTCATCTGCATCACCATCCATCATCTTCATCATCATCATCATTGATAATGATGATGATGACAAAGATGATGATGATGATGTCATCATTGATAATGATGATGATGACGAAGATGATAATGATGATAATGACGAAGATGATGGATGATGGTGAAGATGATGATGATGCCGTTGATGATGATGATGATGATGAAGATTATGGTCAAGATGATGATGGTGATGATGATGAGGATGGGGATGATGACGAGGAAGTGGGGGATAACGATGATGATGACTATGGAAATGATGATGATGACGTGGATGCGGACGATGACGAGGATGATGATGACGAAGATGATTATGATGATGATGGTGATCATATTGGTCATCATCAACATCATCATCATTGATAATGATGATGATGACAAAGATGGTGGATGATGATGAAGATGATGATGGTGACATTGCTGATGATGATGATGATGAAGATGATGGCCAAGATGATGATGGTGATGATGATGAGGATGGGGATGATGATGAGGAAGTGGGGGATAACGATGATGATGACTATGGAAACGATGATGATGATGTGGATGATGACAATGATGAGGATGATGATGATGAGGATGATGATGATGAAGATGATTATGATGATGAGGAGGAGGAGGAGGAGGAGGAGGAGGATGATGGTGATCATATTCGTCATCATCAACATCATCATCTTCATCTTCGTACTCATCTGCATCATCATCCATCATTAATGATGATGATGATGAAGATGATGATAATGATGACGAAGATGATGATGACGATGATGACGAAGATGATGGATGATGATGAAGATGATGATGGTGACGTTGATGATCATGATGATGATGAAGATGATGGCCAAGATGATGATGGTGATGATGATGAGGATGGGGATGATGACGAGGAAATGGGGGATAACAATGATGATGATTATGGAAACGATGATGATGACATGGATGATGACGATGACAAGGATGATGATGATGAGGATGATGGTGATGAAGATTATTATGATGATGATGAGGAGGAGGAGGATGATGATGAGGATGATGATGGTGATCATATTCGTCATCATCAACATCATCATCTTCATCTTCGTACTCATCTGCATCATCATCCATCATTAATGATGATGATGACGAAGAAGATGATGATGATGAAGATGATGGATGATGATGAAGATGAAGATGATGGATGATGATGATGATGATGATGATGAAGATGATGGCCAAGATGACGATGGTGATGATGATGAGGATGGGGATGATGACGAGAAAGTGGGGGATAACGATGATGATGACGTGGATGAGGACGATGACGAGGATGATGATGACGGAGATGATTATGATGATGAGGATGATGATGGTGATTATATTCGTCATCATCAACATCATCATCATTGATAATGATGATGATGATGAACATGATGATGATGATGTCATCATTGATAATGATGATGATGACGAAGATGACGGATGATGATGAAGATGATGATGATGATGTTGATGATGATGGTGATGATGAAGATGATGGCCAAGATGATGATGGTGATGATGATGAGGATGGGGATGATGACGAGGAAGTGGGGGATAACGATGATGATGACTATGGAAACGATGATGATGACATGGATGATGACGATGACGAGGATGATGATGATGAGGATGATGATGACGAAGATGATTATGATGATGAGGAGGAGGAGGAGGATGAGGATGATGATGGTGATCATATTCTTCATCGTCAACATCATCATCTTCATATTCATACTCATCTGCATCATCATCCATCATTAAGGATGATGATGACGAAGGTGTTGATGATGATGACAAAGATGATGATGATGATGATGACGAAGATGATGGATGATGATGAAGATGATGATGGTGACGTTGATGATGATGATGATGATGATGAAGATGATGGCCAAGATGATGATGGTGATGATGATGAGGATGGGGATGATGACGAGGAAATGGGGGATAACGATGATGATGATGACAAAGATGATTATGATGATGAGGAGGAGGAGGAGGAGGAGGAGGAGGAGGAGGATGATGGTGATCATATTCGTCATCATCAACATCATCATCTTCGTCTTCGTACTCATCTGCATCATCATCCATCATTACTGATGATGACGACGAAGATGATGATGATGATGACGAAGATGATGATGATGATGATGACGAAGATGATGGATGATGATGAAGATGATGATGGTGACATTGATGATGATGATGATGATGAATATGATGGCCAAGATGATGATGGTGATGATGATGAGGATGGGGATGATGACGAGGAAATGGGGGATAACGATGATGATGACTATGGAAACGATGATGATGACGTGGATGATGACGATGACGAGGATGATAATGATGAGGATGATGATGATGAAGATGATTATGATGATGAGGAGGAGGAGGAGGAGGAGGATGAGGATGATGATGGTGATCATATTCGTCATCATCAACATCATCATCTTCATCTTGGTACTCATCTACATCATCATCCATCCTTAATGATGATGATGACGAAGATGATGATGATGATGATGATGGCGAAGATGATGATGATGATGATGACGAAGATGATGGATGATGATGATGATGAAGATGATGATGATGATGTTGATGATGATGACGAAGATGATGGATGATGATGATGATGAAGATGATGATGATGATGTTGATGATGATGATGATGATGAAGATGATGGCCAAGAGGATGATGGTGATGATGATGAGAATGGGGATGATGACGAGGAAGTGGGGGATAATGATGATGATGACTATGGAAATGATGATGATAATGTGGATGATGACGATGATGAGGATGATGATGATGAGGATGATGATGACGAAGATGATTATGATGATGATGAGGAGGAGGAGGAGGAGGAGGATGAGGATGATGATGGTGATCATATTTGTCATCATCAACATCATCATCTTCATCTTCGTACTCATCTGCATCATCATCCATCATTAATGATGATGATGAAGATGATCATGATCATGATGACAAAGATGATGGATGGTGATGAAGATGATGATGATGACATTCATGATGATGATGATGATGAAGATGATGGCCAAGATGATGATGGTGATGATGACGAGGAAGTGGGGGATAACGATGATGATGACGTGGATGATGAAGATGATGAGGATGATGATGATGATGATGGTGATCATATTCGTCTTCGTCAACATCATCATCTTCATCTTCGTACTCATCTGCATCATCATCCATCATCTTCATCATCATCATCATTGATAATGATGATGATGACGAAGATGATGATGATGATGAAGATAATGAAGAAGATGATGGATGATGATGATGCCGATGATGACGATGTTGATGATGAAGATGATGACCAAGATGATGTTGAGGAGGAGGAGGAGGAGGAGGAGGATGATGAGGAAGTGGGTGATAAGGATGATGATGATGACGATGATGAGGATGATGACGATGATGAGGATGATGATGATGAGGATGATGATGATGATGCTGCTAATGATGAAGATGATTATGAGGAAGAGGAGGAGGAGGAGGCTCCTTGTAGAGGGATAGTGTCATGGATTCTATGTGTTATTGATGACGCGTGAGGTCTAGAATTTTCAATTAAGGCCCAAGTGGAATTCAATTGAGCTCATTATGTTTCAATAAGATCTCGAGGAACCGGTTTTCATTCTTCGATGATGTTCAATGCTTTTCAACATATCCACGGTCTTGCATGGTAGGCTGAGGATGCATTCATGGCATTCGTTCTTTACAAAAGATGTGTTTTGTCAAAATGAAATTCAATTTGCCTCTTTGATGAATCCTCCTCTACAAGACTTCATTTATTGCATGAATGTCATAGACTCACATAAACTCTAAACAACACTCAATGGCATGCAACTATAACCACAAACCAAGCAGAGGTTGATTTTATGCATTGATATAGAGAGGTGGTAGTAGGAAGACAATATGGAGAAACAATGAGTTAGAAAAAACATTTGGACCAAAGTACCACAATGCTTATTAATAAAATTTTAAAAAACAAGTTTTGGCTCAGGAATTGTGGTTTATCACCACATTTCTCTTCGACACTCACCATCAAAATACGTATAAACATAACACGTCTTTACATCCTCTTCCTTTTAAATCCTCATCTCGTAGTAATAAATAAGGATTATTATGCATGCGCATCCTCATCTTACAATGTCAATTGGGTCCAGGCACATAGACAACCATAAATTATCAAATGTGTCAAAGAGTAAGCCTTTCTAATAAAAATTAAGACCCACCCTTCAAACTTAATCACCAAGTCCAATTTATGCAAATATTTTTGAAGTGGGGCGAAGGTTTGGCATTAAATGGTGTAAAATTTGGGGAATAAATGGTTTATATGTTGTACAAGGGGTGTGATAGGGTTTGGGCGCGTGCGCAGGTTTGGGCACGTGCACGGGTTTGGGCACGTGCGCGGGTTTGGGCGTGTCCACGTGTTTTAACACGCGTGCGCGGCCCTGTTACTAGTTAAAAAAAATAGAGCTCTCTATTTCCTGGGAATTCTACCAAAATCACGGGTTTCAAGCTCTCATAGGTTTCTCATTGGCTCTCACAGGTTGATCTATTGGACACAAAATCACCCTTGGAGTCTATCAAACATCTTTAGTGTTCTTGGAATCTAGTGGATTCATTCAAGCTACCAGTTTCCATTGCAAGTGGAGATCATTTCTATAGAGTTATGGTGAATTGTAAATGAGTATTTTCATTCACAAGATTTGAGATGAGCCCATGCCTTTTTGTTTTTGTCATATTCCCACAACAATATCCATGCATAGACAACAATGAATTTGACAAGAACATTTCCCAAGTTCACATCTAAAAAAACTCATATGAACACTAGACAAGATGAAGTATGCAACCTCCTCATTGTGTAATTAGTTCGCAAGTTAATTTTGTTCTTTTCACCTCATATTATGCTAGCAAAAAAAACCACACATTCACTAAACATAACTAAAAATATCACTTCAACTCATTCACAAAACCTCAACTCTCTCATCTCTTATTCAATACCATTGTATGGAATGAGGATATCTGTAAGTATATGCACCTTTCCTTGTTCTATGAATCCAAATATGATAATTTTCATCCATATTTACCATCCTTACAATATCCCCTCACCTCTAACAATGATTTTTTTTCCAAAAACCAAGACTTCCCCACTTCATGCTCTATTCAACATGATGATTGTTGGTATATTCCCTAGTTACCCACTCTCCAACACCTCCCCACCCTAGATATTGCACATTGAATGGTCAAATTATATTGCTCCTAATCACCCTTCCCAAGACCATGATCTTTGTTAGAAACCTTTGCATCCTGCTAAAAGTTTTGCACAAAACAAGGTATACATTCATTCTATTGTGATGCATTGTTGAATTCAACCATGGGTATTTTGAACTCAAAACCACATTTTATCATCTCAAGGTTTATAGATCTAAGGAAATAGTTTGTTGTTGTTTCTTCAACTCCTTAATGTGTTATATAACCTAGTAATTTACGATGGTAAAGGACATTGCCTCAAATGGAAGGATATACCATTCCACTAGGAAGACAAAGCAATCAAACTAGGTGCAAAGTCCTAGATTTGATAACATTAAGGTAGAAAGCAAAAAATGCAATTAATTAAGGTTACCTTATTTGATGTATAAAAACTATAAAACTATTCGCAAGGCATCTCTAGCCATATATGTTGTAGGGTGTTACTACCATAATTTTTATGAATTCATGGCCAGGCAAGACACTAGATTCTCCTCTCTACACTTGACCAAACATCATCTATATTGATTGGAATTGTAAGGGATAATGATGTTTATTCGAACACAAATAATCCAACATAGTCTGTAGTTGTATATGTTAATTTGTAAAGTGGTAAGCTATGTTGGAATGTGTCAAGTTCATTATATAATGGCACTAATATCTTATTTGTTGTTTCTTTTGCAGGGGTAGGCCTGATAGTTGTGTTAAAGAGACTTTTGGAGATGGGAAACTCACGAAACACAAAAAAAAAATAGAAGGAATCTTCCCATTGAAAAGGTCAATGACTTAAGAGAAAAGGCTAGGTTGGGAATCGAAAGATTGAGACATGGTCCTATCATTGCCCCAGATCCTGCCACTGATCCTAACACAGTTGTTGACATGACAACCTCTTGTTCAGAACCATGGGTAAAGCGGTCGCGTCCAACGGACCCAACTCAAATTCCAACATCAACACAATCTCCAACCAACAATCCATCAACGAGTCATTCTGAAGTTCCTCACGACACAAGAATTTTGGGAGATGCTACATGTCTAGAGATGGACATACAAGCCTTGCTTAATTTTCAATCTCCCCAAGAAGACCACAACCCTGTCGACCACACTCCCATTATGGCCCAATCTATGAACGAAGCACCACAACAAACAAGCTTCGGTATTCATGTCTCATGTCCACCCTCCCTACCTCGATTGTCCAGTGCAAGAAGAAGAACTCCTAGATGTATTCATGTGGATGAGAGTGCTATGTCGGGGCTTAAAGGCAAGTTGCCAAAACGCACTATCGAATGGCAATGAAACAAAATTGTGAAAGAATATTTTGAATCCGAAGGTGATGTAGGTAAATGTCAATTATTGCTATGTTTGTTAAAGTCACATTCTTTAGTTGTTGTTAGGTAATTTTTGGGAATAAAGATGGTTAAAAGTTCAGACACCAACAATCATATTGTTAGAAATATCCAATCTGCATTTAATGCGATTGGGAAGAATTCTCGTACAAAAGATCTTTGTGTGACTCATCATGTTTTAGAGAAATCAGTGGTAAGCAAGTCCACAAGGCAACATCGCCTGCTATCACACACTTATCACATACTCAAATTAAATAGAAAAACTATTAAAAAGTACTCTATTATAAGAGAAAATCCTGACACTCCTGGTGGAAACGATTGTTGGGATTTTGTTGGTAGGTTGCCTTGTGCAGATAGGAAGCTAATTGATGCTGTTAATGAGTTAGTACAAAAGTTTTGGCATGATCATACTAGACCTTCATCAAACCAAAGAGACGTGCTAAAACTGAGAAAAGGTTCTACTGAACGTGAGCCCCATGTTAAACACTTCCTTGACACCACACAGACTGAACTCTATGAGAGATTCAGGAACAAGCACACACAATTGAACCTTGGCCAAAGGTCCTTTGAGAAATGCAAACCATGGTACGTTCGTATATGCATTGATCAGAACACTTGTTGTTGTAGATACCACGTAGAATATGAATATTATTATGACAAATATAAACATATATTTTGTGATTTGCATACTAACATTGTGCAGGGCTGCAATGAATCCATACTACCACCAAATGCATCAAGAGACTTTATCCACATCATGTGTCCAAGGCTTCAAGGACAAAAGTATTATAAAAAATCGTGTCTATATGGGACATGTTCTATGTGCAGTGGGTTTTCTCTTGTGAACCGCTGCATTCATGAAAGCAAGGACACATAATTTGGCATGATGGGTGTGGAGATGTGGAGATGCATATTTTTCATATTACATGTTCAATTTATGGCATATACATTTTTCCAAAGGCCACATTGTAATATTTCCCTTCTTTTCATGGTAATAGGTACCGGTATGTGACTTCTTGACGGAATTCTACGAGAAAACCAAGCAGTATGTTCAACATGTGCATGTAGTGCGATGGCAAGATGAGCAGTACATAAAATGCAGGGACAAATTTTCCGTTGGAACCATAGTGTCAATTGTGGATTTTGCAGAAAATTACACCCTTTAGCCACAAAATGAAATCTAGAGTCAATACTACCATTCAGACCAAGTCAGCATCATGGTACATATTATGTATAGGCATGGGCCAGAGAGCAGCAATCACAAGAGGATAATACCGAAGGAGACAAAATTTTACATAAGTGATGATAGAACCCATGATATGCATTATGTACAACATTGTTTTCGAATTTTCTATGATCAGTTGAAGGAGAGAGATATACAGATGGATCGACATTGGATATGGTCAGATGGTTGTGCGGGCCAGTTCAAAAATGCCTCAGTATTCCAATGGATGAGTACTTTGCATAAGAATTTCAATGTGTAAAATATCTGGAACTATTTTGAGATTGGGCACGGCAAAGGCGAGGATGATGGGGCCGGTGCATGCATCAAGACTGCACTACGAAGGGAAGAGATGAGGTTTGACAGGGAACCTCATATCCGAGATGTAGAATCCATAGTTCGATGGTGCTCCGCAACAATGTCAGAACAAGCAAGAGATCAACAAACATAATCGGTGGCAGGACGTGTGGCGAGAAATTTTTGGCTAGTGGTTGACATAGATCGATCGCGTTCCTATAGTTGTGGAACAGTACAAGGAACATGTGGATTTCATTCAATTTGAAGCTCAAACAACCACTTATTTGAAATATGGACGCGAAAGCTTGCATGATTTTGCAACCCTTGTAGCAGCGACGAATGGGATGAATGCGAATGCATGGACTGGGTAGAAGAATGGGATCATGTGTCACTTGCAGCAGACCAACGTGCAGTTGTTGAAACAACCCAATTAGAGGAGGGCCAATCAGCGATTTCTACAGACTATGACCATATCTCAGATCTTGTACAACCAGGACACATATACATAGTTGTTGCACCGAAAGACAATGAATGGGGTGTGGATTATTGGTTGGCACAGTGAATCCAAGGTAAGCAAACCCTCTACAGATCATTAATCGACAATGAAGGAATTGAATTTCCTACTGGCTCGATGGTGGTTAAGGTGGAATATCTTACACTAGATGGGAAGTCAAGAAAGACTAGCAGGCATGTATTCATGGATAACAGACCAGGTTCAGTGGTGTATCACTTCACAAACTTGATCGTTGGCACAAACATCCATCTTCAGATAATGTCAAGCAAGAGCTCAACCAAGGTACGCTACTACCTGCCTCATTCAAAGTACGAGAGATTGATGGAGACAATTAGCAACAGAGAGGATCCTTATGGATTTATTGAATGAGGCCAGTCAACTTTACATAAGAGAAATAATTGCATCAAAGAATGTTATGTTCTACATCGAGGTATGTGTAGTTTTATGTTATTTCGTTGGTACATGCATTTTTTGTTGATACATACATACATACATGTCTTTGCCTATGTTTTTTATTTTTCCTATATGTATTAAACTGTTCCATGCTTCTCTTTTATGCTGAATAAAATGGTGATGTGATTTGGATCAAATTTGAGTAAATTGAGTTAGTATTTTCTTAAATATATCTATTTATGTTTGTAGCATTTGAAGATAGTGGTTTTGATAGGTTCTCAAGATTAGAATTACCTAGGTTTTAGGAAATATTTTGAAGTACATAGTCTATTACAATGGTCTTGAAAATTTAACTTGGTAGATGAAACCTTCTAGGAATCCATGTATGGATATAAGGGTCTTCCACTTGGGGTAGGGAGTTATCATAAGGTTTCAAGGGTGATATTTTTGAGATCTATACTTGAGAGGGACTTGTCATCAGCACTGATAACCACTTAGAGGGACTTGTCATCATCATCACCAACATCATCTCTAGGCTCCTCATCAACATCTCCATCATCATCACCATAACCATCACCACCATCATCAATGTCTTCATCATCGCCACCATCGCCAATGTCTTCATCATCGCCACCATCGTCAACGTCTTCATCATCACCACCATCTTCATCATCATTAGTAACTCTAACTCTAACCCTAATTCAATTTCCTTCTATAACTCTAGCCCGAACCCTCACCCAAACCCTAGCACTAATCCATCTTCTTCATCATCACCATCACCATCACCATCACCATCACCATCACCATTACAGAGTTGGCCCTCGTGTGCAAAAATTGCACACTCCCTCACTGAGAAAAACCCTAGTTTCGAAGATGGGCGTACAAGATGGCACTGGGGCCACAGGACCGGAGGAGAGGGGTACTCCTAGCACTATCCTGGTGCCCTGAATCCAACGGAGTCGATGGTTCATCGATCGGAGCCACAGTCGTCATTCTATGGCTTGTTCTGTCTCGCATCCAAAAGGCCTTCAGGGACACCTGCTGGATACCTGACGGGGGCATAGAAGTCCAACCGTGTAGCAAAACTGGGCTCCAGGCAGTCCTATAGGTGTATCTGGGCAGGTTCCATCTAGGAACACTGGTTGTAAGTGCCCGACGGACGATATTGCAAAGTTGACCCCCGTGTGAAAAAAATTTACACTCCCTCACTGAGCAAAACCCTAGTTTCCAATATGGACGTTCAAGATGGCACCGGGGCCACAAGACTAGAGGAGAGGGGTTCCCTTGGCACTATCCTGACGTCATAAATCCAACGGAGTCGACGGTTCATCGATCGGAGCCAGGGTCATCATTCTATGGCTCGTTCTGTCTCGCATCCAAAAGGCCTTCAGGGACACCTGTTACATACCTGCCAGGGCCATAGAAGTCCAACCATGCAGCAAAACTAGGCTCCGGGGAGTCCTGCAGCTGTGTCTAGGTAGGTTTTGGCTGGGAACGCAAGCTGTAAGTGCCCGATGAGCGATTTTGCAAAGTTGACCCCCGTGTGCAAAAATTGCACACTCCCTCACTAAGCAAAACCCTAGTTTCCAATATGGACGTTCAAGATGGAACCGGGGCAACAAGACTTAAGGAGAGGGGTGCCCCTGGCACTATCCTGGTGTCTTGATTCCAATGCAGTTGACGGTTCATCGATTGGAGCCACGGTCGTCATTCTATGGCTTGTTCCGTTTCGCATCCAAAAGGCCTTCAGGGACACCTGCTGGATACTTGCCGGGGGCATAGAAGTCCAACCATGCAGCAAAAATGGGTTCCGGGGAGTCATGTAGGTGTGTCTAGGTAGGTACCGGTTGGGAATGCTAGCCATAAGTACCCGTTGGACGATTTTCCAAAGTTGACCCCAATGTGAGGGTCATCCAAATTTGCTCAGGGGGGCCATTTCTTGTCTGAAGGCCCTCGGGCATGCGCGGCCATTGTGGATAGGTCCACTGTGGCCACGTGGACCTGTGGGTGCTGATGGAATCCAATTCTACTCATCGGTTTGCGTTCCGTGGCCCCGGGGCAAATCCTCCAGGTGTCCCTGAATGGCCCTGGGGTGCCCGACTAGAATTCCTGTGGCACCCGAACCGTGGCTCGTTTCGCGAATCCATCGACTCCGACAGGTCCGGGACGACAGGTTTCGGCTAGGGGACCGCCCACAGAGTCCCCAGAAGACACGAAAGCAGTGCCAATGAGCCATCTCCAGAGCTAGGGTTTTGCTCAGTGATGGCCATTCCAAATTTGCTCAAGGGGGCCATTTCTCGTCCGGATGCCCCCAGGTGTGCGTGGGCATCATGGACAAGTCCACAATGGAAAACATGGACCTGTGGGTACCGATGGAATCTAAGTCCACTCACTGTTTTGGGTTCCGTGGCCCTGGGAAAATCCTCCAGGTGTCCTTGAACGACCCCGCGGTGCCCGACTAGAATGCCCGTGGCACCCAGATCGTGGATCGGTTCATGAATCCGTCGACTCCGACGGGTCCGGGACGATGGGTTTCAACTAGGGGACCCCCCAAAGTGTCCCCTGAAGACCCAGAAGCGGTGCCAATGAGCCATCTTCAGAGCTAGGGTTTTGCTCAGTGATGGCCATTCCATATTCGCTCAAGGGGGCCATTTCTCGTCCGGAGGCCCCCGGGCGTGCGTGGCCACCATGGAAAGGTCCACAATGGCCACGTGGACTTATGGGGGCCGACGGAATCCAAGTACGCTCGCCGGTTTAGGTTCTGTGGCCCCGAGGAAAATCCTCTAGGTGTCCCTGAACAACCCCGGGGTGTCCGACTAGAATGTCGGTAGCACCCGGACCGTGGCTCAGTTCGTGAATCCGTCGACTCCGGTGGGTTTGGGACAACGGGTTTCAGCTAGGGGAACCCCCACAACATGCCCCAAAGACCCAGAAGTTGTGCCAATGGGCCATCCCCGGAGCTAGGGTTTTTCTCAGTGAAGGCAATTCCAAATTCGCTCAAGGGGGCCATTTCTCGTCCGGAGGCAGAAGAAGATCAATTTTCGACAAAACAATGTAGTTAGCAGAAGAAGATCAATTTTTGAAAAAACAATGTAGTTATTACATGTGGAGGCAGTGGTTTCCCATGGAAAATGAGTGTAGGGTTGAGCAATGGAAATATGTTGGGAAATGGGCTATTACATTAGCTTTTCCGATGGGAAAGCGGTTTACAGAAGGAAATATGATGGCTGTAGGTATATATGTTTTTTTTCGACAGAAATAGGATTTCCCTCAGAAGAAAAGTGTATATACCTACAACCGTCATAGCATAGATACCTACAGCCGTCATAGCATAGATACCTACAGCGTATTTCCCATTTCCCAACATCTTTCCTCTGCTCAACCCTACACTCATTTTCCATGGGAAACCGCTGCCTCCACATGTAATAACTACCTTGTTTTGTCGAAAATTGATCTTCTTCTGCTAACTACATTGTTTTGTCGAAAATTGATCTTCTTCTGCCTCCGGACGAGAAATGGCCCCTTTGAGCGAATCTGGAATGGCCTTCGGGTGCTATGGGATTTAGTCGAGCACCCCGAGGCCGTTTAGGGACACCTGGAGGATTTGCCCTGGGCCCACGGAACCCAAACCGACAAGTGGACTTGGATTCTGTCGGCCCCCATAGGTCCATGTGGCCATTGTGGACCTATCCATGGTGGCCACACACACCCGGGGGCCTCCGGACGAGAAATGGCCCCCTTGAGCGAATATGGAATGGCCATCACTGAGCAAAACCCTAGCTCCGGAGATGGCTTGTTGGCACCGCTTCCGGGTCTTTAGGGGACGCTATACAGGGACCCCTAGCTGAAACCCACCGTCCTGGACCTGCTGGAGTTGACGGATTCGCAAACCGAGCCACGGTCCGGGTACCATGCGCATTCTAGTCGGGAACCCGGGGGTCGATCAAGGACACCTGGAGGATTTCCCCCGGGGCCATGGAACCCAAACTGACGAGCGGACTTGGATTCTGTCAGTGCCCGTAGGTCCATGTGGCCATTGTGGACCTGTCCATCATGGCCATGCACGCCCGGGGGCATCCAGACGAGAAATGGCCCCCTTGAGCAAATATGGAATGGCCATCACTGAGCAAAACCATAGCTCCGGAGATGGCTCATTGGCACCACTTCCGGGTCTTCAAGGGACTCTATAAGGGATCCCCTAGCTGAAACCCGTTGTCTCGGACCCACCGGAGTCAACAGATTCATGAACTGAGCCACAGTCCCAGTGCTAGGAGCATTCTAGTCGGGCACCCCGGGGCCATTTAGGGACACTTGGAAGATTTGCCCCGGGGCCACGGAACCCAAACCGGCAAGCAGACTTGGATTCCGTCGGCCCCCACAGGTCCATGTGGCCATTATGGATCTTTCCACGGTGGCCACACATGCTCAGGGGCATTCGGACGAGAAATGGCCCCCTTGAGCGAATCGGGAATGGCCATCACTAAGCAAAACCCTAGCTCCAGAGATGGCTCGTTGGGACCGCTTCTGGGTCTTCGGGGGACGCTGTAGGGGGTCCCCTAGCTGAAACCCACCATCCTGGACCCATCGAATTTGATGGATTCACGAACCGATCCATGGTTATGGTGCCATGGGCATTCTAGTCAGGCATCTGAGGGCCGTTCAGGGACACCTGGAGGATTTGCCCTGGGGCCACGGTACCCAACCCGTCGAGAGGACTTGGATTCCATCACCTCCCATAGCTCCATGTGGCCTTTTTGGACCTGTCCACGGTGTCCACGCACGCCCAAGGGAATCCGGACGAGAAATGGACCACTTGAGAAAATTTGGAATGGCCATCAATGAGCAAAACCCTCTCTCCAGAGATGCCTCATTGGCACCGCTTCCGGGTCTTTGGGGGACGCTGTGGGGGGTCCCCTAGCTGAAACCCGCCATCCTGGACCTGTCGGTGTCGATGGATTCATGAACCAAGCCACGTTCTTGGTGCCACACGAATTCTAGTTGAGCACCCTGGGGCAGTTTAGGGACACCTGGAGGATTTTCCCCAAGGCCATGGAACCCAAACCGGCGAGCGGGCTTGGATTCCGTTGGCCCCCACAGGTCCATGTGGCCATTGTGGACCTATCCACGGTGGCCATGCTCGCCCGGGGGCATCCGAATGAGAAATAACCCCCTTGAGCGAATCTGGAATGGCCATCACTGAGCAAAACCCTAGCTCTAGAGAGTGCTCATTGGCACCGCTTCTGGGTCTTCAGGGGATGCTGTGGGGGGTCCCCTAGATGAAACCTGCCATCCCAGACCCGCCGGAGTTGATGGATTCGCGAACCGAGCCACAATCCAGGTGCGACAGGGATTCTAGTCGGGCACCCAGGGGTAGTTCAGGGACACCTGGAGGATTTTCCCCTGGGCCACGGAACCCAAACCGACGAGCGGACTTGTATTTCGTCGGCCCCCATAGGTCCATGTGGCCACAGTGGACCTATCCATGGTGGCCACGCATGCCCAAGGGCCTCCGGACAAGAAATGGCCCCCTTGAGAAAATTTGGATGTCCCTCACATTGGGTTCAACTTTGGAAAATCGTCTAGCAGGTACTTATGGCTAGCGTTCCCATCCGAAACCTGCCTAGACACATCTACACGACTCCTCGAAACCCGGTTTTGCTACAGAATTGGACTTCTATGCCCCCGGCAGGTGTCCTTGAAGGCCTTTTGGATGCGAGACGGAACGAGCCATAGAATGATGGCCGTGGCTCTGATCGATAAACTGTCAAATCCGTTGGATTTAGCACGCTAGGATAGTGCTAGGGGTGCCCCTTCCCTCTGGCCCAGTGGCCCCGCCCTCATCTTGAACATCCATCTTGGAAACTAAGGTTTTACTCAGTGAGGGAGTGTGCAATTTTTGCACACGGGGGTCAATTCTAGAAAATATTCCACTGAGCACTTGTGGCTAGCATTCCAGGCCGGAACCTACGTAGACACACCTGTAGGACTCCCCAGAACCCGATTTTGTTGCACGGTTGGAGTTCTACACCTCCAACAGGTATCCAACAAGTGTCCCTGAAGGCCTTCTGGCAACGAAACGGGACGAGCCATTGAATGAATACCGTGGCTCAGATCGATGAACCATCGACTCCATTGGATTCAGCATGTCAGGATAGTGCTAGGGGTGCCCCTCCCCTCTGGCCCATTGGCCTCGCCCTCATCTTGTACGTCCATCTTGGAAACTAGGGTTTTTCTTAGTGAGGGAGTGTGCAATTTTTGCACACGTGGGTCAACTTTAGAAAATCATCCAACGGGTACTTATGGCTAGCGTTCCCAACTGGAACCTGCCAAGACACACTTACATGGCTCCCCGGAACCCGGTTTTGCTGCACGGGTGGACTTCTATGCCCCCGGCAGGTATCTAGTAGGTGTCCCTGAAGGCCTTTTTGATGCAAGATGCAACGGGCCATAGAATGACGACCGTGGCTCCGATCGACGAACCGTCGACTCCGTTGGATTCAGCACGCTGGGATAGTGTTAGGGGTACCCCTCCCCTCCGGCCTAATGGCGCCTCCCTCATCTTGTATGTCCATCTTGGAAACTAGGGTTTTGCTTAGTGAGGGAGTGTGCAATTTTTGCACACAGGGGTCAACTATGGAAAATCACCCATTGGGCACTTGTGGCTAGTGTTCTTGGCCGAAACATGCCTAGACACACCTGTAGGACTCCCTGGAGCCCGATTTTGCTGCACGGTTGGACTTCTATTCCCCCGACAGGTATCCAGCAGGTGTCCCTAAAGGCCTTTTGGATGCGAGATGGAACGAGCCATAAAATGACGACCGTGGCTCCGATCGACGACCCGTCTACTCCATTGGATTCAGGACGCCGGGATAGTGCCAGGGGCGCTCCTCTCCTCCGATCCCGTGGCCCCGGTGCCATCTTGTACGTCCATCTTGGAAACTAGGGTTTTGCTCAGTGAGGGAGTATGCAATTTTTGCACATGGGGGTCAACTCTGCAAAATCATCCGCCGGGCACTTATGATGATGATGATGGTGATGATGATGGTGATGGTGATGGTGATGGTGATGGTGATGTTGATGAAGATGATGACGTTGGAGAAGATGATGATGATGGAGATGTTGATGAGGAATCTAGAGTTAGAGTTAGAGTTAGAGTTAGGGTTAGAGTTAGAGTTAATGATGATGATGGATATGGTGGTGATGATGAAGACATTGATGATGATGGTGATGGTGACGGTGATGGTGATGGTGATGGTGATGGTGAGGATGAAGAATATGGCTTAGTGCTAGCGTTTCGGTCAGGGTTAGGGCGAGAGTTATAGAAGGAAATTGAATTAGGGTTAGAGTTAGAGTTAATGATGATGATGAAGATGGTGGTGATGATGAAGACGTTGACGGTGGCATTGATGGTGATGGTGAGGATGAAGAAGATGGTTTAGTGCTAGGGTTTGGGTGAGGGTTAGGGATAGAGTTAGAGTTAATGATGATGATGAAGACATGTTGATGATGGTGACGGTGACGGTGATGGTGATGGTGATTGTGAGGATGAAGAAGATGCCTTAGTGCTAGGGTTTGGGTGAGGGTTAGGGCTAGAATCATTGAAGGAAATTGAATTAGGGTTAGAGTTAGAGTTAATGATGATGATGAAGACATGATGATTATGGCGACGGTGACGATGATGGCGATGGTGATGGTGAGGATGAAGAAGATGGCTTAGTGCTAGGGTTTGGGTGAGGGTTAGGGCTAGAGTTAGAGTTAATGATGATGATGAGGACATGATGATGATGGTGACAGTGACGGTGATGGTGATGGTGATGGTGAGGATGAAGAAGATGGCTTAGTGCTAGGGTTTGGGTGAGGGTTAGGGATAGAATCATAGAAGGAAATTGAATTAGGGTTAGAGTTAGAGTTAACGATGATGATGAAGACATGATGATGATGGTGACGGTGACGGTGATGGTGATGGTGATGGTGAGGATGAAGAAGATGGCTTAGTGCTAGGGTTTGGGTGAGGGTCAGGGCTAGAATCATAGAAGGAAATTGAATTAGGGTTAGAGTTAGAGTTAATGATGATGGTGATGGTGATGGTGATGGTGAAGGTGATGGTGATGGTGATGGTGAGGATGAAGAAGATGGCTTAGTGCTAGGGTTTGGGTGAGGGTTAGGGCTAGGGCTAGATTTATAGAAGGAAATTGAATTAGGGTTAGAGTTAGAGTTAATGATGATGATGAAGATGGTGGTGATGATGAAGACATTGATGGTGATGGTGAGGATGAAGAAGATGGTTTAGTGCTAGGGTTTGGCTGAGGGTATGTGCTAGGGTTTGGGAAGATGGTTTGGAAATAGTTCTTCATTGAATCTCATAATTTTCCTATAAATCAAAGCCATGGGGTAGACTTGAAGAAGAGAATAATTGTAAGGTCGTGTGGGAAGAAAGAGCTTGGAGATCAAACACCTCATTCTCTCATCTTTACCATTCATTGTATTCATTCTCACTTGAGTTATTTCATGAAGGAAGTAAGTGTTCTTTAGTCACTATAGCTAGAGAGATATTTTAATAAGGAAAATGAACCATCCCAAGGAGAGTGTTGGAGCTAAATTGCCTCAAATCATTTTCTCTCAAATGATGTTACACATTTGTATGCTTTTCCATTTCAAGAATATATGAGTTTTGTTTTTTCCATGCATTTATTGTATTTGAATTACATTCTTGTATTTAATATTATGATATGATTGCTTGCATGCTTCTTAGTTATTTATTTTCTATTATAGTACTCTCATGCTTGTCAAATAAATAACCATTGTATATTGTCTCGCTCACAACTTGGATATGTTAACAAATTTTGCTCATCATTGCAACAAAATCCCTAAAATAGATTGACTACTCCATTTTGGATTTAGAATCTTGATCAGTTAATCTTACTTACTAGGTTGTTTTTAGTTGTTTTCTAACCTCTATTGACATGCAAAGTCATTAACTAGCATGCAAACTCACTTAGCAACCCTTGTAAGGAATCAAGGTTTTTGGAATTTTATTTTGCGTGATCTTGGTGACTTGCGTATTTTTTCTCTTTTTCTCAGAAGAGTTGAATGGTAGAATCCCTAATTTTCATTAGTGTTCCATAGTGGCCAATGTAACAAGCATGCAAATTCATTTCATAGGAAGTGTAACTATTTACTTGTGTAACTTGCATAGTTATCTCTGTAACAAGTCGTGAATTTTTAAATTAAATCACTTAAGGGATAGAAGGTGGACTCATAATTCCTAAGTGTCTAATCACATAAATGGATTATCATTTGTCATTTCCACATGGATTAATAACTAAGGGCACTATATACCACCTTTTGAATTGTTATTTTTATTTAAATTATTTAAACTCATCTCAAAAGAATAGTTAAGAATTTAATCAATTACCACTTGCAGTCATTTCCATTATGTCACGTCCTGAATCCAACGGAGTCGATGGTTCATCGATCAGAGCCACAGTCGTCATTCTATGGCCCGTTCCGTCTCGCATCCAAAAGGCTTTCAGGGACACCTGCTGGATACCTGACGGGGGCATAGAAGTCCAACCGTGTAGCAAAACTGGGCTTAGGGCAGTCCTACAGGTGTATCTAGGCCGGTTCCATCTAGGAACGCTGGTTGTAAGTTCCCGGTGGACGATATTGCAGAGTTGACCCCCGTGTGAAACAATTTCACACTCCCTCACTAAGCAAAACCCTAGTTTCCAAGATGGACGTTCAAGATGGAACCAGGGCCACGAGACCAGAGGAGAGGGGTTCCCTTGGCACTATCCTGACGTCCTAAATCCAACGGAGTCGACGGTTCATCGATTGGAGCCATGGTCGTCATTCTATGGCTCGTTCTGTCTCGCATCCAAAAGGCCTTCAGGGACACCTGTTGCATACCTGCCGAGGTCATAAAAGTCCAACTGTGCAGCAAAACCAGGCTTCATGGAGTCCTGCAGGTGTGTCTAGGTAGGTTCTGGCTGGGAACGCTGGCCGTAAGTGCCCGGTGAACGATTTTTCAAAGTTGACCCCCGTGTGCAAAAATTGCACACTCCCTCACTAAGAAAAACTCTAGTTTCCAAGATGGACGTTCAAGATGGCAGCGGGGCAACGGGACCTAAGGAGAGGGGCACCCCTAGCACTATCCCAGTGTATTGAATCCAATGGAGTTGACGGTTCATCAATTGGATCCACGGTCATCATTCTATGGCTCGTTCTGTCTCGCATCCAAAAGGCCTTCAGGGACACCTGTTGGATACTTGTCGGGGGCATAGAAGTCCAACCATGCAGCAAAACTGGGTTCCGGGGAGTCATGTAGGTGTGTCTAGGTAGGTTCCGGTTGGGAATGCTAGCCATAAGTACCCACTGGATGATTTTCCAAAGTTAACCCCAATGTGAGGGCCATCCAAATTTGCTCAAGGGGGCCATTTCTTGTCTGAAGGCCCTCGGGCATGCGTGGCCACCGTGGACAGGTCCACTGTGGCCACGTGGACCTGTGGGTGCCGATGGAATCCAAGTCCGCTCGTCGGTTTGCGTTCCGTGGCCCCGTGGCAAATCCTCTAGGTGTCCCTGAATGGCCCTAGGGTGCCCAACTAGAATTCCTGTGGCACCCAGACCGTGGCTCGTTTCATGAATCCATCGACTTCGGTGGGTCCGGGACAGTAGGTTTCCACTAGGGGACCCCCTAAAGTGTCCCCAGAAGACCCGGAAGCAGTGCCAATGAGACATCTCCAGAGCTAGGTTTTGCTTAGTGATGGCCATTCCAAATTTGCTCAAGGGGGCCATTTCTCGTCTGGATGCCCCTGGGTGTGCATGGGCATCATGGACAGGTCCACAATGGCCACATGGACCTATGGGGACCGATGGAATCTAATTCCACTCACCGGTTTGGGTTCCGTGGCCCTGGGAAAATCCTCCATGTGTCATTGAACGACCCTGGGGTGCCCGACTAGAATGCCCGTGGAACCCGGAGCGTGGCTCGGTTCATGAACCCATTGACTCCGACGGGTCCGGGACGATGGGTTTCAACTAGGGGACCCCCCAAAGCATCCCCCGAAGACCCAAAAGCGGGTGCCAATGAGCCATCTCTAGAGCTAGGGTTTTGCTCAGTGATGGCCATTCCATATTCGCTCAAGGGGGCCATTTCTCGTCCGGAGGCCCCCGGGCGTGCATGGCCACCATGGAAAGATCCACAATGGCCACGTGGACCTGTGGGGGCCGACGAAATCCAAGTCCGCTCACCGGTTTGGGTTCTGTGGCCACGAGGAAAATCCTCTAGGTGTCCCTGAACAGCCCCGGGGTGTCTCACTAGAATGTCGGTAGCACCCGGACCGTGGCTTAGTTCGTGAATCCGTCGACTCTGGTGGGTCTGGGATGACGGGTTTCAGTTAGAGGACCCCCCACAACATGCCCCAAAGACCTCGAAGTGGTGCCAATGGGCCATCCCCGGAGCTAGGGTTTTTCTCAGTGAAGGCAATTCCAAATTCGCTCAAGGGGGCCATTTCTCGTCCGGAGGAAGAAGAAGATCAATTTTCGACAAAACAATGTAGTTAGCAGAAGAAGATCAATTTTTGAAAAAACAATGTAGTTATTACATGTGGAGGCAGCGGTTTCCCATGGAAAACGAGTGTAGGATTGAGCAGTGGAAAGATGTTGGGAAATGGGCTATTACATTAGCTTTTTCGATGGGAAAGCGATTTACAGAAGGAAATATGATGGTTGTAGGTATATAATGTTTTTTTTTCGACGAAAATAGGATTTCCCTCAGAAGAAAAGCGTATATACCTACAGCCGTCAAACCATAGATACCTACAGCGTATTTCCCATTTCCCAACATCTTTCCTCTTCTCAATCCTACACTCATTTTCCATGGGAAACTGCTGCCTCCACATGTAATAACTACATTGTTTTGTCGAAAATTGATCTTATTCTGCTAACTACATTGTTTTGTCGAAAATTGATCTTCTTCTGCTAACTACATTGTTTTGTCGAAAATTGATCTTCTTTTGCTAACTACATTGTTTTGTCGAAAATTTATCTTCTTCTGCCTCCGGACGAGAAATGGCCCCTTTGAGCGAATCTGGAATGGCCTTCGGGTGCTATGGGATTTAGTCGGGCACCTCGAGGCCGTTTAGGGACACCTGGAGGATTTTCCCCAGGCCCATGGAACACAAACCGCCAAGCGGACTTGGATTCTGTCGGCCCCCATAGGTCCACGTGGCCATTGTGGACCTATCCATGGTGGCCAAACAAACCTGGGGGCCTCCGGATGAGAAATTCCCCCCTTGAGCGAATATGGAATGGCCATCACTGAGCAAAACCCTAGCTCTGGAGATGGCTTGTTGGCACCACTTTCGGGCCTTTAGGGGACGCTATGGGGGGTCCCCTAGCTGAAACCCGCTGTCCTGGACCTGTCGGAGTTGACAGATTCGCAAACCAAGCCATGGTCCGGGTGCCATGCGCATTCTAGTCGGGCACCCGGGGGTCGTTCAAGGACACTTGGAGGATTTCCCCCGGGTCCACGGAACCCAAACCGACGAGCGAACTTGGATTCTGTCGGTGCCCACAGGTCCATGTGGCCATTGTGGACCTGTCCATGGTGTCCATGCACGCGCGGGGGCATCCGGATGAGAAATCGCCCCCTTGAGGAAATCTGGAATGGCCATCACTGAGCAAAACCATAGCTCCGGAGATGGCTCATTGGCACCACTTCCGGGTCTTCAGGGGACTCTATAAGGGATCCCCTAGCTGAAACCCGTTGTCTCGGACCCGCCGGAGTCAATAGATTCGTGAACTGAGACACGGTCCCGGTGCCAGGAGCATTCTAGTCGGGCACCCCAGGGCCGTTTAGGGACACCTGGAGGATTTGCCCCAGGGCCACGGAACCCAAACCAACAAGCGGACTTGGATTTCGTCAGCCCCCAAAGGTCCATGTGGCCATTATGGACCTGTCCACGGTGGCCACACATGCTCAGGGGCATTTGGATGAGAAATGGCCCCCTTGAGCGAATCGGGAATGGCCATCACTGAGCAAAACCCTAGCTCCAGAGATGGCTCATTGGCACCGCTTCCAGGTCTTTGGGGGATGCTGTGGGGGGTCCCCTAGCTAAAACCCACCATCCTGGACCCATCGGATTCGATGGATTCACGAACCGATCCATGGTTCTGGTGCCATGGGCATTCTAGTCGAGAATCCGGGGGTCGTTCAGGGACATCTAGAGTATTTTCCCCAGGGCCACGGAACCCAACCCGTCGAGAGGACTTGGATTCTGTTGCCTCCCATAGCTCCATGTGGCCATTTTGGACCTGTCCACGGTGGCCACGCACACCCAGGGGCATCCGCACGAGAAATGGACCGCTTGAGCAAATTTGGAATGGCCATCACTGAGCAAAACCCTGGCTCCAGAGATGGCTCGTTGGCACCGCTTTCGGGTCTTCGGGGGACGCCGTGGGGGGGCCCTAGCTGAAACCAGCCATCTCGGACCCGTCGGAGTCGATGGATTCGTGAACCGAGCCACGGTCCTGGGTGCCACGGGAATGCTAGTTGAGCACCCCGGGGCCGTTCAGGGACACCTGGAGGATTTACCCCGGGGCCATGGAACCCAAACCGGCGAGCAGACTTAGATTTAGTCGGCCCCCACACGTCCATGTGGCCATTGTGGACCTATCCACGGTGGCCACGCCCGCCTAGGGGCATCCGAACGAGAAATATCCCCCTTGAGCGAATATGGAATGGCCATCACTGAGCAAAACCCTAGCTCCGGAGAGTGCTCGTTGGCACCACTACTGGGTCTTCAGGGGACGCTGTGGGGGGTGCCCTAGCTGAAACCCGCCATCCTGGAACCGCTGGAAATGATGGATTCGCGAACCGAGCCACGATCCAAGTGCGACGGGCATTCTAGTCGGGCACCCGAGGGCATTTCAGGGACACCTGGAGGATTTTCCCCTTGGCCACGGAACCCAAACCGACGAGCGGACTTGTATTTCGTCGGCCCCCATAGGTCCACGTGGCCACAGTGGACCTATCCACGGTGGCCACGCATGGCCAGGGCCTCCGGACAAGAAACGGCCCCCTTGAGAAAATTTGGATGGCCCTCACATTGGGGTCAACTTTGGAAAATCGTCTAGCAGGTACTTATGGCTAGCGTTCCCATCCGGAACCTTCCTAGACACACCTACACGACTCCCCAGAACCCGGTTTTGCTACACAGTTAGACTTCTATGCCCCCAGCAGGTGTCCTTGAAGGCCTTTTGGATGCGAGATGGAACGAGCCATAGAATGATGACCGTGGATCTGATCGACATACCGTCAACTCTGTTGGATTTAGCACGCCAGGATAGTGTTAGGGGTGTCCCTTCCCTCTGGCCCACTGGCCCCGCCCTCATCTTGAACATCCATCCTGGAAACTAGGGTTTTACACAGTGAGGGAGTGTGCAATTTTTGCACATGGGGGTCAATTCTGGAAAATATTCCACCGAGCACTTGTGGCTAGCGTTCCAGGATGGAACCTACATAGACACACCTGCAGGACTCCCCAGAACCCGGTTTTGTTGCACGGTTGGAGTTCTACGCCTCCGGCAGGTATCCAACAGGTGTCCCTGAAGGCCTTCTGGCAATGAGACGGGACGAGCCATTGAATGAATACCGTGGCTCAGATCGATGAACCGTTGACTCCGTTGGATTCAACATGTCCAGATAGTGCTAGGGGTGCCCCTCCCCTCTGGCCCAGTGGCCTTGCCCTCATCTTGTACGTCCATCTTGGAAACTAGGGTTTTTCTTAGTGAGGGAGTGTGCAATTTTTGCACACGTGGGTCAACTTTGGAAAATCATCCAGTGGGTACTTATGGATAGCGTTCCCAACTGGAACCTTCCAAGACACACTTACATGGCTCCCCAGAACCCGGTTTTGCTGTACGGGTGGACTTCTATGCCCCCGACAGGTATCTAGTAGGTGTCCCTGAAGGCCTTTTTGATGCGAGACGCAACGGGCCATAGAATGACGACCGTGCCTCCGATCGACGAACCGTCGATTCCGTTGGATTCAGCATGCTAGGATAGTGTTAGGGGTACCCCTCCCCTCTATCCTAATGGCCCCTCCCTCATATTGTACGTCCATCTTGGAAACTAGGGTTTTGCTTAGTGAGGGAGTGTGCAATTTTTGAACACAGGGGTCAACTCTGAAAAATCACCCATCGGGCACTTGTGGCTAGCGTTCTTGGCCGAAACCTGCCTAGACACACCTGTAGGACTCCCCGGAGCCCGATTTTGCTGTACGGTTGGACTTCTATGCCCCGGGCAGGTATCCAGCAGGTGTCCCTGAAGACCTTTTGGATGCGAGATGGAACGAGCCATAAAATGACGACCGTGGCTCCGATCGACGAACCGTCGACTCCATTGGATTCAGGACGCCGCGATAGTGCCAAGGGTTCCCCTCTCCTCCGATCCCGTGGCCCCAGTTCCATATTATACGTCCATCTTGGAAACTAGGGTTTTGCTCAGTGACGGAGTACGCAATTTTTGCACACGGGTGTCAACTCTGCAAAATCATCCGCCAGGCACTTATGATGATGATGATGGTGATGATGATGGTGATGGTGATGGTGATGGTGATGTTGATGAAGATGATGACGATGGAGAAGATGATGATGATGGAGATGTTGATGAGGAACCTAGAGTTAGAGTTAGAGTTAGAGTTAGGGTTAGAGTTAGAGTTAATGATGATGATGGATATGGTTGTGATGATGAAGACATTGATGATGATGGTGATGGTGACGGTGATGGTGATGGTTATGGTGATGGTGAGGATGAAGAATATGGCTTAGTGCTAGGGTTTGGGTGAGGGTTATGTCTAGAGTTATAGAAGGAAATTGAATTAGGGTTAGAGTTAGAGTTAATGATGATGATGAAGATGGTGGTGATGATGAAGATGTTGACGGTGGCGTTGATGGTGATGGTGAGGATGAAGAAGATGGTTTAGTGCTAGGGTTTGGGTGAGGGTTAGGGATAGAGTTAGATTTAATGATGAGGATGAAGACATGTTGATGATGTTAGGATATTCCTATACTCCATCCTAGTCCTTCTAACATTCCTGTCATTTACATTTTCAGTCCTGCATGAAAAATTAGTGTTTGCATGCAATTAGGGTTTGCATGCATTTTACATGCATCCTAGTCATCAGCACCAGCACCTAGCCCTCAGCAAACTAGCCCCAAGAGATTCTCTCGGATCAGTCTTAGCTCTCCTAGAGCTTAGTGCGCCCTCTTTTCAATTATTGCATGAGAAGGGCGCCTTTCTTCATCTGCCAGTCCAGTTTAGTTCAGTTATCTTCAGTTCTTCCTTGATTTAAGGATTAACTGACTCCTAACTGACCTTATCACTCTTTTGGACCTCCAATGTGACTAGATAGATTGTTTTGACTCCAGTTAGCTCCATGAGTGCCCTCCACTGAGTCTCCTTCACTATATCAGTGCTTCCATGTGCCAGTTACACCAACCACACTCAGTTAGACTCAGTTTGACTCCCGGTTGATCACTACTTGTGCATTGATGACTTCACTGATGATGAGATAGATTCCTAGTTTGGCACTGATGACTCCACTGATTATGGATCTGTGCATGAAGGATAATTCGAATTACACCTAGTGAATTTGAATCCTCATACTCAGCATTGTATATTTACCCGGTTACTATTCTGATTAATGTAGTGTGTGTAATTATTCTGCCTCTATTGGATCTATGTTCTATTGCTTCTCTCTTCTTCCTTAATTCCTTAATTCTTTCACTGTGAGGTTACATTATCTCTTTGGATCGTATGTTGGCAATCTAACATGGTATCAGAGCCATTTGAGAGTATATTCTACCTCCATTCTTGAGATTTTTTTTGCAGGTATTTCGAAGTTCTAGCAGTTGCAACAACAGATTCAGCAGCTCTCTATTTGCACTTATTCAAGCAGTCAAGATGAGCAATTCGAATGCTCCTTCTTCTCCTATACTTCTCACTCCTTTCAATTACTTCGAATGGAGGGATGAGATGAAGATTTTCTTGATGACAAAATGGTTTGAAAGATTGGTTATTGAAAGAGATGCCACACCACATATAGCTAGAGATAAAGTCAAGCATCTAACCAAATTGGATGAAGCTTTTGGATACATATGCCTTTACATGTCCAGAGATCTATTGTTCCATGCTGAAGGTTTGAAGTCTCCAAAAGAGTTATGGACCAAATTGGAGAGCCTTTTTGGCAAACAAGATGGGATGAGAGGCTACACTCTTGAAAACAAATTGGCCTCTCTACAACCTAGCAATTTTGAGAGCATTCAAACATTCATCTCAAAATTTCAGAATTTGGTTACTCAATGCAAGCATTGTGGCATCACCAAAAGTGATGAGCAATTAGTACTCTCCATTTTGAGCAAACTTGGATCTCAATTTTCTGTTTTTGTCTCTACTTTCCATTATGGGCGAATGTCAATCCCTGGATGGAAGTTTCCTACCTTTGAAAAATTTACTACCGCTCTCATTCAAGAAGAGGACAAATTGATTCAAATGGGTTCCATCACAATCTCCAGAGATCTAGCTCTTTTAGTTGGTGAATCAAGTGGAGCGAATGCAAGGGGGGGACAAAAAGGCAAAGGAAAGAAACCTTAAAGATCCAAGAATGACAAACAAAAGAGACCTAATTGTACCTACTGCAAGAGAGGAAACCATCCTGAGCATTCCCGCATGCATAAGAAGATTGATCTTCTAACCAAGATTCTTGAACAAAACCAAATTGTTGTTCCAAAAGAAGCAAAGATGTCTGATTCTGGAAGTGGATCTGATGATTATCATGCATTGATGGCTGGTTTTTCAAACACAAAAGCTCTCCTCATAGATTCTGGAGCTTCCAACCACATGATGGCACAAAAATAATCTTTCTCTTCTCTAGATCTCCATGATGGGCCTACCATTCACATGGGAGACAACACTCAGGTTTCTGCAAAAGGAGTGGGTACAGTGCATATGGAACATGGTAAGTTCAAAAATTTCTTGTTTGTTCCTTCTCTAACTGCAAATTTATTATCAGTTTATCAGATGACCCATATAGGATCTCCAAAGCAAGTTACTTTTGGTCCAAACACTGTCGAGATCACTGAAATATCCACCGGAAAGGTTATAGCGAATGGGATTGCTAATCATGCCTCAAAGCCATATGAATTTTCTCACTT
Organism: Larix kaempferi; assembly: GCA_027924585.1. Lineage (NCBI taxonomy): Eukaryota > Viridiplantae > Streptophyta > Pinopsida > Pinales > Pinaceae > Larix > Larix kaempferi. The sequence continues at coordinate 436,228 of BSBM01000131.1, forward strand.
TATGCCTTTCTCTCCAAGTGTTTCTTCAGATTCCGATCAAGATCAGAGTGATTTCTCTTCCGATGAAGAAGAAGAGCAAGATTCTAATGTAGAAGTCATATTTCAAAAAGATTGCAATCCAGAATCAACACCTATTCTCAGTCCAGATACAAGGTCAACATGGGCTCACACAGCTCTTGCTACTACTGAGAACACTGTTGAGGATCATCACACTACCAGACTTCCACACCATGCCAACCTTGCATTATGCCATCCACCTCTCCATGAGAGATGCAGCATGATGACGAGGTTTACTCTTCCATTCTTTGGGAAAACTCATCATGATACATTCGCTCCAGTGACAGAAAAGGTTCCTGAAAGACTTGCTACATTCAGCACATTCTCTAGCACTTGCATTCGCACTTTACAGAGGATCAGCTTACCAAGTCTCTTTGCAAAGTTTTCACTGATGAAAGCTTGCTTCTTTTCTGCTTAGAGTGATGGCTCCTTGAGTTATTTAAAAATATAAAACAAAAAAATGAAAAAGAAAAATTGAGGCAGTATTTTTTTATCATTTCATTGATTGTATGGGTGACCTTTGGTCCTAGTTACCAGGGCCTCGGATGGATTAAGGGGGGGTGTTAGGATATTCCTATACTCCATCCTAGTCCTTCTAACATTCCTGTCATTTACATTTTCAGTCCTGCATGCAAAATTAGGGTTTGCATGCATTTTACATGCATCCTAGTCATCATCACCAGCACCTAGCCCTCAGCAAACTAGCCCCAGGAGCTTCTCTCAGATCAGTCTTAGCTCTCCTAGAGCTTAGTGTGCCCTCTTTTCAGTTATTGCATGAGAAGGGAACCTTTCTTCATCTGCCAGTCCAGTTTAGTTCAGTTATCTTCAGTTCTTCCTTGATTTAAGGATTAACTGACTCCTAACTGACCTTATCACTCTTTTGGACCTCCAGTGTGACTAGATAGACTGTTTTGACTCCAGTTAGCTCCATGAGCGCCCTCCACTGAGTCTCCTTCACTATATCAGTGCTTCCATGTGCCAGTTACACCAACCACACTCAGTTAGACTCAGTTTGACTCCCGGTTGATCACTACTTGTGCATTGATGACTTCACTGACGATGAGATAGACTCCTAGTTTGGCACTGATGACTCTCCACTGATTATGGATCTGTGCATGAAGGATAATTCGAATTACACCTAGTGAATTCGAATCCTCATACTCAACATTGGATATTTACCCGGTTACTATTCTGATTAATGTAGTGTGTGTAATTATTCTGCCTCTATTGGATCTATGTTCTATTGCTTCTCTCTTCTTCCTTAATTCCTTAATTCTTTCACTGTGAGGTTACATTATCTCTTTGGATCTTATGTTGGCAATCTAACAGATGATGGTGACGGTGATGGTGATGGTGATGGTGATGGTGATGGTGAGGATGAAGAAGATGTCTTAGTGCTAGGGTTTGGGTGAGGGTTAGGGCCAGGATCATAGAAGGAAATTGAATTAGGGTTAGAGTTAGAGTTAATGATGATGATGAAGACATGATGATTATGGTGACAGTGACAGTGATGGTGATGGTGATGGTGAGGATGAAGAAGATGGATTAGTGCTAGGTTTTGGGTGAGGGTTAGGGCTAGAGTTAGAGTTAATGATGATGATGAAGACATGATGATGATGGCGACGGTGACGGTGATGGTGATGGTGATGGTGAGGATGAAGAAGATGGCTTAGTGCTAGGGTTTGGGTGAGGGTTAGGGATAGAATCATAGAAGGAAATTGAATTAGGGTTAGAGTTAGAGTTAATGATGATGATGAAGACATGATGATGATGGTGACGGTGACAGTGATGGTGATGGTGATGGTGAGGATGAAGAAGATGGCTTAGTGCTAGGGTTTGGGTGAGGGTGAGGGCTAGAATCATAGAAGGAATTTGAATTAGGGTTAGAGTTAGAGTTAATGATGATGGTGATGGTGATGGTGATGGTGAGGATGATGGTGATGGTGATGGTGAAGGTGATGGTGATGGTGATGGTGAGGATGAAGAAGATGGCTTAGTGCTAGGGTTTGGGTGAGGGTTAGGGCTAGGGCTATAGTTATAGAAGGAAATTGAATTAGGGTTAGAGTTAGAGTTAATGATGATGATGAAGATGGTGGTGATGATGAAGACGTTGATGGTGATGGTGATGGTGATGGTGAGGATGAAGAAGATGGTTTAGTGCTAGGGTTTGGTTGAGGTTATGTGCTAGGGTTTGGGAAGATGGTTTGGAAATAGTTCTTCATTGAATCTCATAATGTTACTATAAATCAAAGCCATGGGGTAGACTTGAAGAAGAGAATAATTGTAAGGTCGTGTGGTAAGAAAGAGCTTGGAGATCAAACACCTCATTCTCTCATCTTTACCATTCATTGTATTCATTCTTACTTGAGTTATTTCATGAAGGAAGTAAGTGTTCTTTAGTCACTATAGCTAGAGAGATATTTTAATAAGGAAAATGATCCATCCCAAGGAGAGTGTTGGAGCTAAATTGCCTCAAATCATTTTTTCTCAAATGATGTTACACATTTGTATGCTTTTCCATTTCAAGAATATATGAGTTTTGTTTTTTCCATCCATTTATTGTATTTGAATTACATTATTGTATTTAATATTATGATATGATTGCTTGCATGCTTCTTAGTTATTTATTTTCTATTATAGTACTCTCATGCTTGTCAAATAAATAACCATTGTATATTGTCTCGCTCACAACTTGGATATATTAACAAATTTTGCTCATCATTGCAACAAAATCCCTAAAATAGATTGACTACTCCATTTTGGGTTTAGAATCTTGATCAGTTAATCTTACTTACTAGGTTGTTTTTAGTTGTTTTCTAACCTCTATTGACATGCAAAGTCATTAACTAGCATGCAAACTCACTTAGCAACCCTTGTAAGGAATCAAGGTTTTTGGAATTTTATTTTGCGTGATCTTGGTGACTTGCATATTTTTTCTCTTTTTCTCAGAAGAGTTCAATGGTAGAATCCCTAATTTTCATTAGTGTTCCATAGTGGCCAATGTAACAAGCATGCAAATTCATTTCATAGGAAGTGTAACTATTTACTTGTGTAACTTGCATAGTTATCTCTGTAACAAGTTGTGAATTTTTAAATTAAATCACTTAAGGGATAGAAGGTGGACTCATAATTCCTAAGTGTCTAATCACATAAATAGATTATCATTTGTCATTTGCACATGGATTCATAACTAAGGGCACTATATACTACCTTTTGAATTGTTATTTTTATTTAAAATATTTAAACTCATCTCAAAAGAATAGCTAAGAATTTAATCAATTACCACTTGCATTCATTTCCCTTATGTCACATCATGAATCCAACGGAGTCGATGGTTCATCGATCGGAGCCACGGTCGTCATTCTATGGCTCGTTCCATCTCGCATCCAAAAGGCCTTCAGGGACACATGCTGGATACCTAACGGGGGCATAGAAGTCCAACCGTGTAGCAAAACTGGGCTTCGGGCAGTCCTACAGGTGTATCTAGGCAGGTTCCATCTAGGAACACTGGTTGTAAGTGCCCGGCGGACGATATTGCAGAGTTGACCCCCGTGTGAAAAAACTTCACACTCCCTCACTGAGCAAAACCCTAGTTTCCAAGATGGACGTTCAAGATGGCACCGATGCCACGAGACCAGAGGAGAGGGGTTCCCTTGGCACTATCCCAACGTCCTAAATCCAATGGAGTCGACGGTTCATCGATCGGAGCCACGGTCGTCATTCTATGGCTCATTCTGTCTCGCATCCAAAAGGCCTTCAGGGACACCTGTTGCATACCTGTCGGGGTCATAGAAGTCCAACCGTGGAGCAAAACCAAGCTCCGGGGAGTCTTGCAGGTGTGTCTAGGTAGGTTCTAGCTGGGAACGCTGGCCGTAAGTGCCCGGTGAACGATTTTGCAAAGTTGACCCCCGTGTGCAAAAATTGCACACTCCCTCACTAAGCAAAACCCTAGTTTCCAAGATGGACGTTCAAGATGGCACCAGGGAAACAAGAACTAAGGAGAGGGGCGCCCCTGACACTATCCCGGTGTCCTGAATCCAATGGAGTTGACGGTTCATCGATTAGAGCCATGGTCGTCATTCTATGGCTCGTTCCGTCTCGCATCCAAAAGGCCCTCAGGGACACCTGCTGGATACTTGCCGGGGGCATAGAAGTCCAACCATGCAGCAAAACTGGGTTTCAAGGAGTCATGTAGGTGTGTCTAGGTAGGTTCCGGTTGGGAATGCTAGCCATAAGTACCCGCTGGACGATTTTCCAAAGTTGACCCCAATGTGAGGGCCATCCAAATTTGCTCAAGGGGGCCATTTCTTGTCTGAAGGCCCTCGGGCATGCGCGGCCACTGTGGACAGGTCCATTGTGGCCACGTGGACTTGTGGGTGCCGATGGAATCCAATTCCTCTCGTAAGTTTGCGTTCCGTGGCCCCGGGGCAAATCCTCCAGGTGTCCCTGAATGGCCCTGAGGTGCCCGACTAGAATTCCTGTGGCACCCAGACCATGGCTCCGTTCGAGAATCCATCGACTCTGGCGGGTCCGGGACGGTAGGTTTCTGCTAGGGGACCCCCCACAGTGTCCCCAGAAGACCCAGAAGCAGTGCCAATGAGCCATCTCCAGAGCTAGGGTTTTGCTCAGTGATGGCCATTCCAAATTTGCTCAACGGGGCCATTTCTCATCCGGATGCCCCCGGGTGTGCGTGGGCATCGTGGACAGGTCCACAATGGCCACATGGACCTGTGGGGACCGATGGAATCTAAGTCCACTCGCCGGTTTGGGTTTCGTGGCCCTGGGAAAATCCTCGAGGTGTCCCTGAATGACCCCGGGGTTCCCGACTAGAATGCCCGTGGCACCCGGACTGTGGCTCGGTTCATGAATCCGTCAACTCTGACGGGTCCGGGACGATGGGTTTCAAATAGGGGACCCCCCACAGCGTCCCCCGAAGACCGAGAAGCGGTGCCAATGAGCCATCTCTAGAGCTAGGTATTTGCTCAGTGATGGCCATTCCATATTCACTCAAGGGGGCCATTTCTCGTCCGGAGGGCCCCGGGTGTGCGTGGCCACCATGGAAAGGTCCACAATGGCCACGTGGACCTATGGGGGCTGACGAAATCCAAGTCCGCTCGCCGGTTTGGGTTCCATGGCCCCGAGTAAAATCCTCTAGGTGTCCCTAAACAGCCCCGAGGTGTCCGACTAGAATGTCGGTAGCACCCGGACCGTGGCGCAGTTCACGAATTCGACGACTCTAGTGGGTCTGGGACGATGGGTTTCAGCTAGGGGACCCCCCACAACATGCCCCGAAGATCCGGAAGTGGTGCCAATGGGCCATCCCTGGAGCTAGGGTTTTGCTCAGTGAAGGCAATTCCAAATTCGCTCAAGGGGGCCATTTCTCGTCCGGAGGAAGAAGAAGATCAATTTTAGACAAAACAATGTAGTTAGCAGAAGAAGATCAATTTTTTAAAAAACAATGTAGTTATTACATGTGGAGGCAGCGGTTTCCCATGGAAAACGAGTGTAGGGTTGAGCAGTGGAAAGTTGTTGGGAAATGGGCTAGTACATTAGCTTTTCCGATGGGAAAGCGGTTTAAAGAAGGAAATATGATGGCTGTAGGTATATATGTTTTTTTTCCAACGGAAATAGGATTTCCCTCAGAAGAAAAGCGTATATACCTACAGCCGTCAAAGCATAGATACCTACAGCGTATTTCCCTTTTCCCAACATCTTTCCTCTGCTCAACCCTACACTCATTTTCCATGGGAAACCGTTGCCTCCACATGTAATAACTACATTGTTTTTTTGAAAATTGATCTTCTTCTGCTGACTACAATGTTTTGTCGAAAATTGATCTTCTTCTGTCTCCGGAGGAGAAATGGCCCCTTTGAGCGAATCTGGAATGGCCTTCGGGTGCTATGGGATTTAGTCAGGCACCCCGATGTCGTTTAGGGACACCTGGAGGATTTTCCCCGGGCCCACGGAACCCAAACCGGCAAGCAGACTTGGATTCTGTCGGCCCCCACAGGTCCACGTGGCCATTGTGGACCTATCCATGGTAGCCACGCACACCCGGGGGCCTCCGGATGAGAAATGGCCCCCTTGAGCGAATATGGAATGGCCATCACTGAGCAAAACCCTAGCTCCGAAGATGGCTTGTTGGCACCGTTTCCGGGTCTTTAGGGGACGCTATGGGGGGTTCCCTAGCTGAAACCCGCCGTCCTGTACCTGCCAGAGTTGACGGATTCGCAAACTGAGCCACGGTCCGGGTGCCATGCACATTCTAGTTGGGCACCCGGTGGTCGTTCAAGGACACCTGGAGGATTTCCCCCAGGGCCACGGAACCCAAACCGACGAGCGGACTTGGATTCTATCGGTGCCCACAGGTCCATGTGGCCATTGTGGACCTGTCCATGGTGGCCATGCACACCCGGGGGCATCCGGACGAGAAATGGCCCCCTTGAGCAAATCTGGAATGGCCATCACTGAGCAAAACCATAACTCCGGAGATGGCTCATTGGCACCACTTTCGAGTCTTCAGAGGACTCTATAAGGGATCCCCTAGATGAAACCCGTTGTCTCGGACCCGCCGGAGTCAACAGATTCATGAACTGAGCCACGGTCCTGGTGCCAGGAGCATTCTAGTCAGGCACCCCAGGGCCGTTTAGGGACACCTGGAGGATTTGCCCCGGGGCCACGGAACCCAAACCGACAAGCGGACTTGGATTTCGTCGGCCGCCAAAGATTCATGTGGCCATTATGGACCTGTCCACGGTGGCCACACATGCTAAGGGGCATTCGGATGAGAAATGGCCCCCTTGAGCGAATCGGGAATGGCCATCACTAAGCAAAACCCTAGCTCCAGAGATGGCTCATTGGCACCGCTTCCGGGTCTTCGGGGGACACTGTGGGGGGTCCCCTAGCTGAAACCCGCCATCCTGGACCCATCGGATTCGATGGATTCACGAACTGATCCATGGTTCTGGTGCCATGGGAATTCTAGTCAGGCATCCGGGGGCCGTTCAGGGACACCTGGAGGATTTTCCCCGGGGCCACGGAACCCAACCCGTCGAGAGGACTTGGATTCCGTCACCTCCCACAGCTCCATCTGGCCATTTTGGACTTGTCCACGGTGGCCACGCACACCCAGGGGCATCCGGACGAGAAATGGACCGCTTGAGCAAATTTGGAATGGGCATCACAGAGCAAAACCCTGGCTCCAGAGATGGATCGTTGGCACTGCTTCCGGGTCTTCGGGGGACACTGTGGGGGGGCCCCTAGCTAAAACCCGCCATCCCAGACCCGTCGGATTCGATGGATTCGTGAACTGAGCCACAGTCTAGGTGCCACGGGAATTCTAGTTGAGCACCCCGGGGTCGTTCAGGGACACCTGGAGGATTTTCCCCGGGGCCATGGTACCCAAACCGACGAGCGGACCTTGATTCCGTCGGCCCCCACAGGTCCATGTGGCCATTGTGGACCTATCCACGGTGGCCACGCTCGCCCGAGGGCATCCGAACGAGAAATAGCCCCCTTGAGCGAATCTGGAATGGCCATCACTAAGCAAAACCCTATCTCCGAAGAGTGCTCGTTGGCACCGCTTCTGGGTCTTCAGGGGATGCTGTGGGGGGTCCCCTAGCTGAAACCCGCCATCCTGGAACCGTCGTAGTTGATGGATTCATGAACCGAGCCACGATCCAGGTGCGACGGGCATTCTAGTCGGGCACCCGGGGGTAGTTCAAGGACACCTGGAGGATTTTCCCTTGGGCCACAGAACCCAAGCCGACGAGCGGACTTATATTTCGTCGGCCCCCATAGGTCCACGTGGCCACAGTGCACCTATCCACAGTGGCCACGCATGCCCAGGGGCCTCCGGACAAGAAATGGCCCCCTTGAGCAAATTTGGATGGCCCTCACATTGGGGTCAACTTTGGAAAATCGTCTAGCAGGCACTTATGGTTAGCATTCCCATCCAGAACCTGCCTGGACACACCTACATGACTCCCCGGAACCCGTTTTTGCTACACAGTTGGACTTCTATGCCCCCGACAGGTGTCCTTGAAGGCCATTTGGATGCGAGACGGAACGATCCATAGAATGATGACCGTGGCTCTGATCAACAAACCGTCAACTCCGTTGGATTTAGCACGCCAGGATAGTTCTAGGGGTGCCCCTTCCCTCTATCCCACTGGCCCCACCCTCATCTTGAACATCCATCTTGGAAACTAGGGTTTTACTCAGTGAGGGAGTGTGCAATTTTTGCACACGGGGGTCAATTATGGGAAATATTCCATCGAGCACTTGTGGCTAGCGTTCCAGGCTAGAACCTATGTAGACACACCTGCAGGACTCCCCAAAACCTAGTTTTGTTGCACGGTTGGAGTTCTACTCCTCCGACAGGTATCCAACAGGTGTCCCTGAAGGCCTTCTGGCAATGAGACGGGACGAGCCATTGAATGAATACCGTGGCTCAGATCGACGAACCGTCGACTCCGTTGGATTCAGCATGTCAGGATAGTGCTAGGGGTGCCCCTCCCCTCTGGCCCAGTGGCCTTGCCCTCATCTTGTACGTCCATCTTGGAAACTAGGGTTTTTCTTAGTGAGGTAGTGTGCAATTTTTGCACACGTGGGTCAACTTTGGAAAATCATCCAGCGAGTACTTATGGCTAGCGTTCCCAACTGGAACCTGCCAAGACACACTTACATGGCTCCCCGGAACCCGATTTTGCTGCACGGGTGGACTTCTATGCCCCCGGCAGGTATCTAGTAGGTGTCCCTAAAGGCCTTTTTGATGCGAGACGCAACGGGCCATAGAATGACGATCGTGGGTCCGATCGATGAACCGTCGACTCCGTTGGATTCAGCACGCTGGGATAGTGTTAGGGGTACCCCTCCCCTCTGGCCTAATGGCCCCTCCCTCATCTTGTACGTCCATCTTGGAAACTAGGGTTTTGCTTAGTGAGGGAGTGTGAAATTTTTGCACATGGGGGTCAACTCTGGAAAATCACCCATCGGGCACTTGTGGCTAGCGTTCTTGGCCGAAACCTGACTAGACACACCTGTAGGACTCCCCGGAGTCCGGTTTTGCTGCACGGTTGGACTTCTATGCCCCCGGCAGGTATCCAGCAGATGTCTTAAGAGAAATTTGTGAAATAATAACCATTAAAATAACATGAAATTAACACTATGATCCACAGATGAGAGTTCTGAATCGAAGACAAAATCACGTATGCAAAAATGTAATCAAGGACAAACTCATATACACAAGTGAAAATCCATCTATTAATATGCAAAAATGATCCAATCATGTACAATTTTTGGAAAAATGGAACATTGTTCCCAGCGTCTATATAATGGCAACTCGTGCCCTGTACAAAAAAAGGCAACTCGTGCCCTATACAAAATATGGCCCATGGTGCCCTATACAAAATATGGCAACTTGTGCCGAAAATGCCACATTGTGGCTACTGTACATAGGAGGGTCTCTCAATCCTCTTGCCCACCCTCGGAGCTCCCAGGTGCATCTTCAAAATCAGTCTTCCTCTTCTTCGTGCTAGAGGAAGCTAGGTCCTTCTGGCGTCTTTGAGCATGTCCCCCTCAGCCCTGAAACGACAACAATAATATGTCAACTTTTCTTGGCAATTATACAAGTATAAAACATAATTTCAAACTAAAAATAGTTTTCAAATCTTGGATAACTCACCGCATGCGAGACTATAAGTTGTGAGGGGGTCTCCCTCCTTCGTGATCCAAGTCTCTCGGCAATGCCACCCTACAACATTTAGAACAATCAGATCAATGCTGAAACTAGATGCATATAGTAATTTCCATTAAAATTGAATGAGAGTTAAATGATAAACTAGTCAATCTCACCGTGAACAAAATCGGTTGGTCTTCGAGGCTGGAGAATGGAGCAGTCGGCTAGACAACCTGCTCTGATGCTAGGGTGGATGGTAAACGGGAGGATGTATCCACATCAACGGTGGCTACACCACTGGGGGTAACAATGGAAGAAGAGGGTGTGGCAGGAGGAGGCATGGACTGGGGTGGGGGAAGTGGAGATGTACGTCTAGGGATATAAACCCCAACTGGCTGTAGTATGGATGGGCGCACCCTAGAAGGGGAAGCGAGTGTGGTGGGGGAATGTGGGGGGGGGCAAGGTCTGTGTTGCAGTAGAGGGATGGGTGACTGTGGATGGGTGGTGTGTCGTGGTCGGATGGGGGAGGGTGGGAACATGGGAAACTGATACGGAGGTGGAGTTGGATATGATTCGTAAGGGGGAGTTGGATGGAATTGTGGTGCTATATATGAGGGGGGGATGGATGGAAGGGGTTGGGGAATGGGGCATGTATGCCAGGGGATGCAATTGGCATACAGGGTGGCTGAAAGGTCGGGGAGGGAGGAATATTGGCATTGGCAGGCCGAGGTACTCGCACCTGCATACACATTTATAACTTCATGGTTTAACATACAAAAATATAAATATACACAGACAAGTCATCGTATTTGAAATTAAATTTATGCTTTAATACACACAATACCTGCGCACGGGGAGAACTGCTGGTCCCCGGTGGCGGTGGCTGGTCGCTGGAGCCTACGGACACATGTGCGAACACTACAATTTTTAGACTGAATTTATAAAAACAATATTAACAATATTAAACACAATGAAAATGAGAATGACAACGATGGTACTTAGAAAACATGACTGCAATAAATTTATATTCAAGTTAGATGATATCCAATATTCTGAAAGGATAGAAGGTGGCATGGCATGAAATTAAAATTAAATAAGGTGAGAGGGCATAGAAGGTGACATGGTGAGCTTTTCCTTTTCTAGAGTCATCTCCATGGGTAGGTGAGCTTTTCCTTTTCTAGAGTCATCCCCATGAGTAGGTGAGCTTTTCCTTTGGCCCTAGAGAGATGTGCAGTGTCTCATAAGAAAATGGAATTCATGTCCATTTACAAATTTGAATTGGAAACCTATGTAATGTGTTTGGGTTCTTGGTGAAGAGTTCCTAGGTTTTGATGTCTTCTTATAGATTTGTAGTTTCCTAGAAGCTTGATTCACCTAGTGGAAAAGTATTTACATCCCTAGAGTGAGGATCTTGAGTCCCTTTATTTCCATAACATTTACATCATCAAATAAAATGGCATCTCATTGTTTAAATTTGCAAAGAGGTTCTAAATAGAAGTTAAGTTAGTGTGCATGTTATTTAATACATTTTAGAGTGTTGATCATTAGAAAAAGGAAGAAAGAGAAATATTTTTCATGGTTAACTTACTTACAAGCATGAATGTGCCATGTTCTTTTGCATTGAGTGAGTAATTATGTGTTCTTGATTGAATAGCTATGTTGTTAGAATGATATCACTTGATTGAAATCAGAGAAATCTTGAGTGAAATGAGTTAAATGAGTATTCTTGATGCCAAATCTTTTATCGAATTGAATTTGAATCAAGATAATAGCAAGGCCCCATAGACCATATTTGTAAGATTATCGCTCTTCCTTATGGGCCTTACATCATTTTCAAAAACTTTAGTGACAATACATGTGATAAGTTGTTTTACGTTGTTTGTATGTCTTTCCTAATAGCATGTTTCAGGAGTATTAGTATGATTACTTTCAGTCTCAAGTATTAGAATAAATTGGAAATCCCATGATAATAAACTAGGGCAATAAGGACATGAGAAACATCAGGTTCTTGAATTTCTAGAAGCTTGGCCACTATGAAGACATTGACGGTGATGGTGATGGTGGTGATAACATTAATGACAAAGGCTTGAGGAATGGAAAAGAAGATGATGATGTGGATGGCTTGAAGAACACACATGGCATGAAGAACCATGGAGGTGGGCATTGGAGCCATTGGAACACCTACTGAGCCAAATGACCCATTCTGTGGTCATTTGTGGTTTGATGGGGCAGTGGAACCCTTGGTGATGGTCCATGCTACCATTTGATGATGGGCTTGATGTCCATTGAAAGCATGTTGATTAAATACTAAATGATTGACTCTTGATGGTGGAACCCACATACAAATTGAATCAGCCCTTATCTAATGGCACTTATGATGGATGTTGAAGCCCTTGAACCTTGAAGATGTCCATATGTGGAATCCTTGATGTATGGTGATGAAGACATAATGTATTGTTGCCTTGGGTTTCTTGGAATTGTTTGTGGTCTATTGCTGTGGGTGTGATGGAGCCCTTGCCCTTATAATTGCTTGACGAAACCTTTGATGCTGAAGTATTTAAACATGATGATGTAGAAGCCCACAAAAAATATGGAGAAGCCCTAAGTTTCTAATGTGGCCTTTGATGTGGTTGTGTGAAGTCAAACCAAAACAAGCATGCAAATAAAACATTGTATGTGAACTATTATGTGTCCATTCAAAGGACAAAGTCGGCTCAGCAATTAAAAATAAAAATAAAATGAAAATTACATAGACAGATCGATTGAATATCATGTGATATGATGTGCATGTACAACAGAAAGACATGATGATCTAGACAGTATGAAGAGACTAATGATATTTTGGGCAGCAGTTTGGTGAAAGGAGAGAATGATGTATTTGTGTATATCCTGTTTAAAATTATGAAAGAGTGATGATGAGCAGAAAGTGATATAAATGTGGATATGTTTGATATCTTGACAGCAAAATGATAATTTGCCTATCGTTAATGACAGTTCGATAACAGGTTAAAGATGTGAATGTAGATAGAATATCGATATGTTTGAGAAGATGCTGGACATGATGAAACAGGGACAGAGTGATGATTGAAGACAAGGTGCTGGCAACAGATTGATGAATGAGATGATGTGAATAATGACATGACTGTGATATGTATGATATGTGACAACTATGTAATCGTAAATACAAGCAGGGTCTTGTATCCATTTTCTTAGTAGGATCTAAGAAAAACTAGGCTGGGTACTAGATGATGAGTTGGTGCTCATTGTATCAGTTGGTGTTGAATTGCCTCACGGTTGTAGCCATTGAACCAAATACAAAAGATTACAAAAAATAAATCTAGTCTCGTATCATGTGTTGATGTGTTTCATTAGTTGATAGTTAGTTCATTGATGAATATGATGTGAATGTGAAATGATGATATAAGAGTTGGTGATTGAAGTTGAAATTATATAGAGTATAGCCTCACTGATTCACCCCCCCCTCTCAGTGAGCATTGTGTCTAACACACATGTTTTTAGTTTTGTTAGGTTTTCATGTTTGATAAGGTTTCATTTTTTTTTTGGTGGGATTATACGAATTTATATCTCTCAAATAAATTAGACAATATTATAAACACAACTGTAAAATATGATGATAATATGGTAATTACTCAATGCTAATTAATTTGTAATTACTAAACACAAATTACTCGTAACTGGATCTAATTATTCAAAGTAAAGAAGTTACCTGTGTGTATGGTGCCGCAATCTCCTCTGCTGCCGCCATGGCTCCATCGAGGTCAAAGGGACCAACGTCCTCCCACCTGGGGGGTGGAGACCCGACACCCAATAACTGAACATTGAAACAAATAAAGTCAACAATGTGTAATTCAAAGTTAAATATATTAAACAATACGATATCAAATAAAATACAACAAATACTTGAACATTAAATAAAACAATAGCAAACCTAATCCATGAATCTCCTTGTGGCATGCTGTTGCGTATCACCATGGCAAGAATGACCACAGTTAGAACAATGATGTGCCGTTGTTCCAGCAGAACTAGAAGGCCCCGCCTGGGTTCCACCTGTACCCGGCATGTCTTAGCCACCACCCATAGACTGTGCAGTTATCTGTGTCTCATCGATGTCCTCCCGGCTCTGGGAAGACATGGCCACAAATTTGGTATGTCTAAGAAAGTCATGTGTGGCACCTCTGATGGAGTCATGAATCTCATCTAGACCGCTACCAAACCCAGGTGGCTAAGGAGGGGAGTTTGGCTCTCTCCTGGGTGCAAAAGGTCCTCTAAGCGGGTTGCGGTGCGCTTGAGGTTGATCTTGGGTAGAGCCAAGACCGACACCCTAAAACTCAATGATGTCAAAATAGTTGGCATGGTACCCTAGCTCAAACTCAGCCCACAATTTTCGAATGAAATACTGTGGGACCTCCAAATTGTTGCACGAGGGCCTGTCAAGTTATCTCTCCATGGTTGGTAAATGCACCAGTCCATGCAAACTCGAGCCCTCGTCAGAGCTGGAGGTTGTCCAGTCAAGGGAACTATGAACTTGCTATACAACTGGGCTTTGCTGATGTTGAGGTCTTTTATTTTCTCTTTGGACAACCCAGTGGAGTAGTGTTCCCTAATTCGAGCCCTGTATTGGCTCAAGTTTGTTATCTCACTGTGTGCAACATTGATTGATTCAATAATGTTTTGAAGTGATGAAGCCAAGGAAACCCGAGAGTGTTCCTTGGTACTATTCAATTCATTACTTAGTGCCCTCAATTGATTTAAGTCTTGGTCTAATTGATCTTCACGGTTTTCATTGGGTTCATTGGGTTCATTGTCGGTTCCCATATTCTCTTCTGGAGGTCGGGTTTCATCGGATGGTGGTGGTGTGTTTGACATCTTGTTAGGTGTGTAGATGGCCTGCAATTAAATTTCCTTGGTTTTTTAATGGATTGTAAAAATTTTGTAAAAATTAAAATTCAAATGGAAAACAAAAATAAAGACAAATTTGTGCTTTGAGGAGCACTTACCTGGAGAAACGGACGGCACCATGGTGTAGGGGCGACTACTTGGTGTTGATGATGACGGGGGTGCACGAGGACGCATTCACAGGGTTGAAGGTGCGCTTGCGGGTTGGTAATTTAGCTCACGGGTTTGTAAAAAATGACAAAACCCGTGAGCTCTGTTTTTTTTTATAAAAAAAAGAGGTGTGCATGCACCACTAATGCATGCGCGCCAATATGTGCATATGCGTCAAGGGCGCGTGTGCGCCCCTTTTGTCCACGTGGGCTGAACCACGTGGACATTCGGCATTGCCGAAGTAGGGACGCGTGCGCGCCTTTGGAGGCGCGTGTGCGTCCTTTTTTTTCTGCTCTTGCGCCCTTGTTGCGGTTATTTTGGGTACCAGCTTCGTGCGGGTACCCGAGACCCACACCTTAACCAAATGAGCTAGTGAGGACTGACCATGTTACATTACTTGATGCATTATCGATGATGCTTTTTGTTTTATGTTAACTCACCACAAACATTGCTTTCATTTTTTAGTTCGACACCCATTATCAATGTTCTCTATGTTTTCACATAGTGCACCTATATTATCAGTGCAAGCCAAACTAAATAGATGCACTGAGCATATATATATATATTTTTTTTAAATGGAAAATTTAATCTAAATTTGTATTTTTAATCCACTAAAAATGTAAATAAGAATGTTATACGGAAATTACCTTGAGTCTTTCATGTCGAGGAGGTATGGTTTGCACAAATACAACAAATAATGTTTTCGAACCATTCGGAAAAATTACAACTCCACCAAGGAACCAAAGGATGGGAGGAATCCAGAAACTAATGAGCACCGATTTTGGGGCACACTAGGCAATAAAGAGAAACACAAGTGCTTAGGTGGTCTTAAGAGGCATGTAGCACTAATAGTTTGGTGAAACTAATTTTTCCATGCAGTAATTTCTTATTATTTTACCCTTCTCTGGTGCACTCGATTTAATGGCACATTAGTGCACCTTGTATTTGTTGTGCACCAATGTGCTTTGCATTATATAGAGCACTATTAGGTTTATTTATTTTTACAAAATAAAAATAATTATGTTTTTTTATTATAAGTTAGTGCAATGTAGTATAGTATGCACATGTGCGACTAGATATTTATAATACACAAGCATATTGTATTGGAAAAAAAAAAAAAATTCCCTATTGAGGGCAAGCTATTTTGAAATGAAGTGGTGCATTCGATTGTTAAATACACTAGTTAGTCTATATCATTCCCATGCATTAAACAATGTTTTGGGAAAAATAAAATAATTAACATAATTTTACAAATTGCGTTGAGCTACTTTGATTTTGGTGCTCTTCTTATTAGGTGCATTAGTGCATCGGTGGTATTGGATCACATATGCGGTTAGGTAGATAGGGAGAACCGTTAGTTTTTATGCCTTTTAATCAATGCATTTTACTTCCTCACACCCTAGTAAGTCTATGTCCTTAACACACATCGATAAGTTTTACCGAGAAAAAAAAACACATTTTCTAAATTTCATTGAGTTATTTTGACTTCAACGCTCTTTATAATTAGGCATACTGGTGTGTCAATGTTTTTTGCGCATCGGTGCTATTAGATAGATAGGAAGAGCCATTGATTTATTTGTTTAAAAATTTAAAAAATTAAATTAAAAACTACATTTTATTTCTTTTAATTGGTGCGTTTTACTACCTCACACCCTGGTGTGTTACTATTTATTATATGTATTGCCATGTTGGAGGAAAAAATAAAAAATACATATTTTTCTAGATGGTATTTAGATATTTTAACAAGACTGAATGCGTTATATTGTATTACACACCGGAGTGTCAATATCATTGCCACAAACCAGATAGTTTTGTAGTGAAAAATTGAAAAAAAAAACATATTTTTTTCATAGTGAAATGAGCTATTGAGACTTTGATGATATCACTATTTTGGTGCAAGTAACACCCTGATTTTGACCCCGTTGTATTAAAATTGTAAATGATGTATTATCGTTATAAAAATCGTGGTGCGGAGCTTAAGGCCAAGGCCCCGCCATCGATTTATCGTTATGTATCGGCAATTAAAATATCGATGCATACTGTTTGTGTGCTAGCCATGCACAATAGAAATTACAAATATAATGTAAATATGAATTTTAATAAAATACCCACAACTAGCAATGCAATGAAATGCAACAAGAGTATGGGGACATGATTTCTACAAGGAATTGGGAGGGAAATATTCAAACCCTTGGAGCCAATAAAATCAAACCAAGTGTCAATGAGAGAACCCATGAACCTTCAACTACCCATGTTGACTTTTGTACCCAATCATTTATTTCTCCCAAGAATTGGTTGAAGTAATTATTATTTGGGGAAATGGAGAGGTATGTCTGTCCCATTTTCGTGTATGGGAAAGCCACCGTTTTGGAAATTTGTGTTTGACTTCTTGGGAAAGAAAAGAGCCATGAATTTTCTCCCCAAGGGATTCTTCGTCAACCAGTTTGGCTCTCTCACGCAGTTCTAGCTGGCGGGGCGTTTTTCCTCGACGTTTTTCTTGTGTTTCCTTGATTTATAGCTTTGAAGAGGGTGCTTTGGTGTTGCAGAGCGATTGGGAGGAAGGGAGCTCAAATTGGGGGTCCATAGAGGTTATTTTTGGCCATTCTAATGCTCATATGCATGTGGGGAAAAAACGTTTTCTTCCATTTGGTCGAATTTCCTTTGCCACAACTCATTTTTGTGGTGCCATGATTTGATGAAAACCCGTGGACATTTTGCTTGTGAATGCCATAGCTAAGAACGTTTTTCTATGCCCAACATATGTGCTTGCTATGTGTGTAATAGAATGGCGGGGTTTGAGTTGGGCTTGAGCTTGAGTGTTCCCATTCCTTGTAGAAATCATGCCTAGCTTGGGGGTGGCAGTTGTGTTGAGAGATTGATGAACACAATTGGCTATGGTTGGGTGGAACATTGCAGTTGCATAGCTAGTTGCTCAGGACATCATCATTTCAAGATAAGTATTCCATGAAACCTTTGTCATTCTTTAATTCATTAGTTATTCAAGTGTTGAATGGAATGAACACTTATATCTATGTTTATGAATGATGGTTGTGATCATTACGCGTGTTTATGCTTGCTAGATGTGTGTGTAGTGGTATAATTTACTTCTGTTGCATTTATTTGCATTCTACAAATGCACACATGAATTTTTGGTTGCATTTTACTTGTTTTATGAATTGTCAATGATGAATGGGGCTGATTTTTTGTAAAATTCTAGAAATTTAGTCACATTCCCTTCCTTGCGTTGGATCGATGGGAGGGGACGTGATAGTGCACTGGTGCATGTTGTATGTCTATGCATGTCAATAAAAAATATTTGCTAAAACTTATTCCTACACACCTCCATTATCAAAGTATAAATGGGATCCTTTTTGTGAAATGTCCAAAAAACTATATGTGACAAATGGCGTTTTCTTTGTAGTGTATATTCATTAAATAAAAAAATCCCCTGATAAACACAACTGACGGATCAATAAAATTGTTAAATAGTAATATAACTATTAGCAACAAGTAAATATTGAAATTTAGGTAAAAATCATCTTCAGTTCAAGGTCACTTGACCGATATTTTTAATTGATCCTCGATCGACCACTTGAATGAATCAACAGTAGGAAAGAGGATCATATTACTACTCTATAGTTGAAGAAAATATATTTGTAGGAAGTCTTCAAACATTGAGTTTAATGATTCTATGTCCATTCATCAATCCAACCATACTCATCTAATTAGTTGGAACTAGATCACAGTTTTGTATTTTGCATCTTTTTTGCAAAGTTATAAAAGAACAACAACCATATTTCCAAGAATATTGATTCCTAGCAAAATTCCTTCAATTCTTTATGATGAGGGTGACAATATGGTAATGATTTTTTTTCTAACTGAACAAAGGATGTGTCCTCGGGTTCATGTTCCTTTACTAGGGTAGAACAATCCTACAAATCAACAACAATGTCATTTCTAATAACAGTTAAAAAATTTGGCATGTTAGGAAAATCCAAATCATAAATCTATTTAACATAAACAATAATGGGCTTCTCTTCTAGCAACTCAGTCTAGAATGCTCTTGCAACAAATGAAACTTTCCTAGTGTTATCAAGGAATGGTCTATGTAGTGAGGAAGTAACATCATAGACGAGACTTGTTCTAGGTGGCTTCATCTCAGGGGTGATTGGGATGACAACACCCTATCCATTCTTACCAAGTATTCCTACAGTATATCCCATCTTGTGTAATGGTCGAGACCCAATACTAGTACTATTCTTCTCTAAAATAGGATCTAGACAACATCATTAGTCTTCAACAAAGGATGAGAAGGTGGAAAAACATCAACACCATATTTTTTACAAACAACTAGGCTACAAATAAGGACATCAAAGGTAGAATAAGTAATCGGTGATTCTAGAATCTCAACATCAAGAGTCTTCTTCACATCATATTGCAATTGACTAAATTCTAATTTAAGGTTCATTTTGCAATTCTACAATACTTCACTGGTTTCATCTTTCTCAGTTATTTGTCAAAACAAATAATCACACTTCTTTCAAAATATAATTTTCATTGAATAACTTGTTGTATTCATGAAGAGGGGCAACTTATTCACGAAGCTCATCCATAGAGGCTTCCAAATTGGCAACCTCATTTTCGAGATAGGAATTGGTGTCTTTTCATTTAGTAATTTTTGTCTTCAAGGAAAGAATTTATGTACGAGAGAGGGCTTTAGATTCCTTCTCCATATATTAAACTAAATACGACTTATCTCCAAATTCATCCATGAGGTTCTAGAATATGGTTTCCATAGTGTTTTCCAAGATAGAAATATTCCTATATTTCTCATCAATCCTCCACAAAATATTAGTCTAAAAAAGACTAGCTTCATTATCTAGTTCGGAATGACCTATCTCTAATTGATTTTTCAGTCTTCAATTTCTAGCCTATAATTGAGAAACAACATTCTACAAGTTATTGACTTCTTCATGAAGTTGATCATGAAATTCTTGCAAGGAAATAACGTTCTCTCGAATCTCCTACAATATATGTAATGACAAGGCTTCATCTTCACGAAATATAACCATTTTCATCAATTGGCCTCAAAGTTGAACCAACAAAGAATGAATTTGGTCAAACACTTCCAAGGACATTCTACAAGACAATTGTCCAATTGATCATGCACAGTTCAACCTTCAATAACATTTAGCATATGTCAAAATTCAATGGTTCTAGAGGTTGATTATCCACACAAATCAATGCAAGTAAATGGATTCTACTTGATCCATTCGAAGTCCATGTTAATAGATGTAGTCGATCCATAATAAAAATGGATACTAGATGTTTTTACTATATGATCAATTGAAAACATCAACTTCGACAGTTTGATATTGATTGTAGGCCATCATTCTTTCAAGTATATTGTTGATGCCACATTAGAATGCAAAACATACCAAGAACTGACACATGATGCACATGATAGAAAGAGTTTACGGAGTATTCAATTAATGGTCTTTAGATAATTCCAATGAACTAGAGAAAATACTTCACCCTCAAATAATGTAATTTAGGAAACCATATCAATACTCATATGATATGCCTCAAAAAACTAGCAAAACGAAGTCAAAAGGATTCAATCAAAGCAATGAATAAACTCAACAAAAAAGAATCATACTCTCCATCCTTAATTTCTCAACATCTAATCAAAACACAATCAATCTCCATTGAAACACTTTACATTATGTGTAACCTGAATCAACCTGAATCAGTACAGTAGCTTTGATACCTTGTTGGAACATGCATAAAACAACAGAAGTAGAGAACTATAAAGAAGGATTATCTATAAAGAAATTTAGGTGCATAACTTAATAAGTATATTATATTTTTCATAAATTTATACATAGAAACTTTGATTACATAAATTTTGTGTATACGGAAACAAATAATAAAATAAAATAAAAAATGATAGCTTTGAATAAGAATGTTGTGTGCTCCGTCGACCGCATGTGTTTACCTCCACGTTGTTCGCTTTTCCACTGTTGCCTTTATGGTGGTCCGGTTTTCCACTACAGGATTTCTGGTGCTCAGTGTCTGGTTTTTCACTACAGGATTTCTGGTGTTTGATGTTCGGTTTTCCACTACAGGATTTCTGGTGTTGGGTGTTCGATTTTCCATTACAGAATTTCTGGTGTTTGGTGTTCGGTTTTCTAGTACAGTCTTTGTGATGTTGACCGTTGGTTTTTCCAGTACTGTCTTTTTGCTGTTAGCCGTTGGTGTTCGGTTTTCCATTCATTGGCCATCGAGTCGAGCCTTCTTTGAAGCTCATCAAATTTGCTTTCCAAATTTCCTTTTTCGGAATCCCATAGATGTCGGTCTTCTACAATTTGAGTTAATTCTTGACACTTTGCCTTAGATTCTGTCAACGCAGATTCCAACTCAACTTTTTCTGCCCCATATTGAACTAAAACCCTTTCGTTTTGAATAAACATCTCCTCACCCGCCTTTCTTGCTGCTCCAATTTGTGTTGTAAGCTCATTCTTTTCCAACTCCCAAGCCTTACTTGCTACCTGAAAGTCTGCGGATATCGCATGAATCTCTTCATTCAATTTCAAAACACTGGCTTCAAGATTTTTCTTATCAGAAACTACAGCTTCGCAGTACTCTTCTTTCTCACAAATCTCCTTTTCGAATCTTTCGTGAGCTTCCTGTAACTCTTTTAAAGCTTTAGAAACGGCGCCCTCGCACACCTGATCTTTTTTTTGAAGTTGTTCTGTTAATTTCTTCTCAATTATTTTATTGAAATCGTCTTTGACTCCTGCTGCTACTTCAGCATCAGCGTGCAGATTGTCGACGATGGACTGGATGTTTGTAGTTGTTGTGGTCGCAGATTGACGAATATTAATTTGTGATTGCGTTTGTGTGAGTTTCTCTGTTACTTTATCATCGAACTTCTGGTCTTTGGTCTCCTCGAAAATTCTTTTGCCGGAAATGATTTCCTCTTGTTCTTTCCCATGGTAATATGTTAACAACACACACAAAAACACTTTCACGCCTCCCGTCACCTCGTCTCTTTCACGCTTCTATGACGCTTCTTTGTTCGGTGGTGTGTACAATTAATTACACGTTATATATAAGAATAATAAAAAAACCAACATAACTTTAAATTATTTTAAGTACTGCTGAGTCGCCGACATTAAGAATAATAAAAAAAACTAACAAAACCTTAAATTATGTTGAATACCACTGATTCGCCGACATTAAAAAAATGGTTCAATTCAATTCATAAATTTTTGTAGGGTGACTAGAAGAAAATTCTAGAACTCAAATCTCGTATTAGAATATGATAGCGTAACATTATGTGTTAATGACAAAATGATAATAGATAACATAGAAGAAAATGTTAGAAATCAAATCTCTTATTATAATATTACAATATGATACTGATACTGTAATATCATGTGTCAATGATAAATGATAATAGATAACATTTTAAAATGATAATATATAACATAAAATGTTTAAGTTTAGGATTACAAGTAGTAAGAAGCAATAGTAAAGCTTTAAAGGTTAAGGTCAAAAATCAAAAGCATGAAATTTTTATGATAAAGTTAAAAGGTAAATAATTAACATAAAATATTAAAGTTTAGGCTTATAAGTAGTAGGAAGCAATAATAATTTTTTAAGTTCAAATGTCAAATCAATCACATTAAACATTAACAATTACGAGTAAAGTTAAAGCGAAGCATTTATTACTAGTGATGATGGTTAAAAGAGAGTAAAGGTTTGGTTGTTAGTTATAAAAGCAAATCAATTCATCATCTCAAATATAAAACAATAGTTGTTAAGGATTAACCATTAAATAATAAAGGTTAAGGGTAAAGAGTCTAATCTCAATTCATTATCTCAAATATAAAACATTAATTGTTAGGGATTAACGATAAAATAATAATTGTTAAGGGTAAATAGTCTAATCTTTTGATTAAGTGTTAAGCATTTAGTATTGGGAATTAAGAGTAAAAAAATAATGACTAGAAAATACTCTCTTGTCATCCCTAATATTTATTAGAATTTAAATCAAAATAGAAATATGTAGATAAATTAAAGACATTCAAATAAGTGAAAGCATCATCCTTCCAAACTTATTTTTCAATCTTGCATATATAAACATTCAATGCTCAAATTTATTATTTTCTTCCAAACTTTGAAACAATTTCAAATTTCACTTATTTGATAATAAAAAAACTGTTGCTATAGACCACTAGAACCATTTAGTTGGAGTGTTTTAATGTGGCTTGGAAATGGGCTCACTAGATGTAAGATGCTTTGAATATGCTTAGTTATGTGCCCTACATTTAAGATGGAGATTCAATAATTTAAATTCCAAGAAATTACTAATCAAAGTATTAATTTTTTTCCCAAGTGGTTATGCAATTTTCACATTAAAGTCTAATTAATAGCTACTATTAAATGATTAATGATTCCTTTTCCATGTATAGTTACCATGTATTTGGAAATTGCATTACTCTATGGGTATGCAAAGTAACATATCGATCTATCATCTACACCTCTAAGCTTTATTCATGGTCTTCATGCATGAATAACTATTTCTCACACCTAGCTTAGAGTTTATCTCTCCTCACATATTCAACAGACCATAAGCCAAGGGGCAGTTGAACTTCTAACATTTGAATTATTAGAATTGCTTGGATGTATTCATGGAGCACATTGGAACAACCGGGTGTTTGAAAGTGAATATTATCTCAATGGAGATATTGGGAAAGTATTCAAATTCATTTTGTGCAAAATGGACTTATCAGTTAGTTTGGAAAGCTTCAAAGTCATCTTGAGATAATTCAAATGTTAAAGCTTGGAACATGCCCAATAGACCTAATTAGTTTTGAAATCTTGAACGCTAAAAAGATTGGATTCAAATTTAAATTCAAATTCAACTCATAAAAATGATCAAGTCATCTTGAGATGAGCTCATCAAAAGTGTTAAAAAGATACAAGCCTTAATATCAATTAGAATTATGCTTTCTCTTAATTGAGATATTCGATTTTGATCTTGCTTGAAATTTAAATTAGAGAATTATAAATCTTATTGCTTTATTAATTAATCTTAGATAAAAAAATTTAATAACTAATCTCAATTTAGTAAATTGAAGTAGTTTTTAATGAGTGAATATTTATTTATAAATTTCTCTTGCTAATATAATAAAACAAATAGTCATAAAAGGACAATAAGAGTGGTGGGTTATTACCCATCAAATATGGATGTTGTTATTAGTAAGTAATGACAAAGGTGTTACACCAATAATGACTCTTATTAACATATGAATATAGCTTTCAATGAAAAAAATATAACCATTTACTTGAATGCATTGTCTTTATTTATAATTTGTTCACAGCCCTAGGATTTCCAATTGTCCAACTATTGGTTATCCTAAACTATTCAACTACTTCATATCTATGGTCTTACAAAAATTTGTGTTTATTCTCACCACATCTGTGATGAGAATAATATTTAATTAAATATTTCATAATTACAAAAAATTTATGCTCAATTGAAGTCTTAAAAAAGGATTTTGATTCTTTATGAACATGCTTTGATAGGAGGTCCTATTAATATTTGGCAATAATTTGACTTCTTTTCATTGTATATCATGTCTTTCTTGTGAGGTTTTGCAAATTTGTCTTCTTTTTCATTATCTCCAAGAAATTGTACTAAAATGGCATTCCTTTCTTCAACCCTCTCTTCCTTCTTAGGTCTTATTTAAATGGTAGTTGTATGGTTTTGCATCTATTTGTTTTCTTGAAACAACACATTATGTATCAATTTCTTATAAATTTGGTTCCTCATTCATCTATTTAACATTTATCATGTGACAAATGACAATAAAAAATATTTAAACTAATTTGAAACCTTGGTGAAACATTCAACTGTAGTGCATTACATTCTTCAACCTCTATCTACATATTAAGGATGATTTTAAAACTTGTTGTATATACATTAAGGATGATTTTTAATAGAGTTTAAATATATAAAAAATTAATTCTTTTTACTTACCTGTATTTCTTAATGAAATCCACAAAAATTTCCTTCATAAGCTAATAATTGATTCAAAAGTTAACTAGATTATATATAGATTAAGAATATATTTAGAAACCTATAATAATGCAATGAGTGATTTTAATGAATTCAAGACTCAACATCACTTCTATCCATGCTTGAAAGCACAAGGTGAAGTATTTGAATTAGAAAAGAAGGAATATGTATAAAACCTTACCATTTAATCATCATACAAATCTTGATAATTTCTTATCAAAAAATATTTAAGTAAAGATATGATTAAAAGATCAAAGAAAATCACTAAACTAGTTAAGCAGTATATGTATATCTTTACTTTGGATTTATGAGTGCATATTTTTTAAAGTTCTTTTGCACATGTAAATCTTAGGGTGTAGAGCGATGTGTGGAAAAAAATATTAAATAACAAAAATAAACCATAAAAATAAACATTAAATAATAAGAATAAAAGGTTATTTTTAAATTATAAAATAAAAAACAAGATAATAAGGGTTGTGTCAAGAAGTAATTATTAGATTAGAGTAAAAAATAGTGATGAAAGTTCGAAAGATAATTAAAAGGAGAGGAAATATTACTAAAAGGGTTTTATTTTTATAAAAATAAAGTATTTAATTTAAAATAATAATAATGATGAGAATATTAAATGGTACAAAGGAAAGAAAAATGATGAAAATATATATAATTTATAAAAAGATGTGTTAGGGATATATATATAATGTAATTAAAAAGCTAATTGAAACATTATATAAATATATAAGTGAGAGACCTTACATATTAATTAATTATGAATGAGCATAATACTAGCAGAAATGAGTTGAGAAAAATGGGGCTAAGGTAAAGAGGGATTAATAGATGTAAAAAAATGGAAGATGAAAAAAAATATATATATATAATTTATAAAAAGATGTGTTAGGGATATATATATAATGTAATTAAAAAGCTAATTGAAAAATTATACAAATATATAAGTGAGAGACCTTACATATTAATTAATTATGAATGAGCATAATACTAGCATAAATGAGTTGAGAAAAATGGGCCTGAGGTAAAGAGGGATTAATAGATGTAAAAAAATGGAAGATGAATAAAAAATAAAAGGGGGTGAGGAAAGAAAATGGGGAAGATAGGAGGAATGTATTTAAACATAGGATAGTATCCAAGTCTATGGATTACTAGTTTGCATGATTGGATTAGCTTATAGACATTATCAACATTAAAATTATTATGGTATTTTTCAAATTCGAGAGCTTCATGAATGAGGCATGAAGAAAAATGGGACGTATAAGAAAGAATCTTGGTTTGGTCAAAACAAATGAGATGCTTGGAGTGGTGAGAATGGTGTGCTATGAAATATTTGATAATGTGGTTTTGATTAGAGTCAATAATGCGTTCTTTGAGTAGGGTTTGAATAGATCTTTTGGTTTGTCCAATGTAGGATTTTCCACAAGAGAAAGGAATTTGGTAGAGCTCTATCACATAGAAAGGGATTGGATTTGTATTTAACATTTTTGAATAATTCTTTGAGGTTTTTATGGGGTTTTAATAGTTTTTTAATGTTCATTTTATTTAATAATTTGGATATATGATCAATGACTTTCTATCATCGGGATTTCTAGCTCAGTCTAAATCAGAATGACCTGTCAACTTACCATCAAACTCATTAGTATAATTAAGACCAAAATTATCCGTTCCCTTTAGATATTGAAGGGCCCTCTTTGTTGCTTTTGAGTGACTTTTACAGGCCTTAGCCATGAACTGACTAAGAATGTTGACAGAGTATGAAATATCTGGCCTGGTTGTAGTGAGATAGTTCACACTTCCCACTTGTTGTCTATAGAAAGTTCCATCCACCTCCTTTGTCCCATCCCCACTACAAAGTAGCATTCTGTTATAATGGATAAGGCAATGTCTTGCATCCATACATATGAAACCTTTGAACTATCTCCCTTCTGTATTTACTTTCTGTGAATAGTGTCATACTAGTCTCTCTCCATACTTCGAGGCCTAAACAGTAATATAAATTTCTAACATATTTCATATTGAACACCTGTGATTGAGCTCAAGTATGGCGGATTTTTTTTTGTCTTTAGATCATCATATATGATTACTTCTTCATGCTCCCAATCGTTAACTCTCTCTTATTCTTCATCATTTTCAAAGAGATCTTCAAATAGAGACACATAGAAATTTCCCATAAAGTTCTCCATTTTCAAAAGAATAATTAAATTACCTCTGGTTGTTCCAAGGATACTCCTCTATGCACTAGATACGAATGGTTGGTACCCGTAGAATTTCATATAGACACCCATTAACGCCTCAAATCCAAAATCACTTTTCACCAAATTTCAGGTGTCCAACAAAAAAATGAATAACATTCACATGGAAACGAATAAAAAAATAGAGAATTTATTGACAGCAATGGTAAAGGCTCAACGGATCTTTTTTTACTCGCGAATTTTCTCTTTTCATACCTTGCATGCTCCTATCGCAGGTGGCTCTTCTTGATGACGATTCGTCCACATTGGCATGCCTCCTCTCTTCTTCAATCAATAATTGTAGAAATGAATCAAGGTGGGATATTTTACTCCAGCATGTGAGAAAATCAATCCACTATGTGGGATCTTCGTTTTTTGGCAGTAGGTTTCTAGTAAATTGGAATGTGGCAATCATGAGAAACATCAGTGTACCCCAATTCATCCATATTTCAATTTGTATAACTCTTTCTTCAACCTACAAAAAATATGTTCCTATCCGTTCTTTACAAACCCTTAAGGTTGTACAAGGTACACCTCTTTCTTCAATTCCCCATTCAAGAAACCAAACTTGACATCCAACTGATGTAGTTTCCAATTATTCTTGGTGGCTAATGCAATCATCACTCCAATAGTGTTTAGCTTGGTTACTCGTGCAAATGTGTTTTCATAATCAATACCTTCTTTTTATGAGTAACCTTTTGCTACCAATCTTGCTTTATATTTATCTATGCTACCATAAATCTTAAATTTAGATTTAATCAACCATTTGGAACCTATGAGAACCTTCTCATTAGGTAAATCTATTAATTTCCATGTTTCATTCTTCATTATAGAATTGTATTCTTTTGTTATACAATCCATCCATTCTTTCTTATTTTTAGCTTGCTCAAAATTCAAAGGTTCTTCAACATTCATTACTTGATTCATTAAGGCATAGTATCAAATTCAAAGGTTCTTCAACATTCATTACTTGATTCATTAAGGCATAGTATCTGGACTTTACATGTGGCTAAGTCTGGCGTGTTGATATCCATGGTGCTTTAATGCCTGTTGGAGTCCCATCAAACATTCTTTTGCTTGTCGGATAATCTTCACCCCTACTTGGTGAGTCTTCATTGCTTGAAGTGTCCACACTATCAGAATCTTCTTCTTGTTTTTGTACATGATCCACATCTGCATATTCTTCGACATAATTAGAAGGAATATTCAATGAACCATAACTATCTACCTGATGTACTTCACAATTAGGATCACTAGTATTGTTAATTTCATCTCTCAAATGGTTCTTCACAACTAGATGACAGGCCCCCCCTTCATATGACAACATACAAAGCAATCTCGGCTCCAATTTTGATGCAGCAGCTACTCATTTGTGCAGTGGGAAACAACTAGATTTGGATGAATCCTCATGCACGGAGGCATTTCCTTTCTGCAACTGGTGATACCCCCAATTTTTGTTGTTGTGGTTTCCTATCAATTCAAGATATGTTTGTTCATTATATTCCACCAATGGAATGAGTCCATCAACGTCTGTGTGGGATTGCAATCTATCTACAAGGTTTCAACACGGGTATGGTTGATTATTCTCGTCTTAATCATCATATGTGATTACTTATACATGCTCCCAATCATCAACTATCTCTTTTTATTCCTCATTTTCAAAGAGATCTTCAAATAAAGATATAAAATTTTCTCATAAAGTTCTCCATTTTCAAAGAACAATTAAATTACCTCTGGCTTCTCCAAGGATGCTCCTCTATGCACTAGACAGGAATGGTTTCTACTCACATACTTTCATACAATCACCAATTAGTGGGTCAAATCCAAAATAAATCTTCACCAAATTCTAGGTGTCCAACAGAACATCGAACAACACTCACACAACAATAACTAAAAAACAGTAGAGAATTTATTTGAAACGATGGTAAAGGATCAATGGATCTTTCTTTACTAGTGGCTTTCCTCTTTTCATACCTCGCATGCTCCTATCGCAGGTGGCTCTTCCTGATGATGATTCATCCACATTGGCATTTCTCCTGTCTTCTTCAACCAATGAATATAGCAATGAATCGAGGCAGGATCTTTTCCTCCACCATGCAAGCAAATCAATCCACTTTGCGGGCTCTTCATTCTTTGGAAGTAGGTTTCTCATAAACTTGAATGTGGAAATAATGAGAAACATCAACGTACCCCAATTATTCCATAAAGCCAAATTAATCTCTAAGTTTCTAAGTGACTAAAGTATCAATATTCAAATACCAAGATATCGGAGCTTGTTTCAATCCATTTAACGCTTTTTTCAACCTGCAAACAAGATGTTCATGACCCTTATTTACAAAACCTTAAGGTTGTACAAGGTACACCTCTTCCTTCAATTCCCCATTCATGAAAGAAGAGTTGACATCCAAATGGTGCAATTTCCAATTGTGTTTGGTGGTTAATGCAATCATCACTCTAATAATGTTAAGCTATGCTACTGGTGCAAATGTGTCTTCATAATCAATACCCTCAAGTTTTTGTTAGTAACCTTTTTCTACCAAGGCTGCTTTATATTTATCTATGCTACCATAATCCTTGGATTTATATTTAAACAACCATTTGGAACCTATGGTAACTTTATCCTTTGGTAGCTCTGTTAATTCCCATGTGTCATTCTTCATTATAGAATTGTATTAATTATTCATATCATTCATCCATTCTTTCTTATCATTAGCTTGTTCAAAATTCAAAAGTTCTTGAATATTCATTACCTAAGTCATTAAGGCATAATATCTAAAATTTGCAGGTGGTTGATTATGTCGTGTTGATCTCCTTCATGCTTCAATGCCTGTTGGAGTCTCATCAAACATTCTTCTGCATGTCGGAGAACCTTCACCGCTACTTGGTGAGTCTTCAGTGCTTGAACTATCCATCTTGCCTGAATATTCTTCATCTTGTTTCTATACATATTCCACATCTGCATCTTCTTTGACATAATTATAAGGAATATTCCATGAAGTATAACTATCCACCTGATGTCCTTCACAATTAGGCTCACTATGGCCACATTCATGTTACTACTATGGCCAGATTTAGTACTTAAGTTCCTGGCAATAAATTCTTAGGTCCTAATATCGAAAGCGCATTAACCTTATCTGTAGGTATCCATATTGGTGGGTATGCTTTACCAAACATGGAGTCCCCTATAGTTGTTCTGGTCAATCCAACACTACACACACAACTGGAGGTTATTAGAGTCCTCATGGCATTCCCACATATTGTCTAGGTCATGTTTCTAGGGGCGACACTTCATCATGGAATGTTAATGTTGTATTAGAAAATCCACACCTTTAAATATTATTTC
The DNA here is from genome assembly GCA_027924585.1 of Larix kaempferi. Classification (NCBI taxonomy): domain Eukaryota; kingdom Viridiplantae; phylum Streptophyta; class Pinopsida; order Pinales; family Pinaceae; genus Larix; species Larix kaempferi. Next base: position 466,701 of record BSBM01000131.1, read on the forward strand.
CATTGGGATTTATTCTCAACAAATGGGAGGTAACATCCTAGGGGGTCATTCTCTATCACAAAATAGCATAGTGCCTAGGGGAAATCCTCCTATTCCAATGCATACAATGTTAGGGTGCAATACTCCACTCTATTGAGAACTCTCTGTAATGGAGTGCTAAATAATCCGCTTGGCTATTGTTTTCTCTTAGTGCATGATAGTAAGATATTTGAAGAGGTTGTGATATTAACATGATTCTCCTTAATATATTTGTTAGAGGTGATGCATCCTCTCTATCCCATTTTTGCATCGCATTGATGATCATCATCGAGTCTCCAACTACTATCACCTTTGTGGCTCCTCTTTTCTTGATAAGGCGGAGTCCTCAATAGAGCACTAGAGATTCTGTCAAATTATTGGTCAATATACCAAATCCCCATCAATGTTTTTTTTCTCCTTGTCCATTGAGGCCATAGATGCCCCCCCCCACCCACTGACACCTGCAACCCCTAGATTACCATTCAATGCTCCAAAAAGGACCATTCATTGGTGAATTGTAGATGTATAGTTTTTTGCATATCCATTTCACATGAAGACAACCTTCATAGTTATAATCTATTTTCATAGAGTATGACATATGGTAGACTCCCCTTGAAGATGTGAGAGATACCCATTTTGTAACTCTACTATTCTGAGAGACTATTAAGTGGAATACCTACAGGATATTCACCCAAGTTTTCCAAATTGAATCATTCTAGCCTTAAGTTGTATTTTTACTTCAAGCACTTCATCTAGATCTCTAACCAGGTAGAATTTTATGCTTATTATTGTGTTTGGAAAAATAAATTGGATTTTAAGCATGGTCATCTTTGGAAAAATAAATTGGATTTTAAGCATGGTTGTCCTTGGATCTTGTTGTCTTTTCTTAGAATTACAAATGATGCAATATGGGTGTTTATTTTTATTTTTATTTTTTATTTTGTTTTTTTAAAGTGATTGTTTTTAATTTTAACCTTGAATAAAAATGAGGGTGATTCTAGGAGGTCCATTTTTCAATATGGGGGCTCTTTTAGGGTTCCGGTTGCAACGACACCACCTGTGGTTACAAAATGTAACCCCCCCTAAACAAAAATGGGTGATACTTGTATTACCAGTTTTCAAGACAAAGGCAAAAACAACTAAATGTGACCTCCAAAAAAAATGAAAATTTGTGTGGGTTCTCATTATATTGTATAATGTGTTATTTTTGTGGGTTGAATTTCCTATAACACTATCTGAGTGGCTATGAATACTTGCATAATCTCCTGAATATAAATATTGGAAAAGAAGGCTCGTTCAATGGACTCGAAGGGACCTGATAGAGTTAAATCATATTCACTCACCTCTAAGAAGAGCTGTGGATTTCTTGTTAGAAAATACTCTCACCAGTTCTATTATAGAATTTGTAGCAGAAAATAATCAATCAATGTCCAAGGTTGAAGAAGAGCTCAATATGGGAGCACGAGGAATATTACTGAAGGATTTGTTTTTGTAGATTAAGTCTTAAATAGTTTAATTTTGGTTTTTGTCACTGAACTAGATTAAGATGGAGGAGTAAAACCCTCACACCATGGTGGAATGGTTGAGGTAATGTTCCTACATTGCGAGGAGTAGCAACTATGTGCAATTGAGGGGGGGTCTACTAATAATGTCAGGGATGAGCGGGAAATAAGAAGATCGACAAAATGTGAACAATGGTGGCAAACATGGATGAGAAAGGAAAATAATAGAAGTACACAACTAAAAGTGGAATTGTGGAATGGAGAACGGAATGAGGAAAGGGAAAATGACCTACACCAGATGAAGCAAAGAGAAGAACTGATTGGTTCATGGCCAAGAGCAAGGGAAATAGAGGTACAGGAAAACCTAGCAACATGAAACTGTGAAGGAAGTACAAGTAGAGAACAAAAATATGAGGTTCAATTTCTATGCAGTAGATTATTGGACTAGTCACCTGAGTCAGCCTTGAACAAAGTTGTGGAACAATTTGAGTTATTAGGACCCGCAAAAAATGACATCACCCCAGAAAGTGAACACTCCATTGTTGTGGAAGTACATACTAGAAGTAATGACAGTAGCACACCTTCAAATACCCACTAGGAACCCTCACATAATTTGGTAACACATTATCAATACCTTGTTTTATAGTTTCCCTTGTATAGTTGGATGAGCAGTAGTATGAATAATTTGCATAGTAGTTCGCTAGTAGGTGGAAGTAGTAAAATTTGTCAGTAGGCTAATAATAATATCATAACTCAATCGAGACATCAAGGATTTGTGTTGGTCGGCTCTACGATTGTTGCTATGGATGTAGTGTAAGCAGGACCACCTATAAAATCTCCAGAATTCTGAGGAAGAGGAGAAGAAGCTGACGCAGAACAACATTTGTTCCTTTCTGAAGCTATATGGAGGTCCGTAGGGACCCCAACAACATCTAAACAGATTGAATTTCATACCACATTATGTGGAATCACTTTATAATGGTATATAAATATGATTGAATGATGAAATCTAATTGCACTAGCCCTTACTCTAGTAGAAATAAAGCAATTATTCTTAGATGAATTTTCACAACCCAAGTCGAAGCAGCAAGGTATACTAGAATTATGGGAGGTTGGGAAGATGCAAGGAGAATCTAATTAGGATTATGTGTAATGGTTCAAGGATGAATGATCTAAGATCTCATTCCATATGCATGACTCTCACCACAAGTACATCGTGTGTCAGAATGTCCTAGAATGAGGGGAGGACCAATCCCACCAAGAGGACCATTTAATGTTGCACCAAGTGCAACGATTTCGCAAATTTCAACAACAAACCCCTTTCACTCCATAGGATGGACAACATATCCAGATCCACCAAGGTATTCTCCAAATTATTACTATGATGTGTTTAAATCATTTACCTATTCACCAAGACTCTGCCAAATTATGCAATAGTATTATGCCTTGCAAAATACAATATACTATGAATTATGCTAATCACCATACATAGTACCAATAAATGTACAGTGTTAGATGTGTTGACATAAGTATTAGACTGCTCTATATACCATATATCATATCAACTATAAGAAAGAGGAGGATGCAGAGGATGTAGAAGAGGTTTTGGAGTTGGATGAAGAGGAGTTCGTACAAGCCCGATTTGATGTTACAATTGCAATGGAATTGGACACCTTGCTTGATATTTACCCTTACGTAAGATACCATGGTGTACCTACTATCGTACAAACACTCATGTTGTTGAAGAATGCCCAAATATTATCACGAAATGGGAATATTGTTCAAGACAGATAGTTAATTTTATTAATTTTTAAATTTAGGAAGATCACATCCTGCTGGGTTTTTCTATTACTCGGGGAGGATCAAGAATAGGAATGGACCAAACATAGGACACATTATCTAGTAATAATAAAATAAGCCCTGTGGATGACGAGATATGACCCACTTCATCATAAATAAATCTACCAAGATGCTTTAGAAATGCTCAAATAGATACAGACTCCATTGTTTAGGAATGATGCAAGTTCATCCCAATAGAATAGAAGGGATGATACAATGGGAAGTTACGAAAGAGAAACAAATGTTGATAAGGTAAGGGATTATGTTTCTTTATGTTTTACCCTACTAATATATATTTTGGAGGATGGAAGAGATACCTATAAGTTACACAAAATCCTTCACAAAATTGGTAATGCTATAGGACTCGAGGAAGAGATCTATGCCTCACTTCCAGAAAAGACATCTTAGTTTTTTCACAATAGAATAAGGAAGAGGAATAGTCAAGAATTATAGCTAGATGCATAAGTCCATGGATGTGATATCAAGAACGTAATGCTATATATGTGGTCTATTGTGAATATAATCACAAAGAAGTCCTAGGAAGCAATGGGTTGTCCTTCCCTTGTCTATTCCTATATTCAGTTGATAATGGAGAACTTGTATTGCATTTTCCCGATCAGCCAGTTGGAGAATGTCGAAGTTGATTTAGTAGGCATAAAAACCTTCACTAATTTAAAATTAATTTAGATTATGAGAGGGACTAATCCTTATCAAGTTCTTCTAGGAATAGATTAGGCATATGGGAACTATGGAGTGATCGACATGAAGAACATGACAATGAACTTCAAAACTAACAATATGAAGGCTACATAACCTCTAGACCAGTACCCAGTACCGCGATATATTGGGCTAGTGCATGAGACCATGGAAATATATGTTCTGGATAACATATACTCTTTAACAACAAGAAAGATGGAAGGCTATGTGAAGTCAATAGTAGAAGGATCTGTAAGATGGAGAAGCATTTTCTCTTTTGATAACGAGTCTAAAGAAGCTTGGCATAATTGGAAAAATGGACAACATGATATCTATATCTGACATTGCGTAGTGATAAAGTATTTTTGATGGATTGGATAGAAGTGAAAGATCCACTAGTGTATGATGGCATCAATGACCTAAAAGTATTCCTCCATAAATGGATTCATGTGTTGCAGAAGAATATCGCATAAATGTTTTGGATAAAAGTCTTAGAGTAAATCCAATAAGATGGTGGGAGACACACAAGGATGATATCCTTGATTGGAGTACCAACCAACTAGCCTTAATTCTTAGGTTTAACCTTGAAATCATGCCAACGGAGTAGAAATAATTTACATGGGACAAACAAATATGTATGCTTGCATTGACCAATGCAAACATCAGTGGGAAATAGATGGATTATCACCAAAATTTTGGGTCCATCAATTCCTCTACAATTTAGGATCTATACCTAAGGCTTGGTACCTGTACGAAGAAACAATATGGAAAACTGGGTGTTAGAAGAAGATACACTAAAATTTCTACTAGGACTTTTCATTTTCTGCAACTAGTGACATGGTAATAGAAGCACTAACACCAATTAGAGGAGAACTATTCATTGATCAATTGTGGGACATGTGAATACCATATATATATCCTTCACACCAAGAAATTCCATACATGACCTTATCAATCCAATAAACGACATCAACCCTCTGATGGGAGAAGGTAAAATAAGAGAATTCAAATATGGATGACTTAAAACACTTGTAGTATTTAACCATCAAGGAATTTGAGGTATCCTGAGAATTACAATAGATTAAACTAGAATAAATTAGATTCCATTATATGCACCCCATGCAATTGCAGAATGTTAATATTGGCACATAAGAGATCCCAAAAATGATAGTTGTAGGATACTATTGGGATGAACAAACTGTATCTGAGATAACTTCACTCCTAAAGGAATATTAATATTTATTTCCACATAAATTTTCAGAACTCAAGGGAAACCAAGGGAACCTAGGTGAAATGAAGATTGTATTGAAACTAGATGCCAAACCAGTGAAGCATTGACCCTATATATTGAACCCTTGAGTGAAACAGAAAGTGAAAAAAGAAATTGATCGGATGTTAAGGGATGGGATAATTTTCCTAGTCGATGAATCAGAATGGATCATCCCCATAGTGATTCAAAGTAACTAGGATACCAAATATATTTTAGTTTTTGTTGATTATCGCAATCTAAATGATGCATGTGTCCATGATACATTCCCAACATCCTCAACAATGAATTCTTAGATCAAGCCACTGGAAATGTGGCATACTTCTTCAAAAATGAATTTTTGGGTTCCCACTAGGTTATAATTATGGAAGAATACAAGAACAAGACAACATTTACATTAGAATGGGGGTCATTCGCTTATAATGTCATGTTGTTTGGATTAAAGAATGCACCTACTATTTTCTCAAGGATTGTAATTGTAGCTTTCAAGGAGTTTATTTATAAAAGTTTAGAGGTTTACTTGGATGATTGGACAATTTATAGCTTGCTTAAATATCATGTTGCATTACTTCGAGTGATGCTAGATCATTGGCAACAAATGCTGATATCTTTGAACCTATGGAAATGCATTTTATGCATTCATTTTGGCAATATGTTAGGACACATTGTTTTCTATGACATAGTTTTTGTACACACTGCAAAGATCGAGGTGATGATTAACATTCTACCACCTACATTTGTGAAGTAGTTGCGATATCCATTAGGGAATATGAGCTATTATAGAATACTCATATGAAAATATACTTACATTATTGCTCCATTAGTACAATTGTTCAATATATCTGAATTTTTTAATTGGAATGAAGGCTGTGACAAGGCCTTTGCAACATTGAAAGATAAAATGGTTAATGCTCCAGTCTTGGCATTCCCCGACTAGCTAAAAGAATTCCATGTACATGTTGATGCATCATGCATTTCCCTTGGAGTTGTACTAGCCTAGCTTGGGGAAGGATAGATTGATCACTTGGTGTATTTCGTTAGTAGGAAATTATCTCAGGCTAAATGCAATTACAAAACTACAAAATGGGAAGATTAGTAATGATCTATGCCTTACAAAAATTCTAGCACTACTTGTTGGGAGGACAATGTAATTTTTTCGCATATCATTTAGCTCTCAAATTCCTAGTGAACAAACCCATCCAAGAAGGCCATATCTGCAAATGGTTACTCCTATTTCAAGAATTCTCTTTTGAGGTAATAATCAAGTTGAGCAAACATAACTATGGGCTTGATCACTTATCCTGAATAGAAACCAAGGAAGTTGAAGGACCTATTTATAATCAACTACTTGATGCATTCATGTTCATAGTAGAAGCTATTCCAAATCATTTAGAAGCAAGGAAAATTTTAGGGGCAAAATTTAGCCCATGGGCTACTTTTCAACCTTTGTTTCCAAAAAAAATATTTGCCAATTTTCCTTTTTTTTCAAAGAGGATTCGCCCAAATTCCATGGGATAAATGTTTCTTCCTCTAAAAATCACCAAAATTATCCAAAAACTATATAAAGTCCTTAGAATTTTTATTTTTTTTTAAATCTCCAAACATTTTATGGTTGCAAATTTAAGAATTACTAAGATTCACCAAGTTTTCTACACTTCGCGAAAATTATGGATCCTTAAAATTTTCCTTGTTTAGAAGAGATCACACTATTTATCAAAACCAAAAAATAATTGGATGATTATTTGGTGACCCAGAAACACCACTAGTTGTACAATATGTGGATTATCAATTGATTAAAGGATAACTCTATAAACTAGGTATTGATGGAATTTGGCACCAATGTGTCTTAGCCCATGAATGACATGATATCTTGTGGGAATTCCATTTAGCATCATGGGTGGCCATTTTGGAAGAAAATATATAGGAAGGAATATTCTCCAAGCAAGGATATGGTGTCCCACATTGTTCAAAGATTCCAAGGATTATGCCAAAAAATGGAATGTTTGCTAATGAGTGGGTAAGCCTTCTCGATGAGACAAACTTCCACTCTGATTGAAATGTTCCTTGAAGCCATTTGAAAAAGTGTAGTTGACTTTGTGGGACCTATTAATTTTTCTGCAAAAAAATCTAAATCCCACTATAAACTTACCACAATGGAATACCTAACCAGATGGGTTGAAGCAACACCAATATGATATTTCTCCACCAACACAATAGCTCAATTAATTTTTTATATTATCATCACTCAGTTTGGATGTCCCAGAATCCTAATCAATGGCTATGTTATGCACTTTATCAATGCCAATATTACATCCTTGACAATGGAATTCTCAATACAACACCACAAAATCAATTTGTACCACCAACAAGCAAATGGCATAATAGAGGCCTTAAACAAAATTTTGAAGATCGGCCTAGACAAATTCTATTGTGCAAACCAATATGATTGGGATGATATTATTCCAAATGTTTTATGGGAAAACAAAACGACCACAAAGAAAACCCACAAACAAAATTTGTTCCAGCTCGTGTATGGTAGAGAAGTCGTAGTTCTAGTAGAATTTGTGATTCCTAGCCTTTACGTTGCACATGCAACACATATGACGAAGGAAGATTCAGTTGTGCAACAACTTGGAAGATTAATGGAATCTCTTTTCTTATCTGATTATCATGCAACAATGGATAAGAAACGATAGAAAGCATGGCATGATCGACACATCAAACAAAAACAATTTAACCAAGGAAACCAAGCTCTACTCTATGACAATGAATTCCTAACGCATCCAAGAAAACTCTAGATGCATTATTTGGGACCTTTAACTATTGCGGAAGTTAAAGATTCAATATCTATTAAGCTATCCCAATTGGATGGTATTCTCATACTAGGTTGGGTGAATGGCGCACGACTAAATCCCTATCTTCCCAACTCAGTAATTCCGTAAGATGGAACTCTTTTAAGTGGGAGTGAGTTATTGACGATTTAGGTTTGCAGTATTTTTATTTTGAATTTCTGAGTTCCACTCATTTATTTATGTCTAATTTTTTTCTAGTTAGTTCACACCATTGTTGTTGGGAGGAAACCATTGTAGTGTGGGATGACCTACTTTTTAAACTTATTTTGTGACCACTGAGTCTTGTATTTTCATCATTAAAGAGAAACCATAGTCCAAATCGACTGTATCAAAGATAGCCTGTGTGAAATCATCATCTAATTCCTGCATTATGATTCAGTTCCTCCACCCTCCACTCAGCAGAATCTACGTATCACTAAGAAACAACCTACAATAATATCCATCTAAGAACATCGTTCAACCACACATCATTATCATTCCATCTCACACCTTACTCTGATGCTATGTACCCCAAATAGTTATACTTGGATTATACTACACACGCTAGAACTTGTGTCAATGTAATGATTTAAATCTCCACATATTACTAGTTCTGTGTTTCACCATTCTCCTTTCCAATCTGTGCACTAAGAAATTCCATCTCATCCACCTCTCGTATTTCTATAAATTAAAGTGAACTTACACCAACCCATTTTACCACCCTCATAACATTGTTTATTCTCTTCATAATCGCCATGCCGATCATTCTCCCAACCAACCTACTTCCCCATTTAGTATCCCATGAAGATCATTATCCATCCCTTAACTCCCCTACTACTCCTCTGATATCCTCTTCCTCGATCATTCTGAACAATGATAGTTCATCATCTCTCCAAAAGAATATATCAAAGGCTATAGTGGGAAAAGATATCCTAACATTCCCACAAAGAAATCGAGGAAACTATATGTACGTCCTTATTCTACAAGACATCACTGGTGTTTATTATGTGTCTCACTTTCTTAGTCCCCTTGCCTCTAGTGCCAACCAAATATTTCCACAAGGTATCTGTCCTCTTATAGGAAAAGAGATTGTCGGTTTTTTTGAGCATGATGACATCACAAAAGGTGTCATTAGATATGAAGAGTTTGAGGAAAAAGTTGATCTAATTGGTTTTTCTCCATATAATAGCACAACTAGGAGCTAAGAAACCTTTCTTGAATAAATTAGTATAATTTTTTACATGAAGATATTTTTGGATTCCTCGATTCAGAAAAAAATAGATGTTAAACCATGATGTTTTGTACTGGTTTTGTTTAGCATACAGTTGGATCCTTCTTTTCAAGAGATTGCAAAAAAATATGTGCAAGGATCAGTAATCTAGTCAACTTGACTTTAGGGAATGTCAAGGATTGTGGTTGGGGCCTGTCGAATCCTTCATTTTTTGGGAATCCTATTAATTGTGAAAGACAACACACGTAAAAAGATGGAAGTTGCAGAAGCCCCTAATACTTTCAACGGTTTTGGATATTCTCCTACAAATATTTAAAGAAGCACAAGGAAAGTGGAAGGGAGAGAGGAGAGAAAGGAATAATATAGAAGAGATGAGGATTGACAGATTAGTCGCAGAAGAACGACAACAAACTCTGATCTTTGTCTATTTTGGGTTTTGGGAAATGTAATCAGGTTATGCATTTTGTGTTTGGGAAATGTAATCGGGTTATGCATTTTGTGTTGTACACTATTACAGGCCATTCCAGGCCATTCCATGAATGATGAATTAAGGTTGTAGAGTCGTGGATATGCATTTAATGGGATTTTATTTGTAATACAAATGAATTATGTTTCCCTACCTTAAATTTACTTCAATAAATAATCTATATATATTCATTAATACTTGTCCTCCTTAGTGATCACAAAAATATTCACCAATGTTGAAGAAGTTGTGTCGTTTAGGAATTCTGTATATTTCGTATGTTTGAATAAGTATATATTTGGAGACTAAATATAAGTGGAAAAATATTACAAAATGATAGAGCCAAATTTCACAAGTCATGAGGACAATTGCAATATTTTTTTAGTGATGAAAAAACAATTTTAATATCCCAAAATTGAAATTAATATATCCTTTTTCCCTAGAAAAAATGTAATATGCTAAATCCAAATTCACAATATGATCCTTATCCATAAAAAAATTATGGTAAAATAAAATTGACAATATGCCCCTTATAAAAATAAGATGACATGCCACAATCAAATACACAATACTTTGTAAAAAAAAGTGATATGCTAACACCAAATTCAGAATATGCCCCTTATAAAAATAAAAGCAATATGCCAAAACCAAATTCAAAATATGCCACCTGTAATAAAATGATATGCCAAATTTAAAACTCCATAATTTGAAAAAAAACATACCCTTCAAATTTCCTTTTTTGCACTTCTCTTTTTTATTTTCAAACTTGATCTAAATGATCCAAGAGATCCAATTGTGGAGAGTGAGTGAGTCTGTATATATAAATATTTTCTGAGATTTTGTTGAATCCAAAATCATTAGCCCATAGGCAATCTAGGAATATTTTTTCGGCTCAAAAAATATTCTTGAAGTGAAGTATACTAAAACTCTTGGTTGAGAGTTTTTTAAGCTTTCGGCCAAGATTTTTTTCAAAATATCGACCAAGAGTTTTAAATAACCATGGGTTAGTTTTGCAGCATCAAAATTCTTGACCGAGATATTTTAAAAACTCTCGCTTGATAGTTTTTCTCATCCAAGAGTTTTTTCTCGACTGTGATTTTTTAGTCAATGAAAACTTACAGCTTTTCTACAATTTTTAGGAACTTCTCATTTCACCCAAGTTAAAACCCTACCAAATATCAGAAATATCTATCCAAATTTATACCAATAGATTCATCTTTGAATCTAATTTATGATTTTCATTACGAATTTTTCTATTTTTTACTAATTTTCTTCTAGAATTTATCATGAATATTTGTATTGCACAAAAATGATCATACTCAAAATTCAATATCATTATATAACTCCCGTGATCATGTAATTCCATGAAAATTAGGGATATAACAACCAACATCCACTTACATCAATCCCACATGCATAGAATATAAATTATGAATAGTAAGCATGCTACGTAAATTATCCACAATAACCATTAATCATTCAACTATCAATTAACAATGTTGAGTGTAAGGACATGTCCAAACTATGTATGCACTAAAAAAATATTGGTTTCAATTGGTTTGCAAACTATTTGAAATGTGGCCTATGCAATAATTCTAAATGTAATCATTATCACAATGAAAATGACACTAAGCAACAAGTTTCCGCAACCTAGTGATGCGAGTGTAGGAGGAACTGATGGGAAACACGACAAGGGACTCTTACGGTGGATAAAGACTGCACGAAGTCTCTACTTCATGTCGGATACTTCAGTAAGTAGAGGCGCTTGCACAACCAGTGCATCCAAGGTATGCGCGGTATCGGGTACTTCTCGCGTTACGACGACAAGTTATCAACTTATCTTGCAGCGCCCTCCAATGGGTCAGCGCGTCGACTAGACCGCGCGTCCACTTCAGGACTTGATTAAATCTAACTGATCTTACTTAATGTTCTTTAACCATTCAACACACTTAGATTATTATCTTTAAGTCGTATGTAAATGAACGAAACATGTAATACTGCGCACTCCAATGCTGCACTCAAATCCAATGTTCAACTATGTGATTTAACCAACAGATTCATACATTCAAAGACTTAGAAATGTTGAATACTTAAAATTCATCCACATATGCATTACTTAACATATTATTCTCACCATTCCTGTGGCGAATACATACAAAAGCAATCACATAACAGATAACTGCGGCATTAAACATTCATACTAAGCAAATGAAAAAGTGCAAATACAAACAATCATACGACACATAATTTAACGTGGTTCACTCCTTGGATGGAGGCTACGTCCACAAGAACTGTTGTTAAATTAGTCTCTTTGGGAAGGGTACAACAGTTCTTAGTCTACACACTGTCTTCTCTCTCAAATAGGTCTCTGCGCACTCAGTTGTAGAGTCTTTACAATAGCTTCAAGCTCAAAAGATCTAACAATATTCACTAACCCAACACTAAAGAGTTCAACCCTTTCCCATACAAAATCATGCCTTTTTATAGAACACGCCCATGGGCATGTCTTTACAATTTGTAGGCAAAACCATTAGGTTTACAAAACTGGCATGGCTAACTGCCAGCCTGACTGTCATTGTCGACAACTTGCTCCTCCTGCTCTTGCTGGGCCACTTGTGGCTCACACACTCTTCTGACAGCCACAGTCCTCAAAACGGTTACAATTGCATCATGGCCCGTCCCTTTCTGTGTCATCCACCTGCCTGTTGCGCGACATCTTCGTATCAGCATATTGCGCAATGCTGCCTTACCAATTACTGCTGCACGATAATGCATAATTCTCAAAACTGCTTCCATCCTTTGCCACAGCGCACAATGCGTGATTTTCAACACTTGTGTATTTTTCTAATCCACTTGGGCCCCGCCCAACAGGCCCCTAACACTCACATGTGGCTCGTCTCGAGCCACTGCCACTTGCGGACTCTGGTGCCACATCTTCCACGGTACCTAGCTTTGATGTAAAGCTTTGCAGAGTTCATGCTAACTCTGCAACTATCTCCTTGGATTTTTGTTCAAAACCTTGAAGCGTCTCCAGAGTTTCCTGTGAGACCTTCTCCTTAGCCACCTGTTATTTCATGGTTCCCTCCGTGTTAAATTTTCTGAATTTACTTCAATATGATCTAGGATATTAACTGAGAGAACAACATGTACAGCATATCTACAGCATATCAATCATGGAGACAATAATGCAAGCACACAAGAGACACAAAGATTTACTTGGGGAAAACCATAAAGGTGAAAAACCCCAATAACTTCCTCAGAGATAGATAGAGCAATGATACAACCAACCAAGAGAGATAGCCATAACCTAGTAGCAGATCCTCCTCCTCCATAAGTGAGCCACTCCTCCTTGAGTGCATGTGTGAGAAGTGAGTGAGTACATAGAGTGCCTCCCGCACTCTATTTATACTTGACTTGACTTGCCTTTTTACCTAACTCATGTAGGCTCGAACTTAACCACATAACATAATGCTGAGTGGGCCGACCCCCAATAGGGTGGTCTAATAACCCTTTGACCCACATGGCCGACCCCCAATAGGGTGGTCTAATAACCCTTTGACCCACATGACTTATACAGGGCCGACCCCAAATAAGGTGGTCTAATAACCCATCAAGTATAAGTTACGACACTTACAATATAAATGACGACACTTCCTTATAGAGGAATAATACCATCTCTATAGGAATACAATATAAATATATGTGAAATACATTCCGAAGTTACATATACATCAACACTCCCTCTTAACTAGGAAGGTATTTCTCAGCACAGTTCTTCTAGCACAAGTCATCTTCTCTGGATCATCGTCACTGGATAATTGTCATCGAGTCATCATCATCATCGTCACTGCTGCTGCTATCTCAATCAATCTCTGAATCTACTCGTCATAGAAAGTTCTACAGAGCCAGTCCTTTTTCATACTGGATGTAGGCCCACCACCTGCAGGTCTTCGTCATCACTGGCCATACTGTGGAATCCTCAGGACTTTTACGTGTGTCACAAAACCTCGAAAGAGCATCCCAGGCTGTTACGAGCACACAGCTCTACCTATAGGATCTCCCAGGGCACTATTACATGTGACCCCACCACAAAACCTCGCAAGAGCATCTCAGGATGTTACGGGTACACAACTCCGACCTGAAATCTCCCAGGGCGCTATTATATGTGGTCCACCACAAAACCTCGTAAGAGCATCTCAGGATGTTACGGGTACACAACTCCGACCTGAAATCTCCCAGGGCTCTATTACATGTGGTCATGGCAAAACCTCTCAAGAGCATCCCAGGACTGATTACGGGCACACAGCCCAACCTATCGGATCTCCTAGGGCGCTATTACATGCCATAGGACAAAACCTCGCAAGAGCATCTGCCAGATATCCCAGGGCGCTATTACATGCCATAGGAAAAACCTCGAAAGACTATCTGCAGATCTCCCAGGGCGCTATTACATGTCCTCCCAGAGCAAAACCTCGAAAGAGCATTTGCCAGATGTCCCAGGGCATCGATATTACATGCCATAGGCAAAACCTCGAAAGACCATCTGCAAATCTCCCAAGGCGCTATTACATGCTCATTTGCACAACCTGATCCACGGCCATAGAGTATCAACCTGATACTCACCATACATCATCCTGATGTATCCATGATCATCCTGATCATCATCACTGCAACGTCCTGCTGCATGTCATCTGGAGCAACATCCTGAAGCTCGTCATCCATGATCATCCTGATCATCACTGCAACATCCTATTGCATGTCATCTGGAGCAACATCCTGAAGCTCGTCATCCATGATCATCCTGATCATCACTGCAACATCCTGCTGCATGTCATCTGGAGCAACATCCTGAAGCTCGTCATCTATGATCATCCTGATCATTAATGCATCTACCTGATGCATACCAAGTATCTACCTGATACATATCATCATACATGATCCTCCTGATCATCAATGTATCCACCTGATACAAATACAAATACATGATACATATCACCATACATGATCCACCTGATCACACAATGTATCCACCTGACACATATACAGATACATGGTCCAAGAATCCAACATGATGCATACATACATACATAAAATGATCCAACTGATCATATCCAGCATCCACATGATGCATACATACATACATAAAATGATCCAACTGATCATATCCAGCATCCACATGATGCGTACATACATACATAAAAATGATCCAACTGATCATATCCAAGCAGAAACCAGAACATCATCCTGATGCTCATCATCCAGCGCTTACATCCACAGCCATGTGAAGAATCCTCCTTCCAACATGCTTGGAATGGCTTCAGCAAATGTGTCCATCACTTCTTCCTCGAAGTGTCCTCGAAGTGTCCTCGATTTGGAGAATGCCAAGCCTCTCTCGGAAGTACTCGAACTTCACCCTGGCTAGTGGCTTCGTCAGCACATCTGCAATCTGCTCATCCGTCGCAACATACAGGAGCTTCACAGCTCCTGTCTGCACCATATCCCTGATATAGTGATATTTGATCTCTATTTGTTTCGACCTATCATGAAACACTGGGTTCTCGTACAACTTCACACAACTCTCGTTATCACAGAAGATACCAGTAGCCTCCAATGGGAGATCAAATAACCCAGACAGTAGCTTCCGTAGCCATACTGTCTCACAACTAGCTGAACAGGCTGCAACATACTCTGCCTCAGCTGTACTCAGTGCTACGCAGGACTGCTTCCTGCTAAACCAAGAGATCACACCTGATCCCATACTGAAGCAACACCCAGATGTGCTCTTTCTGTCTGCAGCACTGCCAGCCCAATCTATATCAACATAACCCTGCAGGTTAAACTTTTGATTTGCCTCATACTTGAGCCCATAATCCACTGTACCCTTCAGGTACCTCAGAATATGCTTTACAACAACCAGGTGAACACTCCTCGGATCCGTCAGGAACTGGCTCAATGTGTTCACAGCAAAGCAAATGTCTGGTCTCATGTTCGTCAGGTACATCAAGGACCCAATCATCTGACGATACAAAGAGACATCAACCGGCTCAGATGAAGCATCACATAGAGGCTTCAGATTTGATGCCGTAGGTGTGGCCATGGCCTTGCAATCCATCATCCCGAACCTCTTTGGGATCTCTACTGCATACTTCCCTTGTCTAAGGAAGATTCTATCTGCACTCTGCCACACCTCCATGCCAAAAACAAATAGTGCATCATCCCCAAGTTCTTCATCTCGAACTCGGTAGTAAGCTTCCGCTGTGTGTCGGCAATCAATCTATCTTCACCATACCAAGTTCTGCACATATATGATTTCCTATCATGTGTCTCAGAACCAAGTGGATGCTCTACATACACTTCTTCTTCAACTACACCATTCAAGGAAGCTTTCTTGAACCCATTTGGTGTATCTTCTATTTCATCACTTTTATATTTTTCAATGCTGCCATCTGCAACATACTTGATCTGATAGTTCCGTTTGGAAGTCATAGCAAACTTCCCTTCACATCTTGGGACCGCATCCCAAACATCGTTCTTCATGATCGAAGGATCATGGCATTCTTCCCGTATCCTGGGAACTTCAATATCTTCAATAGATAATTTGTTGCTGAACAAATGTTGTAGTTCTTCTTTTGTAGGAGATGGCATACGATCTTTCCTACACAACAAGTTAAATTGCATGATTAGAAAACATCTCATAGTTTTCAGAAGAAATTCTTACACATAAAGAAATATGCCATACAGTCATGCAATTATCTTAGCCAATGCTTCAATACAACATTTATCCATATTCCGTAACTTTCTAGATGCCTTCCAATCTCTACCAGAACATTGTTAAGAGTGTGCACAACTCTCAACATGTCAGCAAAGAGGTTTCATTCTAGATAAGTAGCAATGGGATGTTGTACAGTGCCATAGGCCACTTACCCATGTATGTTAGTAGTATACTATTCATCAATGCAACTATTCTAATATGCACAATACATATCCTAAGTCTATGAACATGAGCATATACATCATTGAACAATTTTATTTAAACAAACAAGTATGCAAGAAATGATAATTAAAATACTTATCTTTGTTTGTTCGTTGGGTGGACTCCCTCTGAGTCTTCGCTTCCTTGCAGGAGTTGTTGGAGTCCTAATCTGAAGTAGCTTCTTCTACACCTTTATGTTTGTGGAATGTAGAAACATGGTCAACTCCCTTTGAATATCTGCATCCTTGCAGAAACTACTGAAGTGTGCTCTTTATTGCAGGAACAACTGAAGTGTGCTCCTTTGCTTTCTGGCAGGAGCAACTGGAGTGTGCTCCCTCTTGATCTTTGCTTCCTGAATTACCTATTCTTGAACTCATATTCATCCTTGGTCCCTATGCATGCTTATTAATATCATGATTCATATAAAATCATACATTCATTAGTATACTATTAAAATCTCAAGCATGTATACTCATGATCATTTCAATCAGAAATAATAAGCATTATCATTCAAGGTTTATGTAGGATTATTATGGTTAGTCAAATCATAAGAAGCATAACATGTCTAAACCTATAATTACTCAAACCTATGACTCTTCGCGTTAGTTGAATCGACAATTATAATGTGCATAAAACCTGTGATTATTCAAACCTATACTTTCATGATTCTTCTGGTTAGTCATATCATCAATTATAGTAAGAACAATAAAATACATCCAACCATGATTATTCAAACCTATGACTCTTCAGGAATAATCATCATCAACAACAGTATGAGATCCTAACACAAGGTAGGATTCTAGCTTGATATAGGAAAAACATACCTGGATTAGCATGCTAGCTATTTATGTCTAACATACCCGTATAATGTCTTTTGTTTCTCTTCAGTGACTTGTGCTAGTAACCTGCATGTCGCATAAGTTAACCATTGTATAAACAAGTTATACATACCTCGTAAATGGATCTTGTATGAGATCCATGACAATGGATGAATCTTTGTCCTCATGTTATCATGATCATATGTTCTTGAACCAGAACATGATTTGTCTTCTTGGTGTACCTTTCATGTTAGTAGACAACATAAAACTCATACAACATCACAATGTGTTAGTACAAACATAAGTTTCATACTCCTAATAAATGAATGACTTCTATCATGCATTCATAATTTTATTAAGGTGATCTGACAAGTCTAAAATCAAGATTGTACTAACCGTGATAACATGAAGACAAACATACCATAAACTTAATTATGAACAAATCTCAAAACATACCTCGATGAGTCATACCTGTCGAGATCACTTGTAATCTTCTTATGTAAGGCCTTAGCCTCATCTCCCTCTGAAATAGGAACTTCTTCACTCATGCAGATGATCAATCCATCTTCTTCTATGATTAACCCAATCCACTCGATTTGCAAGAACTGGACCTGGAGCTAGATATGGGTTTGTCAGAGAAACCCCAAAAATTAAAAATTTGAATTTCAAACTTCTGAAAGGATAGAAATATGCGCCTTGATGAGCTGATCAAACTGGTATATTCAGAATTTGAAAACTGCAAAGTTTCAATCCTCAATTTTTCCTTTGAAACTTCCGGATTCACTGGACGTGACCTTGAACTGGGGTTTGATGAAGCCCACTCTTCTACCCAATCAAAATGTTTGATCCAAAGCTCCAAGCTTCTATTTTTCTGAGGAGCTTCCAGCCGTGGTCACAGATTTCAAAAATTCCCATTTTTACAGAAGCCCTAATTTTCCACTTTTCTGATCAAAGTCCCGAACTAGGGTCTAATCAAGCCCGGCCTTCTGCCCAACCAAAAATTCTGATCTTGGTCTGTAAATTTCTATTTTGATGAGTAGCATCCAGCCGTGGTCTCGGATTACAAAAATTCCAACTTTCTATGAAGCCCTAAATTCCGGAAGCCATGAATGAAGGTACTCAAAAATAATTCTGTTTTGACAGAAATATGTACCTGATTGTTTCTGGTGTAACTCCAAACTTTTTTATCCACAGGGTCTGAAAACGTTTCCTGAGATAGCCTGACCTGTTATCTTTCCATCCTGATAGGTCTGACCTCAATTGGATTCTCTGAGAGAGAGTTATTCCAAATGTCGCAACGTGACCTGTTTTGGGATAATACAGGAGAGCGAACTTGTACGGCATGCCACGTGTCACTGTTTCAACTTAGGCCTCTGAAAACGTTTCCTAAGAAATTAAAGACTGTGTACTACCTGTCACTTTTTACGAAATTTCATTTGGAGCTTCCTAGCCCAAGATATGACCTTTTTCCCAAGGTCACCTGATTTTGACTCAGATCTGGAAGAGGCCGAAACCCTATATTGTACAAATCATAAATCACAAAGTACAACGAACTAGAGGTTTTCCTTTGGACACAAGGTACCTAGAGATTTAAACTTCGACCTATAACAATTTCAGATCCAAAACCTTTGCCAAAACGGATTTATAGCTAAAGTGCTACGACGACTGGTTTTTACTATATCAAGCCCTAGCATCGTAAGTGCAACAAGTGTCATACATGCCATATCATGCCTTCTTTCAGGCTAGCTCTGATACCATGTTAAATTTTTTGAATTTACTTCAATATTATCTAGGATCTTAACTGAGAGAACAACATGTACAGCATATCTACAGTATATCAATCATGGAGACAATAATGCAAGCACACAAGAGACACAAAGATTTACTTGGGGAAAACCATAAAGGTGAAAAACCCCAATAACTTCCTCAGAGATAGATAGAGCAATGATACAACCAACCAAGAGAGATAGCCATAACCTAGCAGCAGATCCTCCTCCTCCATAAGTGCGCCACTCCTCCTTGAGTGCATGTGTGAGAAGTGAGTGAGTAAATAGAGTGCCTCCCGCACTCTATTTATACTTGACTTGACTTGCCTTTTTACCTAACTTATGTAGGCTCGAACTTAACCACATAACATAATGCTAAGTGGGCCGACCCCCAATAGGGTGGTCTAATAACCCTTTGACCCACATGGCCGACCCCCAATAGGGTGGTCTAATAACCCTTTGACCCACATGACTTATACAGGGCCGACCCCAAATAAGGTGGTCTAATAACCCATCAAGTATAAGTTACGACACTTACAATATAAATGACGACACTTCCTTATAGAGGAATAATACCATCTCTATAGGAATACAATATAAATATATGTGAAATACATTCCAAAGTTACATATACATCAACACTCCGCGACCTGAAGTTGTACGAGCTTCGCGTTGAATTGTTGCATCAATTTGAGGCCTTCTTGTTCAATGGGCTGCAACCTAGTGGATGTGGTAGCCTCCTCTTTAAGCACCACCATTGCTTTTTGCAGCTCTTTGAATTCATTAAACTTCTGTACTTTCTCCCTTGTCGGTGCAGTCTTTACCTCTATGCTTGCAGTGTCTACCTGCTGCTGTGTCCACTACAAATATGCCCTACGAAGGTTGGAACCCATTGATACCCCTATGGCTCTTTCCATCTTACAAAGGCTATCAATACGAGCAACTAGCTGAAATGGAATGTTGTTCCATTATCCCGTGTATCTTCAACATCTGCTAGAAACTCGTTCAGTAAGAACTGGCACCAATTGTAAGGTCTTCCGTGCAATATATTAGATGCTTCTTGATTGCGACCGTGGGTACCTCAGGCCATCTACACTTGTGCAAAATATTTCCTGCAAGCAACTGGGTAGTAAAATTTGTGGTGCGGTCATTGATATCGACGGTTGGGAACCCACGTCCCTTCCGCACTACATTGAATTATTTTGCTACTTCAGCGCTCAGACCTCTATCCTACGCCCTCTTTATGATTAAGTCAGTAGGGTCCTCTCCTCTCTTGTTCAGGCCTGTGATCTGATGTATCATGTCTATACTGATATCAATGCGCTTGTCCAACCATAAGAATCCTTCATGCACGCAAGTCAGTAGCACACGCACCACCGCCGAAAACTTGGTGCCCTTAGTGAAGTGCGGCATTTGTAATAAGTTCAATCAGCCTCATGGCCAGATGGCCTCTAGCCAATCTTGGACTTCCAGTATTTTGATGCCATTTTGTGGATTATTTTCCCACTTAAGGTATGTGTTAGGTATGAATTGTGGGTAATTCTTCGGCATTACCAGCGTGTTTTCAAGTAAGCCCAAATCATCCACCTTGCATCTTGGTACACCGCCCAACAAATTTTCCTCAATCTTCACCCTAGTAGAAATGGCAAGGATCGGGATTTCATACGCAGCATTCTGTTGTAAGTGGACCGGTGGGGCGTCGTCTTTCCGTGGAGGAATGTAGTCCGGCACCGGGTAAATAGGTAGGTTATGTTGCTTCATTTGTGCTTCGGCTCCTCCCTGCTCTGAAACTGGGTCTTTCCCCTTATTGGTTCCTGTAGCCTGTCGGGCTGAGCTTCTATAGGCAACTCCCTTTGTTGCTGTCATGACTCTTGGAATCCCTGATTGCTCAAATAACCAGAATAACTTGTGTAAATCATCTTGCTCGTTCATAAACTGTTCAGTTTGTTCGGCTCTCTGGTAGCTTTGACAACAATGCACAACACTTTGTAAAGTAGAGAAGTGGCTGAGTGAGGCCATATTTATAGGCTTGGCTAGTCTGCAACGTGGCCTTCGGTGGTTGTCGAGGCACTAAATGCCATATTCATTATCAGCTCTTGCCTAAGATCTTGGCCTTGTCATCCGATCCTTCTCATCATGCCAATGTTGTTTCCTTAAATGCGAAAAGGTTGCCAGGCAACCAGACTGTCAACTCCATTGGGTCAACGTTAACTGCTCCACCTACCAGCCGGAGTCCGGTGCTATATTGGTCACGTTGGTCTTTATGGTGCTCCAAAGTGTCTCATCCGCTCTTAAATTTTAAAATTTGTGAGTGCCACCAAATTGGTTAATGCCCCACTAACCGGTCGACAAATTCTATGGTAACGAATCCCGTCATGATCTGCTGGCGGTCTTGTGCAAAGTTGACTTCCAATTGCGCATTCTATGATATCTACCATGCGACCACGGTTCTGCCTTTTCTGTGCAGTTTCTATTTTGCAAGGCTTGGCGCGGCTTTCCTCTTTTTTTTTGCGTGCGCGCGCAACTTCAGCAGTGTTGCGGGGTATGCCTCCCTTGATCATACAGTATTCTGCGCATCCGAACTATCGTGGTAAAGCTTTATTTTGCTACCATTTATCAATCTTGGCAAAGTATCTCCGACTAATGTAGCTAACTGGACTGTGCCACCGTTAGTAACATGCATTACAGTATACGGGCCAAGCCAATGCATCTTAAACTTTCCAAGAAATTTCATGAATTTTCTATCATACAGGAGGACTAGATCACCTACCTGGAAAGACTTGTTCTTGATATGCCGATCGTGCCATGCTTTTTCGTGCTCTTTCTGTACTTGTTGGTGGAATCCTACGATGAAGCAATCTTCCTCCAGCCCAACCAAGTGTAGCAGCCTTTCTTCTAGTGCTGCGTGATCTTCCATGCTTGTAAACACTGCTATGCGCAAACTGGGAACGATAAATTTCATTGGCATTATTGCCTCTTTCCCATAAGCCAACCTAAAGGGTGTGTGGCCAGTCAGTTTCTTGCATGTAGTCCTGTATGCCCATAATACAAATGAAATGCGCAGGTCCCAATAATCCTTATTCACATTGCATATTTTGGTTAGCGCATTCTCTAGTACTTTATTGAATGCTTCAACAGTTCCATTTTCCTGTGGATGATAAGGCATGTTGCGCTGATGATGAACGTGGAACTCTTCGGTCAAAGCTTCAATCATCTTATTCAAAAAGTGAGTGCCCTGATCACTCATCAAAATTTTCAGGCATCCGAACCGTGTCAGGGTGTTCTCATATATAAAATCTTGGGCTATAGCTGCGTTACAATCTTTCACTGGTTTTGCTTCTTCCCATCTGGTGAGGTAGTCAGTGGCAATAATGATGTACCTCACACCAATTCTTTTCCCTGGTGGGTTTATAGGTCCCACAAAATCAACGGCCCATTTCTCAAAGTCCTACAATGTCAACTATGGATTTAATGGCATTTCATCTCTGCGTGATGGCTTTTCAGTTCTTTGACACACATCTCAACTCTGGCAATGTTCCTTCGAGTCCTTGTGAATTGTAGGCCACCATAGCCCTATGCGCAATATCTTTTCCGCAGTAGCTCTCCCTGCATAGTGACCTCCTATGACTCTTGAATGCGCATCAGCTAATATGAATGGTTTCTCATGCAATAGTACACATCTGCGCAGTACTTTGTCTCGTCCCAGCTTGTATAGATAACCTATGATTATAGTGAAGTCTGTTGCTCGCACTACCAGCTGCTTCTTCTGCTGGGTAGTGAACTCTTGAGGTGTCAATCCTGTGGTTAAAAAGTAAATGATGTCCTTATAGTAGTCGTCAGCAACCTGTATAGCAAACAATTGCGCATCGGGCAAATTGTCTTCTAGAATCGTAGGTTCCTCTACTTATTCAATCCTTGATAGATGATCAGGTCCTAAATTCAATTTGCATGGCTTGACCACAATTTCAAAGTCGTACTCCTGAAAGAGTAGTAACCATCTGCATATGTGCCCCCCTAACACTGGCTTATTGACCAGATATTTCAAAGCAGAATGGTCAGTTAACATGGAGAAATGCACACCAAGCAAGTAATGTTTGAACTTCTGTAGTGCATAGACCATAGCGAGTCCTTCTCACTCAGTAGTGGTATAGTTATTCTCAGTGCATGATAGCTTCCTACTGGAAAATGCAATGGTATTATCAATACCTCCCTCTCCTGGCTGAGCAAGAACAACACCCAATGCGATACACATTGCATCAACATGGACATGAAATGGTTTCTCCCAGTCTGGAAAAACTAGGATCGGCGCAGTGACCATCTTCTCTTTTAGTGTATCAAAGCCTTGTTCGCATTCTTCATTCCAGATGAACGACGCATCTTTCTTTAGCAATTTCTCCATAGTTACGGTTATCTGCGCATACCCTTTTATGAATTTCCTGTAATAACCGGTATGCTCCAGTGTAGTGCGCAACTATTGAGATATTGTAACTTCAAAGAATATTATATTTGTACTTTATTATTTCAGAGATGTTTCATTCCTCCGTGAAGATCTTATTGTATATCCGGAGATGTTTATTCCTCCGTCGGAATGTGGTAACTCGGGTTATTAGACTTCGCTAGTGGGGGTCGGCCCTGTATGTGTTATGTGGTTCAAAGGGTTATTAGACCACCCTAGAGGGGTCGGCCCAGTCAGTTGTAGTGGGGTATTTAACCCATTGGTTAAATACGAGCCTACGTGTTCTTGTGTAAAACATAAGTTGGAGTAGTGTATAAATAGAGGAAGTGTATTCCTCATTTGATACACTCACTCACTTGAGAGAGGCGCACTTATGGAGGAGAGGTCTGCTATGGTGGAGGAGGAGATCATGTCTTTGGTTTGCATCTTTGTATATTGCTGATCGTCTATATTGAGGAAGCTTTGCTGGGTTTTCTACCCCATGAGGGTTTCCCAAGATAAATTTGTGTCTCTTGTGTTTATGCTGTGCTTGTTGTTTCTTCAGTAATCCTGTATATGCTATTATTGTGAAATGGAATGTAATGCTGCTATTTTCTGTCTTATCATATTAAATCTTAACATGGTATCAGAGCTAAACTGAAGGAAGGCAAGGTATGGCACTTACGACACTTGCTTTACTTACGACAATTTGAAGGTTAGGGTTTTATATAGAAAAAATGAGTCATCGTGGAACTTTCGCTATAAATCCATTTTGGCAAAGGTTCAAGATCTGAAACCTTTACAAGTCGTAGATAACATCTCCAGGTATCTTGTGTCCAAAGGGCACCCTCATATTCGTTGTACTTTGTAAGTTATGATCAGTACAAGTTAGGGTTTCTGCCTCTTCTAGATCTTAGTCAAAATCAGGTGACCTAGGAAAAAAGGTCATAACTTGGGATAGGAAGCTCCAAATGAAATTTCATGAAAAGTGACAGGTAGTACACAGACTGTAATATCTCAGGAAATGTTTTCAGAGGCCGAAGCTAAACTAGTGACACGTGGCATGCCGTACAAGTTCGCTCTCCTGTTTTATCCCATAAACAGGTCACGTTGTGACACTTGGCATAAATATCTCTCAGAGAGTCCAATTGAGGTCAGACCTGTCAGGATGGAAATATAACAGGGTGAGATATCTCAAAAAAAGTTTTCAGAGGCCGAAGTTCAAACAGTGACACGTGGCACGCCGTACAAGTTCGCTCTCCTGTATTATCCCAAAACAGGTCACGTTGCGACATTTGGCATAACTCTCTCTCAGAAAATCCAATTGAGGTTAGACCTGTCAGGATGGAAAGATGACAGGCCAGGATACTGCAAAAAAACATTTCAGACCCTGTGGAGCGAAAATTTGAGAGTTATAGCAGAAACAATCAGGTACATATTTCTGTCAAAACAGAATTATTTTTGGAGCACCTTTATTCATGGCTTCCGGAATTTAGGGTTTCGGAGAAAGTTAGAATTTTTGGAATCGAAATCCACGTCTGAATGCTACTCAGGAAAATTGAAATTTAGAGACCAAGATCAAATTTTTTGGTTGGGTAGAAGACCGGGCTTGATTAAACCCTAGCTCGGGATTTTGATCGGAAAGATGGAAAATTAGGGCTTCAGCAAAAGTTGGAATTTTTTAAGTCTGTAACCACGGCTGGAAGCTCCTTTGAAAAATAAGAGTTTAGAGCCTTGGATCAAACCTTTTGATTGAGCAGAAGGGTGGGCTTCATCAAACCCTAGTTCGGGATCCTGTCTAGAAGATCTAGAAGTTTCAAAGGCAATTTTGAGGGGTCAAATTTTGAAGATTTCAAAATTGAAGTATGCTAGTTTGATCAACTCAGCAAGACACATCCTTCCATTCATTCGAAAGTGTGAAAGTCAAAGATTGAATTTGTATGGTTTCTCTATCAAACCCTAATCAAGCTCCAGATCAAGTTTCAGGGGGAGTTGAGACTAAGGCCTTACATAAGAAGACTACAAGAAGTCTCGACAGGTATGACTTAAGGAGGTTCAGGTATGTCTTGAAATCTGATTCTTGATTAAGTTCATGATGTGTTTGTCTTCATATTATTTATTAGTACAATATTGATTGATGTTAGAATTGTCTTATCACCCTAGTAACAGTATGAATGCATGTGAATGATCGAAGACATTCATTTATTAGGGCTATATGATTGTACTAATGCATTATGGTGTTGTTTGAGGTTGATGTTGTCTGCTAACAAGATACAGGTACATCACAAAAGACAAATCAAGTTCCATGACCATGACAACATGAAGACAAAGACTCATACATAATCTTTGTTCTACTTACGAGGTATGTATGACTTTGTTATATTATGCTTAACCTATGAGACATGCAGGTTCTAGCTCAGGATCTCTAAATCATTGAAGAGATTGTTTAGGTATGTTGTACATAACTAAGCAGGTATATTAATCCAGGTATGTTTACCTATGTCAAGTTGGAATCTTACCTTGTGTTAGGATCCCTTATATAAGTATACTTGGTATGATTGGTTATGCTTATTCATAAAGTTAGTAATCAAGGGTTTATGCATACTATGTCTCTTATCTTGATGATTTAATTAACATGAAGAGTACTATGATCAAACAAGAATATGCATGAGTAAAAGAAGACTTCCTTGAAACTCTGAATACTAATGATCATGACTATATATATATTCAAGATTATTTAGAATTAGAATGTTTTAGTAATATTGAGAATATACTAATGAATGTATGTTTGTGTATGAGATCATGAGGATGACACTAGTGCACACTTGAGCATGCACAGTGGCACAGAATGAATAGAAGTTCAAAAGACATATAGAAGATCAAGCGGGAGGCAACCACACAAACATAAAAGATAAGTATTTAAGTTGTTATTTGAAATAATAAATGATATTGTCCGTAATAGGTTGTATGCATATTTGTATTCCTATAATATATCATACTGAGTGTAAACATTCATAGAGCATTGAAACAGTATACTACTAATATGCATATGATTGGTAAGTTGGTCAAACATTCCATTGTTGCTTGTCTAGAATGAAACCTCTTTGTTGACATACTGAGAGCTGTGCACACTCTCGATAGTATGTTCTGGTAGAGATGGAAGGCATCTAGATAGCCACTGTATGCATACAGGATATGGAAAAGTGTTGTGCCAAAGGATTGATCAAAATAGTTGCATAACTATGTAAATGATATATGTATGCATAATAGGTTATCATGTCAATATGATTTGATGATTATAAAGTATTACTAATCATGTACTTAATTTTGATTTGTAGGAAAGATCATGATGAATGATGAACAATGAACAAGCGATGGATGTTCAACAAAAGGACTTACAAATCAAACACACTATAGAAGGATTGTGGCTAGAAGATTCTCTTAGAAAGAGGAAGAGAATCATGATGAGATGTTTGCTCCAAGTGGCTAGACCATTCTCTTAATGGTGTAATTAAAGAAGAAGTGTGAATCAGGTTCTGTATGGGTTCCCAGGATCGATAATCAATTGATGAGCTTAATGACCACCATGGGTCATGTGGATCTCAACCTTTGCTAGAAGGTTGAATGTGGTTTCTATACACAGATGACATGGATGCAAGAAGGAACTCACCACAGAGTTCAAATGATATTGAGGCTCATATCAGTAGACCCATCTAACGAGAGATGGCACAGATAGATATGCAGAAGATCATTCAATGCAGAGTGTGAATGATGTTCAGTCACAAAGAGAGAATTGATAGTCTTTTGATAAGCTTGGACTTTACCAAAAGTAAAGTTGTTCCTAACCTTTACCTTAAGGTTGTGGATGATGAACATATCATACCATTATTGTATGACGATGATCTCTTTCTGACAAAGAATGAGAAATAGATCATGAAAAGAAAGAAGAAGATGGCTGCAGAAATGAAAATGAAAGATCTCAAATTGATGCATTACTTCCTCGGTCTGGAAGTATGGCAAGGCTCAGAAGGAATCTTTCTCAACCAAGGAAAGTATGCTGAGAAATATTAAAAGGACTTGATGTGTTGGGATGGCCACTCTTGAAGTTCTTAGCAGATGACTCATTAGAATTAGTGGATATAACTCTGTACAGACAAATTATTGAGTCATTGATGTGTCTAACGAATACTAGGTCAGATATATGCCTTGCTGTAAACACCTTGAGTCAGTATCTAGTGGAAACTAGAAGTGTTCACCTATTAGTTGCAAAGCATGAGATGAGGTACCTAAAGGATACAATAGACTTTGATCTATGGAGATCATGAATTCAGATGGCTACACAGATATTGATTGAGCAGAAAGTGTATCAGACAGGAATAGCACATCGAGAAGATGTTATTGTCTGGGATCAGCCATGATCTTGTGGTTTAGCAGGAAGCAGTCTAGCACAAGCGGAATTTATGGCTGCTTGCTCTGCTAATTGTGAAACGGCATGGCTTCAAAATTGTTTGACTTAGAGATGGACCCAACTGTGATCCTATGTGACAAACAGAGTTGTGCTAAAATGGCAAAGAATCCAGTGTTCCATGATAAGTCAAAAGCACATAGAGATCTGGCATTTCTATATACGAGATATGGTGCAGATAGGAATCAAAGTTCGAATTTGTAACAAGTTACTAACCAAATATCTACCGATCCGATGTACTAACCAAACCTCTACCTCAAGTAAAGTTTTCCGAGACAAACTTAATATAGTCCAGAAGGACCCTCCTCGAAAGGGTGAGTGATGTGATCACTTATGATGAGATTGCCTGCATCGACAGTGAGGTCGATGATGTGAATACCTATATTGGTGATACCGACAGAGAGGTTGGTGGATGGTCCTTAGACAGGGTCTAAGGTGACAAGGGGATTGCATCATCCTTGAACACATGTTCTAAAAGGAGCCGTAGACATATGTCTTCGAAAATGAAGTCCTTGGTGGACATATAAGGGGATTGGATCATCCCTGGACTTCAGTCCTAAAGAGAGACGTAGACGGATGTCTTCGAGAATGAAGTCCTTGGTGGACATATAAGGGGATTGGATCATCCCTAGACTTCAGTCCTAAAGAGAGCCATAGACGTATGTCTTCGAGAATGAAGTCCTTGGTGGACTTGAGGGGATTAGATCATCCCTGGACTTCAGTCCTAAAGAGAGCCGTAGACATATGTCTTCGAGAATGAAGTCCTTGGTGGACTTGAGGAGATTGGATCATCCCTGGACTTCAGTCCTAAAGACAGCCGTAGATGGATGTCTTCGAGAATGAAGTCCTTGGTGGACTTGAGGGGATTGGATCATCCCTGGACTTCAGTTCTAAATTGAGCCGTAGACATGATATCTCTGAGAACAAAATCCTGAATGAACAGGTAAGGGGATTGGATCGTCCTCGGACTTTAGTCCTTTGAATTGAGTCGTAGACATGATGTCTCTGAGAACAAAATCATGAATGAACAGGTAAGGGGATTGGATCGTCCTCGGACTTTAGTCCTTTGAATTGAGCCGTAGACATGAGGTCTCCGAGAACAAAATCCTGAATGAACAGGTAAGGGGATTGGATCGTCCTCGGACTTTAGTCCTTTGAATTGAGCCGCAGACATGAGGTCTCCAAGAACAAAATCCTGAATGAACAGGTAAGGGGATTGGATCGTCCTCGGACTTTAGTCCTTTGAATTGAGCCGTAGACATGAGGTCTCCAAGAATTGAATGATAGGACTGGATCGTCCCTGAGCTTCGGTTCAAAAGGTACATGATAGGAATGGATCATCCCTGAGCTTCGGTTCAAAAGGTACATGATAGGACTGGATCGTCCCTGAGCTTCGGTTCAAAAGGTACATGATAGGACTGGATCGTCCCTGAGCTTCGGTTCAAAAGGTACATTATAGGACTGGATCGTCCCTGAGCTTCGGTTCAAAAGGTACATGATAGGACTGGATCGTCCCTGAGCTTCGATTCAAAAGGTACATGATAGGACTGGATCGTCCCTGAGCTTCGGTTCAAAAGGTACATGATAGGACTGGATCGTCCCTGAGCTTCAGTTCAAAAGGTACATGATAGGACTGGATCGTCCCTGGACTTCAGTTCAAAAGGTACATGACTGGATTGCATCATCCATGGACCTATGTCCTAAAGAGAGCAGGATTGATCATCCTGTA
The DNA here is from genome assembly GCA_027924585.1 of Larix kaempferi. Taxonomy (NCBI): domain Eukaryota; kingdom Viridiplantae; phylum Streptophyta; class Pinopsida; order Pinales; family Pinaceae; genus Larix; species Larix kaempferi. The sequence goes on from BSBM01000131.1 coordinate 496,734, forward strand.
ATATGATTGTGTGTGATGATGTGGTTACTTGTATCGGTAGGATACTTGTATTGATGATGTGGTTACTTGTATCGGTAGGATACTTGTATTGATGATGTGGTTACTTGTATCGGTATGGATACTCGTATTGATGATATGGTTACTTGTATTGATGATGTGGTTACTTGTATCGGTATGGATACTTGTATTAATGATGTGGTTACTTGTATCGGTATGGATACTTGTGTGATGACGATGCTGATGATCGTGTGATGACGATGATGATGATCGTATGATGACGATGTTGATGATCGGGTGATGACGATGTTGATGATCGTGTGATGACGATGTTGATGATTGTGTGATGACGATGCTGATGATCGTGTGATGACGATGTTGATGATCGTGAGATGATGATACTGATGATCGTGAGGATCTAGATGTTGATGTTGTTGTAGCTGTTCGAGTGCTACAGAAGATAAAGACTCAGTACTGAAGATGTTGATGTTCCAGTATTGAAGATGTTCCAGTAACTGCTTGTGTTACTAATGATGTTGAGAAAGCTTCCAATGATTTATAGATGTATCATGTATGATGTTGATGACTCCTTGCTTGTGTAGATACTGCTATAATATCCTTCTCGTTAAGGGGGAGTGTTGAGATATTGTAACTTCAAAGAATATTATATTTGTACTTTATTATTCCGGAGATGTTTCATTCCTCCGTGAAGATCTTATTGTATATCCGGAGATGTTTATTCCTCCGTCGGAATGTGGTAACTCGGGTTATTAGACTTCCCTAGTGGGGGTCGGCCCTGTATGTGTTATGTGGGTCAAAGGGTTATTAGACCACCCTAGAGGGGTCGGCCCAGTCAGTTGTAGTGGGGTATTTAACCCATTGGTTAAATACGAGCCTACGTGTTCTTGTGTAAAACACAAGTCGGAGTAGTGTATAAATAGAGGAAGTGTATTCCTCATTTGATACACTCACTCACTTGAGAGAGGAGCACTTATGGAGGAGAGGTCTGCTATGGTGGAGGAGGAGATCATGTCTTTGGTTTGCATCTTTGTATATTGCTAGTCATCTATATTGAGGAAGCTTTGCTGGGTTTTCTACCCCATGAGAGTTTCCCAGGATAAATTTATGTCTCTTGTGTTTATGTTGTGCTTGTTGTTTCTTCAGTGATCCTGTATATGATATTATTGTGAAATGGAATGTAATGCTGCTATTTTCTGTCTTAGCATATTAAATCTTAACAACAACTGCTTGACTGAATTTGGGGTGGGAAAGTTTACAATGACTGCGATCTTTCACAGGATCTACCATCAAGCCCTATTTGCACACAATGTGTCCCAGCAAAATTCCATAGGGAACGCAGAAGATACATTTCTTCAAATTCAATGAAATCTGATGCTACCTACATTTTTCCAGCATCATCTTGAGGTTCGCGGCATGGTTCTTCAGTAACCCGAAAATAGTCCAATCATCAAAATAAACCTCTAAAAACTTATGTATGAAGTCTTTAAATGTTGCGACTACCACTCTGGAAAATATGGCAGGTGCGTTCTTCAGCCCAAAAGGCATCACTGTGTACTAGAACAACCCCCATTCTATAGGAAAAGTGGTCTTGTCTCTATCTGCGCTATCAATCCTGATTTGGTGGTATCCAGAGAATCCATCAATAAAAGAATAGGCCTCATTCCCTCCAACGTTATCAAGTACTTCATATGTGAAAGGGGTAGGAAATGGGTCATGCATTGACGCATCATTAATATTTCTAAGATCCACACAAATCCTTATCTCACCCTTCGTTTTCTTATCCTGGATAACCATCGGGCTTATCCATTCAGATTCTTCAACTGGCCAAATGATCCCTGCATCGAGCATCTTATTGAGTTCTTCCTTAACTCGTTCTTTGTATGGCGGGTCCAATCTATACGGTCGTTGCTTAATAGGCTTCACGCCAGGCTTAAGAGTAATTTTCATCACTCCTAAGTCTCCCAGAATACCTTTCATCTCTGTGAACTTGGTCGGGAATAATTCTCGATATTCCTGTAGTATGCCCGCGATCTCCTCAATTGTGTCTTCATCCCAATAGTCTCTAATAGCTGCGAACTTTGGCTCTTCGCTGGTGCCAATGTTCACTTTTCTTGTTTTCACAGGTCCACTCATATCTGGAATTTCCAGTGGAGGTCCTTCTACATCGCGTGATCCCTCTGATTCAGGTATCCTGATGTTGTGCGGGTCCTCCTCATCACTATCTGCTTTATCCTCACATTCCCCAGCGATGTGATAATAGTCAAGAGCGTGCTCTAGCTGCTCTTCCCATTCTGGATTTAGGCACGTAGGTACATTGTTTGCTCCAAAGAATTCTTCTAGCATCATGTTTCCTTGAGTGCAATCTGATTTCTATATTCTTTCCTTAATAATCTACAGTGCGTTATTGATACTCAGATTTTCATCTTTGAAACAGAAATCCTGCTGGAAGCTCACAGTTAGGACAGACCAATCCGTCGTGCCCCTGCACAAATCCAAGTCCAGGTACCACTTCTTCGGAATCAGTTCCTCCAGCATGTGCGCGAACAGATGCACTGATTCAGTCTATGGCCTTTCCACCCAAGCTTGTGAGCAAGCTTTAATATGGTCCCTTGGATCTGTATGTCCATTATATTTTGTAAAAGGTAGTGTAACCTTCTCAGCAAACCTGATTTGCATCTTAATTCTGCACTGATCCCATGTTGTCAGTGTCTTCTTATGCACAGCCCTCCATCTGGAAAGCGTCTCACGCAGTGCCATGTCTGGTGTTGATACATGGTATTCGTCTCCAACTGCTGCAGTGTATTATTTGATAAAGCAATAAACATTAGATGAACCATCATAGGTAGGGATTGGAGTTACCTATTTGCCAATCTAGTGGAGTGACTTCGTGATCCACGCGCATCTCCTGGCAGATACTTCGTGCAATCTGCTTTGCCAGTTTTCCAGTCCTGCATCAAAATTTGAAATGTAAGAGTTGTCACAACGCCAACTGAGTGTTCCATCCGTAGTTGGACTAATATAGTCAATAGCATTAGTTGTCATCTTGTAAATACGGTCCAAGTCTTGGGCTAGGGATTCCTCCTAAATCGGTTCAATGTATCGTTCACCTTGCAAGGGGTCCAATGGTGCGATGACCCTGATATCGTTTCCTTCAAATATCATTTTCATAGTATTCAAATCAATAATGGCGGAGTTTGTCATTTCCCAATCGATACCCAGCAGCACTGGATAAGGATGGCTGTCATCCATGATTTCAATCACTTCAAAATCTGCATAGCTGCGCACTCCATCAATGTCAACGATGGTGTTGGGTAACCTTCCCAAAGGTATAACTATCCCTTGATTAACCATTCTTAACTATAGGGGTGACGACTGTAACTTTGGTTTACCCATCTGATGCCATGTCTTCTTGGTCAAGACATTTACTTCGGAACCAAGATCAAGAATGATCTGATCCATCTCATAGTCCCCAATCTGTGCAGTGAGCCTGATTTCCCTTCATGTTCTTTTAGGACTCTGGATATTATGGACTGCGCCATGGGTAGCCCCCTTCTCACTGCTTGGCTCATACTGCCTGAGTAGTTTTTCAAATTCCATGAAAACATCTGTGCTCTTCAATAGCTTCATGCAGCTCCGTAAGAACTACGCAACAGAGGTCCCTGTATCTGTTGCAGTGCTTGTGTGATCATACGCCACTGGCATATCCTCTATTTGCGGTCCTTCGCTGTGCAGTGGGATTCTCATCGACCCAGGTGTTGACTCTCTAAGGATATACCTCTCTTCTGTAAATTCTCCTTTATTTTTTTGTAGGTCCAAGCCAGGTGTCTTCCCTAGATCTTTTCTAATCCATATTGGTTCACCAAGAATCTGCTGAGGATCACGCATTCCAGAAGTCAAAGCTTTTGTGCCTCCATGTCTTCATATATCAGCACCACTGCGTGTTACCACATTTACACTTGGATCCACAGGTCTTCTCTCTGCTGCATTCAACTGAATGTTGGGATTTGGTGGTTTTGTCCTTCTTCGTTTCTGCATTTCTACCTCTAGTATAGGACAATCTTCAATAACATGCTCAAATGATTTACAGTAATTGCATGTAGTGCATGGATTTGTACAATCTCAAGATACATGACCTGGCTGGCCACAATTATAACAAATTACCTGGCCATGGCCTCTTCCTTGCGTCGGGCTGGCATTTCTTCCTCTGTCGCGGTATCCACCACCACGACCTCTATATCTGCCCTGATCATAGTGAGTGTTTCCTTGTTTTGGCTGATTTTCTTCTTGGACGCGGTACATTCCAACACCTCGCATTGCTTCCATATCTCACTTTCTTTCATTCATTAGCTCATATGCGCGACAGTTGAATTCGTCATGTCCAACTGATTTATAGAAATTACAATATACATTTTTTGGTGTTTTTACATATTTTTGTATTAGGTAACAGTCTTCAGGTATGTGTCCTCTGCTTCTACAGATTTCACACCACAGTGCCTGGTTCTGATTCATATTCATTGGGTTCGGCGCACCACTATTAAGATAATCTTGAAATAGAGGGAAATGTTCTCTGCTGTGGCCCTCTCCTTTGCAACCTGTGCACCAAACTTCGTGTCTTTGTTCATATCTCTGTTCTTTTCCCTTCTTCATACCTTGCAATTCTAACGTCAAGCTGGTTAACTAATTCTTGATATGTGACATCCCATAACTACTTTCTCCAATTGAGTAAGCCTCCAGCTTCATTGTGATCTCTAAGGCCTCTTCCTGCGATGCAAACTTCTGCTGCATCAGTGGTTGTCTGATGTGGGGCAATAGCGCAGCGATGAACCACTCCTTATGCTATTGCGGGGCTATATCAAAGCTCACTTGGTCTAGCAATGTCTTAAATTTTTGGTCAAATTTCAAGACTATTTCGGTAGGTTTCTGCTTTATTTTCTTTAATTATGTTATGCACTGCGATTATAATTTCAGCTTCTTAAACTCTACTGCAAGCGTAGCCTTAATTTCTTTTAGGGTTCTCGGCTGTGCCTGAGAATATTTCATAAACAAATGCAAGGCTCTGTCTCTGAAAGTAGTGATGAGCCATGCTCTCTTCACAACATCATCCTAAACCTGCTTTACACTCCATACGGCTTTAGTTTCACATAGAAACTAGTGTTGATAAGGGTCTTCTAGACCCATTCCTTTGAATATCAGCAGTTTTATATCATTATATGTCATTCTCCTTCTTGGTTGTGTAGCACCTTGAGTAGTGTTATGATTCTGCAGGGAGTTCTGAGCGGAAAAAATAAAGGTATTACTCGGAATAGTGGTATTCTGCGGGATATTCTGAGACTGGGTATTCTGAACTGGAATAGTCTGCGGGGTGGGCTGCGCTACACTTGCAGCAGGTGGGTTCTTAGATAGGGGTGGCGCGGTTTCTACGACCATCGGGTTTTGAGGTGTGATAGGGTGGATGGTGGTTGATGATGGAGCGGTCTGATTGTTCAGGTCACATGGGATTTCGTTATCCACGCAGAGTCCAGGTCCTCCCGGATTCTTTTCTTTATTAAACTTATATCTCTTTTCACTTCTCATATTATGGGTTTCTTCGTCAGAATCACTAAATATACTTTCTACCATGATAGCGTCAAAACTATTACTGCATTCTTAAGACACCTTTCTCAACTAAAAGCATTTTAATGTGTAGACTGAGATTGTTCAAGAACTTACCTTTGAATCCTTCGAAAAAGTATGCTTCAACTTGAGTATAGGACTTCAACGTATCTACAACAAACTTGGTCACAAATCCTTCAAGGATGCTATCAACCCAGAAGTCGACTGCTCACGACAGTGGGCTATCTGTTGCTTTGAGCTGCACTATGAGCTCTGGAGTCCACTCTATAGGTACTCCTCCTTGAAAATAGGTCTTCTTCTCTGGGAGTCGTGATATCCACTCCTGCAACTCGTTTCCAAACGAAGCCCAGAATATCTCGTGAATATCTTTCCACAAATATCTGTTTAACCACTGTACGTCAGAGAGACGTGGGTGTCTGTTTTCTTTCTTTCCAAAATCTCTTTCGAGCTTATCGCACCAATCTCGGATCTCTTTCTTTTCAGGATGCCAATTGTCTGAACCCAACAGGAACTGGTATTCTTTGTCACACATTACTTTCCAAATACACTATCACATCACTGAGTCTTAGCCGAGCAACGGATCCATTTGTTGGTGTTTATAACTGAGCTAGAGGTTTCCAATGTAGACCCAGGTACTTCATGGTTCAAGGAACCAACAAAACCCTTATTCACCGGCCCTTTTGGAAACAGACTGTGCGCACCCTGAGGTCTCACCCGAGGTGAAGCTGAGGGGTAGTTGCAGACTCAAGTTTCTGCAACCTGGTGATGTGAGTGTAGGAGGAACTGATGGGAAGTGCGACAAGGGACTCTTACGACAGATAAAGACTACGCAAAGTTTCTACTTCACGTCGGATACTTCGGCAAGCAGAGGCGCTTGCACAACTAGCGCATCCAAGGTCTACGCGGTATTGGGTAATTCCCACGTTACGATGACAAGTTATCAACTTATCTTGCAGCACCCTCCAAGTGGTCAGCGCGTCGACTAGACCGCGCGTCCACTTCAGGACTTGATTAACTCTAACTGATCTTACTTAATATTCTTTACCCATTCAACACACTTAGATTATTATCTTTAAGTCGTATGTAAATGAACGAAACATGTAATATTGCGCACTCCAATGCTATGCTCAAATCCAATGTTCAATTATGTGATTTAACCAATAGATTCATACATTCAAAGACTTAGAAATGTTGAATACTTAACATTCATCCACACATGCATTACTTAACATATTATTCCCACCATTCCTGTGGCAAATACATACAAAAGCAATCACATAACAGATAACGACATTAAACATCCATACTAAGCAAATGAACAAGTGCAAATACAAACAATCACATGACACAGAATTTAACGTGGTTCACCCCCGAATGGAGGCTATGTCCACAAGAACTGTTGTTAAATTAGTCTTTTTGGGAAGGGTACAACAGTTCTTAGTGTGCACACTCAGCTGCAGACTCTCTTCTCTCTCATATAGGTCTCTGCGCACTCAGTTGCAGAGTCTTTACAATAGCTTCAATCTCAAAATATCTAACAATATTCACTAACCCACACTGAAGAGTTCAACCCTTTCCCATACAAAATCATGCCTTATTTATAGAACATGCCCGTGGGCATGTCTTTACAATTCCTAGGCAAAACCCTTAGGTTTACAAAACTGGCGTGGCTAACTGCTAGTCTGACTGTCGCTATCGACAGCTTGCTCCGCCGGCTCCAGCTGGGCCACTCGTGGCTCACACGCTCTTATGATAGCCGCAATCCTAAAAACGGTTACAATTGCATCATGGCATGTCCCTTTCCGCATTGTCCACCTACCTGTCACCATCAACATAGTGGCCTAGCTTCTCAACTGCTTGCCGCCACTCTCTCTGACAGGCCCTTCCGTCCGTCTCCGTGTCCCAAAACAAGTTGCTTTCTCTGCTCGACCTTTCCATATGTTCTTACCCAAAATGGCAGTTGCCAAACATCTTCGTATCAACATATTGCGCAACTATGCCTTACCAATTACCACTGCGCGACAATGTGCAATTCTCAAAACTGCTTCCATCCTTTGCCGCAGTGCGCAATGCGCGATTTTCGACACTTGTGTATTTTTCTAATCTAGTTGGGCCTCACCCAATAGTGCCACTAAGGGATATAGTTGGCGTTTTGTTGGAACGTTTCCTATGGAAATGAACAAGGCCTAGTCAAAATGGCACTAAGGGCTATGACCAAGGCTTACCCATGGCCAAGGATATTATGTTCCTAAGGTTCATAACCAAGGAATTATTGGTGCACCACTAACAACTATAGCCAAGGAAAAAAAATGTGTGCTCCTAAGGGGCATGGCCATTCAAACCATGGCCACACACCACTCACATGAAGCGCTATTAAGGGAAGCCAAGGCCATGACTAGTGCACTCCTAAGGTTCATGTCCAAGACCAAGTCTTATGCACCTTTGCACACATATCTACTAAGGGTCATAACCAAGGCCACAGCCAATTGATCCCTTAGAGCCCTAACCATGGCCATGATCAATGAATCCCTTAGATCCCTGGCTAGGCCATGTCCAACAAATACTTAGGTCCCTAACCAAGGCCATGGTTAGTGTGCCCATAAGGGATGCGACTAAGTTCTACATGCCCCTAACGATTGCATCAAAGGCATGGATGGCACACTGCTTTGGGTGATGACCAAGGCCTAGTCGACATCCGACTAAGAACTATAGTTAATATCAAAGTCATTAACAATCCAAAACAATATTTCTCTATCTTCAAAATCATCAACCTGTTGATGTATATGTAACTTCGGAATGTATTTTACCCATGTATATTGTATTCCTATAGAGATGTTATTATTCCTCTATACGGAAGTGTTTGTATTCCTATAGATATGTTATTATTCCTCTATACGGAAGTGTCGTCATTTATATTGTAAGTGTTGTAACTTATACTTGATGGGTTATTAGACCACCAAGTGTGGGGTCGGCCCAGATTAATGTTACCATGGGTTATTAGGCTAAGCTAGACAAGTCGGCCCCACTGGTTGATTGGGTAGGACAAGACAAGTATAAATAGAGACCGGGAGATCTCTATTTGATCACTCATTACTCACTTCTATCTCTCTCAGAAAGTGGCACACTTGTGAGGAGGAGGATCATCTGCTAGGAGAAGGCTACCACAGGTAGAAGTTTCAGATCCTGTGGATTCGTAATTTCATAGTTACACCAGAAACAATCAGGTGCATATTTTTGTCAAAACAAAATTGGATTTTGAGCACCTACATTCATGGCTCTGTGAATTAGGGTTTCAAAGAAAGTTGGTATTTTTGTAATCGGAGACCATGGCTGAATTCTACTCATCAAAATCGAAATTTAGAGACCAAGATCAAATTTTTTGGTTGGGTAGAATGCCAGGCTTGATCAAACCCTAGTTCGGGACTTTGATCGAAAAATTGAAAAATTAGGGCTTCTACAAAAATGGGAATTTTTGAAATATGTGACCATAGCTGGAAGCTCCTTGGAAAAATCAAATTTTAGAGATTTGGATCAAACTATTTGGTTGGGTAAAGCTCCAGGAAATTCAAACCCTAATTCAGGGTCCTCCCTAGTGAATCTGGAAGATTGAAAAGCAAATTTGAGGGGTGAAACTTTGTATTTTTCAAATTCTGAGTATACCAGGTTGATTGGCTCATCAAGGCACATCTTTCTATCCTTTCAGAAGTTTGAAATTCAAATTTTGAATTTTTAGGGTTTCCCTGACAAACCCTAATCCAGCTGCAAATCCAATTTCAGCAAATCAAGTGGATTGGGTTAATCCTAGAAGAGAATGGATTGGTCACCTGCATAAGTGAAGAAGTTCCAGTTTCAGAGGGAGATGAGGCTAAGGCCTTAAATAAGAAGATTACAAGCAAACTCGACAGGTATGAGTTACGGGTATGTTTCGAAAATTATTCATGATTAAGTTTATGATATGTTTGTCTTCATTAAGATTAGTACAATCTTGATTAATTTTAGACTTGTCGTATCACCTTAATAAAAATATGAATGCATGATAGAAGATATTCATTGATTAGGGTTTTGACACTTATGATTGTACTAATGCATTGTGGTGTTGTATGAGGTTGATGTTGTCCGCTAACATGAAAGGTACAACAAGAAAGTCAAATCATGTTCTAGTTCAAGAACATATGACCATGGTGACATGGAGACAAAGATTCATCCATTTTCATGGATCACATAGAAGCTTTACTTACAAGGTATGTATAATTTCGTTCTACAATGCTTAACCTATGATATATGCAGGTTACTAGCACAAGTTATTAAAGAAAACATGAAGACATCATGTGGGTATGTTAGACATAACTAACTAACACATTAATCCAGGTATGTTTTTCCTATATCAAGTTAGAATCCTACTTTGTGTTAGGATCTCTTATATAAGTATACATGGCATGATTGATAATGATTATTCATTGAAGTTAGTAATCATGGGTTTAGGCATATTATGCTTCTTACTTTGATTGATGATATGAGTAACCAGAAAAGTCCTATGGTCAAATAGGAATATGCATGAGTAAAAGAATTGTGATAAATTATCTGTGTATGAAATGATCTTGACCATACATGTTTAAGATTACTTAGAATCATAATGTTTTTGATAGTATTAAGATTAGAGTAATGAATGTATGTATGAGACCTTGAGGATAACACAATGATGATACTAGTAAGTATGCATAAGCGATCAAGGATGGATATAAGTTTAAGGATAGGTAATTGAGGAAGCAAAGATCAAGAGGGAGCACACTCCAGTAGTTCTTGCAAGGAAGCAAATATTGAGAGGGAGTCCACCCTACAAACCAAACAAAGATAAGTATTTGAATTGTCATTTCTTGCATATTTGTTTGTTTAAATAATATGCTTATGTTCCTAGACTTAGGGTGTGTATTATACATATTAGAATAATTACATTAATGAACAATATACTACTAATATGCATGTGATGGGTAAGTGGCCTATGACACTGTATAACATTCCATTGCTACTTAACTAGAATGAAACCTCTTTTCTGACATGTTGGGAGTTGTGCACACTCTTAACAATGTTCTAGTAGAGATTGGAGGGCATCTAGAAAGTTATGGGATATGGATAAATGTTGTATTGAAGCATTGGCTAAAATAACTGCATGATTGTATGACATATTTCTTTATGTGTAAGAATTTGTTCTGAAAACTATGAGAAGTTTCTAATCATGCAATTTAACTTGTTTTGTAGGAAATATCGTATACAAGAACCTACAAAAAAAAGACTACAACATTTGTTTCAGCAACAAAGTTATCTATTGAAGATATTGAATATGTGGAGCACTTTGAAACAATGGCCCTAAATTCTTTCCCCCACACCCCATATGTATGGAAAAGATATGTGGATGACATTCTAGCCAAATGGAGTCATGGAAAGGGCAAACTTAATGACTTTCTCACACACTTAAATAGCCTATCACAACACATAAAATTCACCATAGAGGTTGAGAAGGATGAGAAGCTTCCCTTCTTAAATGTACTTCTCACCAAAAAAGAGAATGGTAGGATTGGGCATCAAGTGTATAGAAAGGAAACACACACTGACAGATATTTGCACCCTGAATCACACCACCACCCTACCCAGAAGACTGGTGTCATCCAAACTCTCGCAACCAGGGAAATAAGAATCTCGGACACAGATCACCTTGAGCATGAATTGGACCACCTTAATGAAGTCTTTAAGAGGAATGGATACCATTAGGACCTAGTAAAGAAGGCTATCCAGAAAGCAAAAGCAATCCATCTTAAAAAAGATGTGCCAATTCCAAGAGTAACTCTCCCCTACATCAAAGGAACAACAGATAAAATTGCTAAAATCCTTAAAAGAAGAAACATATATGTTGCCTTTGCTCCCCCCAACACTATTAGAGGCTTTGTTGATTCTGCCAAAGACCCTCTAGACCCCGGACAACAAATATGTGTTTACTCAATCCCTTGCTCCTGCTCCTTGAATTATATAGGGGAAACAGGTCGTTCTATGCAAGTTCGTATCAAAGAACATGCCACCGACATAGCTCATAATAGGGTAACCAAGTTTGCTCTAGCGGAACACTCTCACAAAACCACTCATCTCATTTGTATGGAGGAGGCTAAACTAATAGCGAAAGAGGAACACTACATTAAACGGAAAGTAAGAGAAGCCATAGAGATTGGTAAATATAGCCACACACTAAATAGAGATGATGGTTGGAAGCTAAGTAACTCGTGGATGCCCATCCTAAGTCGGATAAAACACAAAGATACTTCAAGTTAATTCCAATGGGAGACAAAAATAAATGTGCTTCATCAATGAGCCGACCTCACATCTATCTATTGTTTTTGTCTACCAAGTTTCGTATTTAATATATGGCATAGTTACTTTTCATTCTCATCCCAATCATAAGCATTGAGATCATGTGCCCTGAGGATGGACTCACTTTCATGCAGTTCGAAACGTCGGTTTTCATAAACTTCACACAGGTTTCCAGCTCTATACATGATATTGAATATATCGAAGTTCCCAGGATTTGGGAAGAATGCCATGATTGAGGAGTACCAGACGATCATGAAGAATGATGTTTGGGATGCAGTCCTAGGACCTGAAGGGAAGTCTATTGTGACTTCCAAATGGATCTATAAGATCAAGCATGCTGCAGATGGTAGCATGGAGAAATACAAAGCGATGTTTGTAGCTCGTGGTTTCTCCCAGAAAGAGGGATTGACTAGGAAAAGATTTCTACACCTATATCCAGGCACACTTCTATCAGATCAATACTTGCTCTGGCTGCAGTGATGAAATGGAAGATACACCAGATGGATGTCAAGGAATCTTTCTTGAATGGTGTAGTCAAAGAGGAAGTGTATGTGGAGCATCCACTCAGGTTTGAGACACATGACCAAGAGTCACATGTGTGCAAACTAAAGAAAGCCCTGTATGGTTTGAAACAGGCAGCCAGGACCTGGTATGGCAGGATAGATGGCTTTCTATCCAGTTTGGGATTTACCAAGAGTAAAGCGGATTCCAACCTTTACTACAAGGTTGAGGAAGGAAATCCAGTGATACTACTTTGGTATGTGGATGACCTGTTTGTTACAGGTGAGGATAGATTGATTGCTGACACATAGCGGAAGCTTGCTGCCGGGTTCGAGATGAAGAACTTGGAGATGATGCACTAATTTCTAGGCATGGAGGTGTGGCAGAGTGCAGATGGAATCTTCCTTGGACAAGGGAAGTATGCAGTAGAGATCCTGAAGAGGTTCGGGATGATGGACTGCAAGGACATGGCCACACCTATGGCATCAAACCTGAAGCTTCTGTGTGATGCTTCATTTGGTCCGGTTGATGTCACAGTGTATCGTCAGATGATTGGGTCCTTGATGTACCTGACGAACACAAGACCAGATATTTGCTTTGCGGTGAACACATTGAGCCAATTCTTGACGGATCCTAGAGGTGTTCACCTGGTTGCTATAAAGCATATTCTGAGGTACATGAAGGGTACAATTGATTATGGGCTCAAGTATGATGCGAATCAAAAGTTTGACCTGGAAGGTTATGTTGATTCAGACTGGGCGGGCAGTGCTACAGATAGGAAGAGCACATCTGGGTGCTACTTCAGTATGGGATCAGGTGTGATCTCTTGGTTTAGCAGGAAGCAGTCCTACGTAGCACTGAGTACAGCCGAAGCAGAGTATGTTGCAACTTGTTCGGCTAGTTGTGAGGAAGTATGGCTCCGGAAGTTACTGTCTGAGTTATTTGATCTCCTGTTGGAGGCTACTGGTATCTTTTGTGACAACCAGAGTTGTGTGAAGCTGTTTGAGATCCCGGTGTTCCACGATAGGTCGAAACACATTGAGATCAAATATCACTATATCAGGGATATGGTGTAGAGAGGAGCAGTGAAGCTCCTGTATGTTGCGATGGATGAGCAGATTGCAGACGTGCTAACGAAACCACTAGCCAGAGTGAAGTTTGAGTACTTTAGAGAGAGGCTTGGTGTTCTTCATATTGACGACACTTCAAGGAAGAAGTGATGGACATATTTGCTGGAAGCCATTCCAATCATGGTGAGAGGAGGATCCTTCCCATGGCTGTGGATGTAAGCGTTGGATGATGAGCATCAGGATGATGCTCCAGTTACTGCTCTGTATATGCATCATGTTGGATGCTTGTTATGATCAGTTGGATCATGTATATGTATATGCATCATGTTGGATGCTTGGACCATGTATATGTATATGTATCAGGTGGATATGTTGTATGATCAGGTAGATCATGTATGTTGATATATATCAGGTGGATACCTTGTATGATCAGGTGGATCATGTATCTATGTATGTATCAGGTGGATACATTGTATGATCAGGTGGATCATGTATGATGATATGTATCAGGTAGATACTTGGTATGCATCAGGTGGATGCATTGTATGATTTGAATGATCATGAATGACGAGCTTCAGGATGTTGCTCTAGATGACATGCATCAGGGCAATGCAGTGATGATGATCACGACGATCATGTACATCAGGACGATGTATGGTGAGTATCAGGTTGATACTCTGTGGTTGTGGACAGGTTGTGCAGATGAGCATATAAGTAGACCTGGGAGATCCGACAGGTAGAGCTGTGTGCTCGTAACAGCCTGGGATTCTCTTTCGAGGCATTGCTTTGGGAGGACATATAAGTAGACCTGGGAGATCCGACAGGTAGATCTGTCTGCTCGTAACAGCCTGGGATGCTCTTTCGAGGCATTGTCCTATGGCATGTAAGTAGACTTGGGAGATACGATAGGTTGGGCTATGTGCCCGTAATAAGTCCTGGGATTCTCTTTGAAGGCATTTCCATGACCACATGTAAGTAGACCTGGGAGATCCGATAGGTTGGGTTGTGTGCCCGTAATAAGTCCTGGGATGCTCTTTCGAGGCATTGTGGTAGGGGTCACATGTAATAAGTCCTGGAGATCTGGACAGGATGAAAAAGGCCTCAGATGCTCTTTAGAGATCTTGCTTGGAAAGACACTCTTTTAAGGTTTTGTGATAGTCACATGTAAGTGGACCTGGGAGATCTTGTAGGTCGTGCTTCGACACATAAATGGTCCTGGGATACTCTTTCGAGGCATTGTGACGCACATAATAAGTCCTGAGGATTCCACAGTATGGCCAGTGATGATGAAGACCTGTAGGTGGTGGGCCTACATCTAGTATGAAAAGGGACTGGCTCTGTAGAACTTCCTATGACAAGTAGATCGGAGATTGATTGAGATACCAGCAGTAGTGACAATGACGATGATTCAAGGACGATGATTCGTTGATGATGATCCAGAGAAGAAGACTTGTGCTAGCAGATCTGTGTTGAGAAATACCTTCCTAGTTAAGAGGGAGTGTTGATGTATATGTAACTTTGGAATGTATTTTACCCATGTATATTGTATTCCTATAGAGATGTTATTATTCCTCTATACGGAAGTGTTTGTATTCATATAGAGATGTTATTATTCCTCTATACGGAAGTGTCGTCATTTATATTGTAAGTGTCGTAACTTATACTTGATTGGTTATTAGACCACCTTGATGGGGTCGGCCCTGTATGAGTCATGTGGGTAAATGGGTTATTAGACCACCAAGTGTGGGGTCCGCCCGGATTAATGTTACCATGGGTTATTAGGCTAAGCTAGACAAGTCGGCCCCACTGGTTGATTGGGCAAGACAGGACAAGTATAAATAGAGATCGGGAGATCTCTATTTGATCACTCACTACTCACTTCTATCTCTCTCAGAAAGTGGCGCACTTGTGAGGAGGAGGATCATCTGCTAGGAGAAGACTATCTCTTGTACTTGGGTTGTATCATTGCTCTATCTATCTCTGAGGAAGTTGTGGGGTTTTTCACCTTCTTGGTTTTCCCCAGTGAAACTCTGTGTCTCTTGTGTGCTTGCATTATTGTGTCCATGATTGATATGTTGTAGATATGCTGTACATGTTATTATCTCAGTTAAGATCCTAGATCAAATTAAAATTTCTGAAAACTAATACAACCGATATGTCTACTAAGTTAATATAATTAATATGCCAAAGTAGCATGTTAAGGAGCAAATAACACTAAGAACGAGAGCACACTAAGGAGGAAAGAGTGCTAAGGGAGAGATCACTCTAAGGGAACAGTGCACTTAAAAAAGTGAGTTAGATGAGAGAGCATGCTAAAGTAGTGAGCTACATGAAAGAGTGTGCAAAAGGAGAAATCATTATAGGGAGGGGAGCGTTCTAATGTAATGAGCTAGAGGAGAGAGCACAATAAAGAAGGAATGGAAAAATGCAAACACTTCTAACTTAGTGGAGAGATACCTTATTTTAATGTGATTGGAAATACAAATATGAGAGGAAATTGCTAAAAAGGAATAAAAGATGAATAATTGAATAGAGATACCATTCATCGATCTAGTCATCTTTTAATTGAATAGAGATACCATTCATCGATTTAGTTGAATAGAGAGTAATAATGCGAATTGTCAATTAGACATGTAAGTGCCCATTTGTGTGTTATTGCATTTTAATTAATTCAATTAGGAATCAATTATATATATTAGTTAATTCTGTTGTCAAGAGCTATTAAATATTTTGAAGTGTTTGAACTTTGTTTAGAGTACAAAAACTTGATGCACATGATAGATTAGTGGAGTTAAAATGAAAGATGGATACTTTGGTATGCTTATAATGTAAAATATGGTCATTCCAAATTTTTTCATATATTGATATTTAGTTAACCTATATTGATATTTAATTAACGAGAAATAATTACTAATTGATATCCATAATATCAATATCAAATAATTAATTAAATATAATTAAATTGTAACTATTAATTAAATATAATTAAATTTTAACTAGTTAGAGGTCATATGAATTAAACATTCATATATAATCTTACGCACATCCACCATTAAAATTTTATAAATACTTTATAATCTTCCCTCCTAAGTGTCCAAATTTAATTTATTTTTATCTTTGATTTTAGACTTTAAATTAGATTCTCAGTTGTAAAATTAGAAAGCGGCGCAATTATAAATCAAATCTACCTTAAGTTAAATTTGGTCCACCGGAAAATCTTGCCGTACCGGAAAAGCTTGCCGGTAAACAGTTATTGCAGAAAGCGGCACAATTATAAAGCAAATATTTACTAACCGGAAAAGTTTGCCGTTAATTCATTGCAGAAAGCGCCACAATTATAAACCAAATATTTACTAACCGGAAAAGCTTGCCGATAATTTATTGCATAAAGCGGCACAATTATAAACCAAATATTTACTAACCGGAAAAGCTTGCCGATAAGTTTTTAACAGAGACTTTGAGATTATAGAAAGTGAGACAATTATAAGTTAAATTTTCACTGACAGGAAAAGCTTGCCGATAAGTTATTGCAGAAAGCGGCGCAAATTGCAATTATAAACCAAATCTATACTAACCGGAAAAGCTTGCTGATAATTTAGAAGCGGCGAAATTATAAATCAAAACTATACTAACCGGAAAAGCTTGCCGATAATTTTGTAAGAGACACTTTCAGATTCATACGACTGTTTGTTTTGCATATGTGAAGTTGATAAATTGGAAACACCCAAAATATAGTTAGTATTAAACCCTAATATAGATGGCGAGCGAGTTAGCCCAGTCGACATTGTGTGGCGATTCGCGAAGAAACTGCTTCAGCCTGTCATTATGTCATATAACCGATACATTCAAAAGAGAAGTTACTCATCTCTCAACGGCTCTCTTGATCTCAATGTGATCGTTGCTCACTTTCAACTCGGTAATTTCGGTCAAATTTTGGAAATTTTCTTAAATTAGAAAGTTCCTTCCATTATAAATGGCCCATAGCAAAGCAATATTCCCACATTACTTTCATTGTTGTGACTGAAGATTGTCTGAAGAGCAGCAGAGCTAACTGTTTCCTGAAGCGAACCCTTTCAATGGCAATGCTGCGTAAAATGTTTAATAGTCCAGCAATGATCTTTCTGTTTGTCTGCCTGATAACCAATATACAATTTAACACCATCGCAGCCGCTGCCGAAAGTAAATAATAACATCGTTTATTCCGTTTGCTCTGTATGAATCTGCATTGGAAATTAGCTAAATTGTATTTTATTTGATTACGATATTGCTTAAAGATTTCATTTCTTCCTGGTTTGTTGCAGATCCAAGCTATATGTCCGTCTGCTACAACGCCACGTTAATGTCTGAAGTGGAGGAGTACGATTACATCGTAGTCGGTGGTGGCACCGCGGGTTGCCCTCTGGCCGCTACGCTTTCCCAGAACTTTAAGGTTTTATTACTTGAACGGGGCGGGCTCGGCTACAGAATCCCATCCGTCGTCGACGAAGAGGGATTCTACATTAACCTCTTGAACAGCGACGACGATGCATCTCCCGCACAATCCTTTACGTCCGAGGAGGGCATCGTAAATTCAAGAGGAAGAGTTTTGGGAGGAAGCAGCAGCATAAATGCTGGCTTCTATTCCAGAGCGGGATCCGCATTCATACGAAGCGCAGGATGGGACGAAGCCCTGGTTAATGAATCATACCGTTGGGTAGAAGACACGGTAGTATTTCGCCCTGATCTGAGAGAGTGGCAAAGTGCCTTCCGAAATGGGCTTTTTGAAGCTGGAGTCCGGCCATACAATGGGTACAGCCTGGAACATGTTCCGGGAACTAAAATTGGTGGATCGACTTTCGATAGTAGCGGAAGACGCCATTCCTCGGCTGATCTGTTGCAGCATGCTGAATTTTCCAATCTCAGCATTGTGCTGCGCGCAATGGTTTCCCGGATCCTCTTCACTCATGCAGGACGAGGTTTGTCTACCTCATTTTTCTTTTTCTGCAAGTTTTTATGAGTATTGGATTGCATTTTCTTGATAGAAATTGTTGCGTGCTCAAAGAAGAATTGCAGTGCATTTCTTGATCGAAAGTATTTAGAGCTGAAATAACTGCAGTGTATTTCTTGATCGAAAGTATATATAGCTTCAAGAATTACAGTGTATTTCTTCACAGAAATTATTGAGTGTATAATAGTATTGCATTGCATTTTCTTGATAGAAATTATTGAGCTGATAAAATTTTAGTGCGTTTTCTTTATTGAAATTAATGAGTGCGGAAAGAATTCGAGTGTATTTTATTTATCGAAAGTATTGAGTACTTCGGAGTACTGTATTGCATTTTCTTGATAGAAACTATTGAGTGCTTAAGGAATTGCAGTGCATTTTCTTGATTGAAATTATTGATATCTGAAAGAAATGGAATTGATCGAAAGTGTTTACTTAGAAGTACTGTATTGCATTTTCTTCATAGAAACTATTGAGTGCTTAAAGAATCGCCGTGCATTTTCTTGATTCAAATTATTGAGTGCTTGAAGAATCGCAGTGCATTTTCTTGATTGAAATTATTGAGTGCATTTTCGAGGTGGAGGTTACTGTGTTTAAAGAATTGCACTGTATTTTCTTAATCGAAAGTATCGAATGCATAAAAGTATTGCAGAGCATCTTCTTGATTTTGGAGAAAATTATTTGAATGTCGTGCTGCTTTATTAACAGGAGGAGCTAGGTTAAGAACGAAGGCTTCCGGGTTCGAATATATGGACGCAAATGGAATAGCTCATCGGGCTGTGTTAAATCCGGCCAGAGGAGGCGAAGTGATTATTTCTTCTGGTGCTATTGGGAGTCCCCAGCTCCTACTTCTAAGCGGAATCGGCCCTCGTGAGCACCTGGAATCTTTAGGGATTCCTGTGGTCCTGGACTTACCTGGCGTTGGACAAGGAATGGCCGATAATCCAAAAAATGGTATTACCGTAATCACTCCTCTGCCTCTTGAGTATTCTCTGATTCAAGTCGTTGGAATACTTCCAGAAACCTTTATCGAAGCATCCAGTGCTCCAATTCACAGCCGGTTTTATGAAAGTGGCCAGCCTCTAGAAAATGACCCAGCATCCCGTGCTCCCATTCACAGACAGATTTATGAAAGTGACCAGCCTCTAGAAAACGATCCAGATCAAGCTTCGAGCTCGAAAATTACACAGCGCCCAAATTCATCTGGCAGAAATATCTATATGGGAACCATTATTGAGAAGGTAGCAGGGCCTTTGTCAAGGGGGGAGCTCCGTCTAAGGTCTCTGGATGTTAAAGCTAATCCTTCTGTGAGGTTTAACTACTTTTCAAATCGGGTGGATTTGCAAAATTGTGTAAAGGGACTGCGCACCATAAGAAAGATTTTGAGAACACGTTCCATGAAGGCCTATACAATGCGATTTATTGGTCCTCAGCTCCCTGCAAATACAAGCGACAACGAGGCCATGGAAGCATTTTGCCGGCAGACTGTGACAACACTATGGCACTATCATGGTGGTTGCCAAGTGGGCACTGTTGTCAATGAGAATTATCAAGTTCTAGGGATCGATTCTCTGCGGGTGATTGATGGATCAACCTTCAGTATATCTCCTGGAACTAATCCCCAAGCTACAGTAATGATGCTAGGAAGGTAAGTCGATTAAATTTGCAAGTCTTTTCCAATTTTCTCTCTTAATTTTAACTAATCTGCAATCCGTTTTCTTCGATTATTGTAATTCCATTTCTGATTATTGTCATTTGGTATATGCGCACAGGTATATGGGGTTGCAAATTTTAAACGGCAGGTCGAAGAGCTCTCAATAACACTCTCAGTCAAATCAGTCAAATTGTGACGACAACCCGTTGGAATTTCAAATAATCAACTTACACCTATTCAATGTAGCCATTTGAATAGAAAATGGGTCTTCGCTATTCAAATGGTTTCAGTTCAAAGTCAAATAAGAAAATGGCTCTTCCAAACGAAGGCTGCTAGACATTATATGTACTTCAAATTCTCTAATTTTATACGGTCTTAATAAGAGGGCGCTGTTGCTGTCGATGTCTTGTTATCACGACTGAATTATGATTGTGGTTTCAATTTGTTCTTATGAACATAACCCGACCTTTCATAAATCGAATAATGTAAAACTCTAGTTGTGTTTACAAATTGCAGTGAAAGTGGATTACTTGAATCTAAATATTAAAATTTCGACAAGAGCTTGGACTATCAGAGGAAACAAGTTTTTAAAGCAACTTTCACTGGCTACAACGCTTTCAGAAACACGTAAGCATGATTGTGGTGCTATATTTTAGATTCTCCAATGATCGAAGCAATCTCAATTTCTCGTA
The DNA here is from genome assembly GCA_027924585.1 of Larix kaempferi. Taxonomy (NCBI): domain Eukaryota; kingdom Viridiplantae; phylum Streptophyta; class Pinopsida; order Pinales; family Pinaceae; genus Larix; species Larix kaempferi. Next base: position 517,623 of record BSBM01000131.1, read on the forward strand.
AAGAACAGTTTCAACTGGAAATTCACAGTTAGTTTCAGATGTGAATATGCTAAAATATATTTTCTACATAAAAATGTTTTTATACATCGATGAAAATTTAAGTTTGGGATATCTAGAAATCCTTAATGACCTCAATTGGTCGTGTATAAAACGTTGAAATATTATGAGAAATTATCAGAAAATGAGTATGTTTTTATTTCTCAACAAATAGAAGTGAGCTGGTTCTATCTCGATCAATTTTTTTTTTCAATTAAACAAAATTAATGTTAAAACGAAAAGAAGTTTTTATAATGACAAATAAGAATTACATATCCATTATTTGGCCTATCATATTTTTTTAATAAATATGAAAAGACAATTTGAGATCAAAGATACTTTACATTATGGTCTAAAGTTTTTTAAAAAACATTTTAAAGTTATGATAAAGTATGTATTGCTCTAAAGTTTATTTTAAAGCACATTAAAGTTAAGTTACGGCAAGTATGTATTGCTCTAAAGTTTATTTTAAAGCACATTAAAGTTCAGTTATGACAAAGTACGTATTGCTCTAAAGTTTATTTTAAAACATATTAAAGGAAAGTTATGACAAAGTACGTATCGTATAATTTGGTAACATGAAAAAGGAGATATTTCGCATTTGAAAAGAGACTCAAAACTCAAGAGATCGATAATAAATTAGGGATGTTTTTTTCGTAACTGCAGTGTTCGGGAATAATAAAAAGTGTTGTTCTCTGACTCGACAACGACTCACAGTAATATCATAACTAATTTAATATATATGGTTTTGCAATGAGATTGTGAGAAAGAAAATGTGGGCCCAGCGGCCAAGGGGATGCTGTATAATTACTTGGTGGGCATCTTTTTCTACCAAGCAATATAACCCTGCTTTTTAAGGACACGCCTGCTTTTGTCATCAAGGAGGAGAAGCCCAGGACTTTCATCCCGGGAACGTCAGCGAATAGGAAGGAGCAAAGTTTACTGACGGTGTAGATAGCAGTAACGACTAACTCACTGAGGGAGTCCTTGAATGGAGGGGAAACGTGTCGTTCTGCATTGGATTCTTGCCAAGAAGGGAGACATTGAGAATGAAAAGTATGTTCGATTTTGACGCAGATCGTTGGTCGGGACTCGGGCAATCAGTTTCTCTCAATCCCACAATGTGAGGGATAGAAAAAGTCCTATTACATTTACTGAGGTTGTTCTTCTAAGATTGGGAGATTTTGAGAGCCATGATCTTACCAAATTAAGTTAAGCTGGGTTCATTTTCGTAAAGCAAAAAATAATTTCATTAATATCTTTGATCTTTTTTCATTGAAAATGGTTTTATTATGGTCTTTGACTTTGATGCTTATGGTTTCAAATAAACAAGTGGTATTTTTCATTGATGTGTATAGATCTGAAGTTTGGAGTTGTACTATTTTTAGAGAAATTTGGAGTAATCCCAAAAGAAATTTAAAATAATTAACCCTAAAATCAAGAGTTGTCTCGAAAACGTAGTATCCATACACCACATGATATCATCCCCCACTTGAATGTCATGCCAAAAGTTAAGGTTGGTAATGGTGAACACCACATGATAACATCCCATGCTTAGATGATGTGCAAATAGTTAAGGTTGTTCTACATACCCAAGGTGATGGAAGGATCTCCCCCATGCAAACTTCAATGGAATTTATGGATTTTTGTATGGTGATCTATGTGAAGGATGATGGTGTGTATAAGATTACTGTGATGAGTATTCTGTAAAATCCAAGTTACAAATGGAAAATTAATATGCATGTTTGGGACAATAATTTGGTCATTTCGAGTAGACAAAACGAGAAAGGAGTTGAGGATTTAAATGAGTGCCTTGACTTCTGGCTCTAAGTTTCCCTACGAGCTATGGTGCAAAACTCCTCACTAAGGAAGTTGGCTTCCAAGGGGATTCCTGTCAGGATGTTCCCAGATGATCACTATATTTAAAGACTCTCTCTACACACCATAGATAACACGCTCCATCAACATGCCTGCGGTAGGCATGGACGTGGTGGACAACAACACTAGTTGAAGCATCGGTACAATGATACAACTCTATGGAACATTTGCTCTACCATCGACTAAGACAAGGAACTAGTGATGGAAAAAGTTCAAGCACATCTAGAAGAGAACCAGTCAAGTTTGATGCCAAGAGAAAAGCCCAATTGAATCCTTAAAATTCTACTAGGAAGGCTACTCGAGGAGATGGAATGAACCCAACTTCTCATTTCATTCCTCACATATTCTCTACTTCTTCAATTTGGTGGAATTCAAACCAACCTTGATCTACTTGATGGAGTGGTGACCATCCTCACACATATTTTTAGCCAGACATCTCTCTCCAATGAAAAATAAGCCCAGGTTTATGATGTTCATGCTTCCTTTTTTCCTATTCAACTTTGAATTTCAAGCTACGTTGTTGTTATTGTTTTTTAACATGAAATTATGATGTTTCGTAATCTTAAATTTTGGTGTTTGTCCCTAGTTTCCATTCATCTGGCAGGGGTACATACAAGTATGTTCCATGAGGCCTCTTGAAAACAATTAGTCTTTAGTTTAGAGAGTGTTCTTTGCCTAGACTAGTTTCCACTATGGAAGACCAGTCGAAATGATCCTAGTTTTATATTCTAGTATGTACTAATTCTTTTCTATTAATATAATTTTCAATCTTAAATATATATATAATTATCATCAACATGTTGATACTAGTATGCATATACAATAATATAGTTTCTATTCATCCACAATAACTTTACTTTTGCAATCATTCCTTCTTTCCTAGTCAACTATGAATTTCAAGCTACTATGCTATTATGGTATAGTGTTATGGTTTTTTAGCATGAAATTATGATGTTTTGTAATCTTAAACTGTGTTGGTTGGCCCTGGTTTCCATTCATTGGGTAAGGTACAGACAAGTATGTTCCATGAGGCCTATTGAAAACAATTAGACTCAGTTTAGAGAGTGTTCTTTGACTGGCCTGGTTTCCACTACGGTAGACCAGTCAAAATGCTCCTAGTTTTGTACTCTAGTCTACACTAATGTTTTTTTTGTTAATATATTTTTCTAGCTTAAAAAAAACACATAATTATCATCAACATGTCCATACTAGTATGTCCTTGCAATAATACATTTTCCATTCATCCACAAGGACTATACGTTCATACAAATAAATTTCATTTCAAAAACCATAGATTCTAAAATTGCAAAAAGAACTCTTCAATATTTTTCCTAAGTGTGAAAGTCAAAATGCCTACTTGACCACTCTCAAAACAATTTTGAAGAAACTATTTAACATCACAATCTAAAAAATAATATTTCATTGTACTAAGTAAAACTCCTCCAATTCTTGGTTTTTTATTTTAATATTTTGTTTGTGTGATGCATTGACAATAGCACCATTCATTAATAAAAATATAAGAAAAAAATTGGCTTTGAATCTTTGACATATACATATATAATTACCAAAAATAAGTATCAATTTAAATAACTTGTTGTATTACATAACAAGAATGCATAATATTTTTTTGGTGGCGACTTTGAAAAGCCATCTCTTTTCAAAGAACGGTCATATTCCCAACTTGGAGGAATTTTATAACAATTTTCCTCTTTATTATATGGACTATGATACATTTCTTCATGTATAAAAAATATGTTTAGTTTATCATATTTTTCCTCATAAATATCAAATACTTCAGATAGATTCTTCTAGTAGGTAGGAATAAAGTTTATAGTCCAAGGATTCTCTTGCATTTCTTCATTTCACATTGAGATGTACCCCACACAAATACAAATTTGATGTCCTTCATCCAATCAAATGTTTGAAGAAAATATGTAATTTATTTTTTTCTAGGTAAGTAAACCATAAAGTAATGTCCAAATTTTCACTTGCAACTTCTAATAACTAAGCACTGAAATTGCATTGATGATAATTGTGAGGGGCATATTTGAAACTGGGCTTTGATTGATTGTTATGGTTTTCTCTAAAAAGTAATCCTCCTACTCCCAATATCAAGAGTTTATTTTGAATTAAAATCAATTATAATAAATGATTTAGAATTTCGATAAACAATAAATAGAACTAATAAAAAAAAATTCAAGTAATCAATATACTATTATTAAACTATTAAAAGGGACTTAAAGACAAGCAACATCAAGGCCATGCATTCATTACCTTGAAAAATATATGGATTGGAATTATTCATATTTCAAATATGGGAAATGAATCCTATATTCCCATATTGAAATATTTTGTTCATAATCTAATGATACACTACTAGTTAGGGTGTGAAAAAGTATGCAAGTATTAATATACTCGCGATATCAAGAGTTTATTTTGAACAAATATCAAGCATATAAAAATCAAACTCGTTACAATAATTTATCAAGTTATCAAAAGTTTAATCTAGAAGAAATTTGTTTTACAATAATTTATCTTATAAAATTCAAAATATTTACAACATTAACATTATTAATGTCTTCATTGTGCACATTTGAAATTTCCTCCCAAAACTCCATTAACCAATTTTCCATTGCTATATAATTTTCTTCATGTTCTCTAGCACCATTTTTATATACAAGTATGGTATTTGTATTTTCATAGATATTATTATTCTATCTCCAAACCACATCAAGTTTCTTGGTTAATTGGTACATTGAATCTATTTTCCATTCATCTTTACCAAAATAAAACAAAAGATCACTCCATGCAAGTGGAATTCTTTTAAACACTTGCTTAGGTAAGTGGCCCACTTCTTTCTTATGCTTGTCATCCCAAATTGCATTCTAAAAAGAAAATTTTCACTAATAAAATGATTTAGATATTTTTGTGTGGAGTTTGTAATTCTTTCCTTTAACTCTCAAATCTGCTTTGAAATTTCCATTAAATCATAACACAAAAAATATTTGAGATCTTTAATATCAATTAAAAAAAAAATTCTTTCCACTGCAAAAAAAACCTATTCACTATTAAATAAAAATATCACATACTATATATTACATAAATGACAATGAAGAGAGTATTAATGTTCTAATATAATTTGCACAATTTATTCAGTATCTTGCAACGATACAACATTTTTCTATTATGCTCAAGAAAAAAACTTTAAAACATTTGTTTCTTCGAAAACATACAATCTAATTTGGTATATTTAATTTTATTAATAATGTGTCGATCCGTGATGAACCAACGATGACATGATCTTCTATAGGTGCATGTACCAATGGTTCATCATTTTCTATATGCTGAACAATAATGATAATTGAGTTAAATATTTGGTAATCCTTGTCGCAAATTATTCCATGAGTAGAGTAGAGAATAAACCTTCTAATTCCTTCATCATTTCCACCCTTGTTGTTTTGTTCAAGAAAGAGAAGTAAAACTTGATATCCGTTTTCTCATTCATTGAATAAAAATACTTAAAAAAAACTTCTATAGATACATGTATTGGAAGAATATTTAAAATTTAAATGATTAGTTAGTACCAAGATACGAAATTATAACATGAGTAGAATATATTTCCTTCATCATTTCCACCCTTGTTCTTTTGTTCCAGAAAGAGAAGTAAAACTTGATATATTCGTTTCCTCTTTCATTGAATAAGAATACTTAAAAAAAACTTCTATAGATGCATGTATTGGAAGAATATTTAAAATTTAAATGATTAATTAGTAACAAGATACAAAATTATAACATGAGTAGAATATAGAGTGTTCCTATTTGTGATTCAACCACTATAACGTCTACTTCTTTTGAATGATGGACTGTTGATTACAATGTTCTTGGCTTTGAATGCATATTAGAAAATAAATCAAGTACTTTAATTTGTTTTATAGTAAAGAATGTGTTGGTATATTCAATGGGATATGAACATAACACTTGATTTTGTATTTCCAAATGCAATAACATTTATATATCGTTTATCTATAAGTAGAGGCTTTTCTTTAACATCCATAAATGATATATTGAGAGGTTGAGCACCTTCATGATAAATGACCGTATCTAAAAATTAGCCGTATCTAAAAATTAGACATTTGAGTTATAATTATTGTAAACCTATAATAATAGAAAGAAACAATACAATATTATTTTCATTCTATGTTTTCAACAACACAAACTAATCTAGACCTTTGTTCGTGCATTGTACATTGAATAAATTTGCATCCAATATAAAGAGAGAGAATCATTCCACCTCTCTCTGCAAAATTGTAATTCATATTTTTTCCAAAATTAAATATTTCTTTCATTTCTAAATGGATGTTTGTTTCTCCTCGAAACACCATCTTCATCTAAATAAGGTAAAGGATCCATTTTCTCTTCAGCTTCATTCTAGTCAAATATCATTTCCATGGTTTGATTTGTATCAATTCCTTCATCTTTATCTTGGAGATATAGAGCATGCAATATAATGACGGTATCTACCCTATCATATGTGATTTTATCTTTGAAACTTCTAAAATCGCCAACTTTAAAAGAAAATTCTTTGCTTCTTCTTTTGAAATATGTCCTCATAGCCTTAACAACAATGTATCACTTTATTGTCCACCAAGAATAAAACACAAACACATTTACCCTGATTCTTACACCCTTATATGCTCAACAAATCTTTCAAGTCATTACGAATCCAATCAGTAACTACATTGCATAAATCAAGAACCAATAGGTCAATTTCAAAGGTCAACGTGTGTGATCATATCCCTTCGAGTGCAACACGCAATGAATCATTCTCGACACCTAATTCCTATTGATTGATCGACACTGATACTCTTCACGGGATTCATGAAATCAATGGATATCAATTTTAAAAAAATTTCTCTCAAATAAGAAACTAGATGCACTTTTTTTATTTTCACCCCCCACTTTTAGAAACATTTTTGTTATTGTTTCCATCTTTACCTGATTTGGAATTTGCTTCAAGGACTTGAAATGGGGCTTCGTCATACCTTTATACAAAATTTGTGCATACCTACACCTCCAGTATGTTAGGTTTACACCAGAATGTTGATTGAGATATGTTTTCTTATTCATGAAGTGAACAACATATTATATGTGTTGTTTATGGTATTCGCCTTTCAAAATAGTTCGAATCCCATTATATATTGTATTAGCAAATATTCTATATGAATTCTCACTATAGTTACCCAACTTCCATCCATACTTGTATGCATACACATGTTTCCTTTCTATTGATCCTTTCATAAGAATTTTATGATATAATATTGCCTTAAAGGTGTATTGTTATAAAATAGAATCTATAACATCCGACTGAGTTTCCTTGGTTTTTACATTTTCTTCAAATTAAATCAAAAGATCATGTTAATTCACAATTGTCCAGTTCAGAACACTTCCTATGGAATTCATATTACACATCATGTAAGCGTGAATTTACAAGTCCTATAAATTTATAAGTCCTGGTAACCATCCTCTTGCTCAAGAACCTCTAAAAACCAATTGAGATGTGTATCACCACAAAAAAATTTGGGGATGGAGCATGTGTACACATGGATAAGACGATCGCAAGTGTGTCATTTTATCTCCTAGATGAAAATTTATGTTATGATTGTGTTATTATAAATATAAAATGGTAAATATATAATGTTACAAAACCAAATAAATACAACAAATTACAAGGAATAATTTGTGAGACTAGTTCTCCTTATCCTTCCCCTCATCACTAATTAAAAAGTAAGAGAAAAGGATAATGTTCATTCTCATCCTCAATTAAATCACAAAGAGTGAGAAAGAGCCAATTCTCCTTCTCATATTTCTTCAAATTACTAGCATGTGAAAAAATAAAGCCACTATGTGTCCTCCTCACTCTAAGTAGAAATTTGTGTGAATGAGCCCATTCTTGTTTTTGTCTTAATTTGAATGAAAACAAATGAGAAAGGGCTAGTGCTCCTTCTCCTCATACCTCAAATTTATAAGCTATTAGTAATGGTAACTTCTCATCCTTACATGATTTAAAAAGTGTGAGAAAGAGCCAATTATTCTTCTCTTCCTTCTAAAATTTAATATGGTGTCCCATCCTCTTCTTCACTTTTTTCTACCCGCAACAACTACCATTATATTTTTCCCTTTCAAGGAAAAAATTAATGCCCCTCATCTCTAAAATTTTCGATTAAGTAAGGAGACAAGATTTGCATGAATGTCACAAATGGTAGTAGAATTCCCCATGTTATCCATCATCTTTATTGAGAGAAAATTCTTCTGTAGATATGGTATGTGTCATACATAGATTCCTTTCTCTACCATCATCCAACTTCATCTTAATGTCCCCTCTTCCCAAAATTTCTAAAGGATTATTATTACCCAAGTAGACCATTACACCACTATAGGGATAGTATTTGACAAACCAATCTCTATGTGGAGACATGTGGAAAGATGCACCTTAGTCCAAAATCCAAGCATATAATAGAGATTTTGTTGTTACTAAGACAAAAAAAAATCACATGTTTCGATATATTTTGAATCTAATATGCTAGCTTCAACAAATAGTATGGATTTTCATCCTTATTTTCCTTCTTTAGATACCAATAGTCCTTCCTCAAGTTCCTTGGTATCCCACAATTCTAGAACCTCCCTTTCTTGCATCCTCTGGACTTATATCTAGGATGCGATGCCCTTGTTGACCCCTCTTGCTATATTGGCCTCTTAGTGATAGGGATTCAATGGTAGAGGGATCTAGATATTATTTTCAACTCAAAACTTCTCCCAACAAGGTAGCCACCACATCATCAAATTGGATAATTCCTAATGATGAGTTGTTGATGGTCACTGCCATATGATCCTAGGTGTTCCAGATGGAACGTAGTAAAATGATCACTCTATCCTCATCCTCCAAATTTACACCAAATGGTAGAAGTTGACTAATTAGGGAATTAAACTTGGTTAGATGATCTAACATAGTTGAACCCTCAGACCTTCATCCTTAGATGATATTATTTTATTTTTATTTATTTATTTATTATTATTATTATTTATTTATTTATTTATTTTTTTTCCGAAAATACTTATTTGTTGTCTATTTAGTTTCATATAGCTCCCCGAGTTTCTCCCAAAGGGCTTCTACAGTCTTTTCTTTAGAAACATTAAACAAGTCATAGTCTGCCAGGGAAAGACAAATTGTAGAAACCACCTATCTATCCATTTTTATCCAGTCTGCATCCATCATGCTGCTTATTTTTTTTGCAACCCCTTTCAAGGCCAGGTCTTCTAAATTCTGAACCGATAGCTCCTCCACCTTAATCTTCAATAGGGATAAATTATTTCCATCAAATTTCTCACTCTTGAACTTGGTTAAACCTATTTTCATGGTTGGAACTCCCACTTGTAGACAACTAACTCTATGCCTGTGAGTTTTTCAGGCTTTAATACCAAATGTTTGAAAAATATATAAAACAAGAGTAGAAAACAAAAATAAAAATAGAATATGAGATTTACATGGAAACCCTACTATACAGAGGTAAAACCACGGGGGAAATGGAAGCTTTGATTTTTTATTATTACTTGGAAAAAAAACTTGCATTGCTTTCCTCTATATCTCTTGTGTTACAATGTTAGGGGGGAATCCCCTTTTATAAAATATACACGAGGGATCCAAAAGGAACCAAAATACACTAGAATGGACTATAAATATTCACCTAGGGTGCTCCACCCGCACACACACCCGACACATACGAGCATCGCATGGGCCTAGTCAAGAGCTCTACAGGAAGGCTATTCATGGATATCTGTATATTGGATCCATATCCTAACACTTTAGGAAATATATTAATGAAAAAGGAAAATATTTTAAATCCAAGCTTCTAATAATTTAGCATCCACAAATGACTCTCCATGCTCTTCAAAAATATATCATGAACCAATTGGGATTTAATCCACTAATCAATATACTCATTAGTTTTGAGGAGAATATATGTGGTTTTATTTTCCTTGAGACGTAGAAATCACATAGAATATATAAATATTAGGATGCAATAAACCAAAATATGTAGAATAGAACTAGAATCATGAGACAATATAAAGATAATATGTTGGGAAATGAGATTTTATATTATGAGAAACGTTGTTCATTGGATTCTTATGGTAGGGAAACCATTCACTTGAGAAAATATCCATTACAATAATACTCCAAAAAAATATTCATAACCTTGAATCTCTTTAAATAGGTGTCAACTATCCAAAACCCTAACTACTTAACATGGTCAAAATACAACTTCCTAGTGGGTCTTAATTAATAAAGAGACCCCTTTTACATTGATTGATGAACACTAACTTGACATTATTCCAAATATATGGAATTATACAATGTGTGACTAAAATTATAGTGTAAGGTGGGTTAGGGTAGGACCCTAACATGCCCTCCCCCTTCAAACAAAACATTATCATCAACGTTGAAAGTGTCTAAATTTATTTAAAATGTCTACTAGTTCCCACGCGACAACTTCTAAAAGCATATGTTTCCAATGGATCAAAAATACTTTGATTGTGCGCCAATGCAATTGTAGTTACCTAGAAGGTAGTACTCTAGTTGGATGAATCCAAATGGAGCCCTCCTCATCTAGTTATGGTAAAGTGGTCTATATTTTACAATTAGACGGACCAATTTTTTAGTAAAGAGGCATGGAAGATGAGGTGAATCTCAGAGTGGTATGGAAGAGCGAGCTTATAGGTCATTTTTCCAATGTACTGGAGGATTATATAGGGTCCACAGTGTTGATGTATTTGTAAATTCAGAAGATATTCACTTGTATATTGTATGTATTACATTTGTACTTTATTGTATCCCCGACGGAGATGTCTTATTCCTCCGATCGGAAGTGTCGTCATTTGTATTTGCAAGTGTCGCAAGTTATATTGTAAGTGTTGTAACTTATATTTGATGGGTTAATAGACCCCCTTAGAGGGGTTAGCCCAGTATGAGTTAAGTGGAAGGGTTATTAGACTCCCTTAAGGAGTTGTCCTAGTTAGGGAAAAAGGCAGGTCAAGTTAAAGTATAAATAGAGTGGTTGCACCACTCCATTGGCTCATTCACTCACACATCCAACTCGCATAGTTGAGAGAGAGGAGTGCGTACAAGTGGAGGAGGAGTACCTGGAGACATATATATTTTGGGGTTTCATATTTGTGATCTTTGTATTGGTGCTTATTCTATCTCTGAGGAAGTTGCGGGGTTTTTCACCTTTATGGTTTTCCCTAGTGAAATGCTTTGTGTCTCTTGTCTCTTGTGTTTGATATGTTGTACATGTTGTTCTCTCAGTTAAGATCCTATATAATATTGAATTAAATGATGGAAAACTAACATGGTATCAGAGCTAGCCTGAAGGAAGTAATTGTATGGCATTTATGACACTTGTTGCACTTGTGACAAATTGGAAGCTAGGGCTTGGTATAGTGAAAACTAGTCATCGTGGAACTTTCGCTATAAATCCATTTTGGCGAAGGTTCAAGATTTGAAATTTTTACAAGATGAATATAATACATGGATGTACCCTTTGTAAAAATGTTAGCCTCAGATTCCTTTTAATTTGTGAGATATGATCCGTACAAGTTAGGGTTTCTGCCTCTTCCATAATGCATCCCTAAACAGGTGACCTAGACACAAAGGTCATATCTCAGGCTAGGAAGCTCCAAATGGAACTACGTAAAAAGTGATAGTTAGGGCACCGATTGTAGTTTCACAGGACCGAGTTTCAGAGGCCGAAATTGAAACAATGACACATGTCATTCCGTACAAGTTTGCTATGCTGTTTCATCCCATAAATAGGTCATGTTGCGACACTTAGCATATATCTCTCATGGAGAATCCATTGAAGCTTAAATCTATGGGGTTGGAAATATGACACAGAGATGCACCAAAAACAATATGGCATATCTTTCTGTTAAAAAAGAATTGGATTTTGAGCATTTTCAGTTTTGGCTTGCCACTACTGCAGGAAATTAGGGCTTTTGACAAAAGTTGAATTTTGGAGTGCTCTCAGCATAGGATTTCTCTCCTCAGCAAAATGAAAATTTAGGGACTAAGATAAAACCTTTTGGTTGGGTGAATCTCTGGGAAAGTCAAACCCTAATTTGAATTTTGGACCAGAAAAACCAGAAAACCAGATTTTGAAAAAAGTTACAGATCCGAAATTGATAGGTCATTTTTGAAGGGTCAATATTTGGAGTTTTCAAAATCTAAGCATACCAGCTTGCTCACCTCAGTCAAGTGCATTTCTCTGTCCAGACGGAAGTTTGAAATTCCAAGTTTGGATTTTTAGGGTTTCTCTGTCAAACCCTAGCTAGCTCCAGATCCAGTTTCAACAAATCAAGTGGTAAGACCTAAATATTTTATTTCCATTTGAGTTTCTCATTAAGATGTCTCACCACACCAAGCTTGAGGAAAAGGTTGAAGGGGCTGATAACTTCTGAGCATGGAAGTATAGGATTGGGTTCATCCTAGAAGAGAATGAATTGGACACCTACATAAGTGAAGAAGTTCTAGTTCCAGAGGGAGATGAGGCTAAGGCCTTACATAAGAAGAACTTGGTCAAGGCCAAGAGGATCATTATAGATTCTATCAAAGACCATCTCATACCACATGTGTCTTCTCTAAAGACACCCAAGGAGATGTTTGATTCCTTGACCAAGCTGTTTGAAGGAAAGAACATAAACCGGAAGATGACTTTGAGGAATCAATTGAAGAATGTCAAGATACAAAATGGAGAGACCATGCAGTCCTACTTTACAAGGGTATGTCATATAAAAGAACAACTTGAAGCTGTGGGAGGAATGCTCACAGGAAGAAGCTCGAATTGTATCTCGAGAAGAAAAGATGGATAATGAAGACCAAGCCCTCACATCACACACTATGAAGAATAACCACAAGAGGGAGAATCCTCATCACAAGAAGGGTAAATCCCACCACCAGAATCGGAGGGAGAAATTTGGAGGATCCATGAGAGATCTTTCTCACATTTGATGTTATACTTTTGATGAGAAGGAACAATATTCTAGAGTTTGTCCTAGGAAAAAAAGCAACTCCCACAAGAAGAAGAAGAACAAGAGAAGACATCATGCTCACACTGTAGAGGATGATGAAACTCCAAGGAAGAGAACCAAGGAAGACAAAGAAGATTCTTCAAGTGATGAAGAATATGTATTGTAATGAAGTTTTACATGAAAGGAGTAGAAGAAGCTACTGCAGAGTTGGACTTGTTGCTAACTGCAAACCCCCCCAATTTTTTTTGAAAAAATAGTGGGGCCCCTCCTGTTCTTTTGGGAAGAAGTTTATCTAAGAGTTTAAGGCCATTAGAGTTTTTCTTACTTCGTCTTTTTGCTTGTTCACTTTTGAGTTTATCTTCAAACTTTTTGCCTAAGTAAGTCTCAAAGTTATGAGCCACGACGGCAGAGTTTTTGAGTTATTGTTGTCAAGATTGCGGATGACTCTTCCCGAAATGGAGGTAAAAGTTCATCAAAGTCTGCCACAACAGAGAGGAAACTCGCGCAAGTCTGCTGCAACGGTGGGGAAACTCGCGCAGGTCTGCCGCAATGACGGAGTTACACAAACGATCCCGACATGACGAAAGAGTTGAGACATATTTTTCGAAATAGCAGAAGAACTTTCGAAATTCCTTCCACAATTGCGGAGGAATCAGTCCTTCTCCTTACCGATAAAATGTTTCATTTGAGATATTGCAACTCACCCGCAACCCCGAAATAACTTTCCTATTTGTTCCGCAAAAGTGAATGGACTTGCCCAAAACTTTCGGTCTCACAACTCCATAGTTTCTCTTGGCGGGAAAACTCAAGTAACTCCTCCGCGATGGCAGGAAAGCTCAGATATTCTTTCCGCAACGATGGAGCACTTAGCCATCTCCTCCCGTTTTTGACGGTTGCTTTTAATACGAAAAGTTCAGATTTGACCTTTTTTCGTATGCCTTAATTAACCCCGTTTTGTTGCACACCTACCTTATTAATGGATCGCACACGTCAAGGGGCTTATATAGGGCATTCATCCCATTAAGTTTTTCATAATATCCATTGGTTGGAAGGCTCACCCCATTCCATTCGAGATTGCACGCACCTTCTCCAAGTTCACTACTTCAGCCGCAGCATCAACGTTCGGCTTCTAACAGGTTAGTACCTTGCTAAGGCTCGTGTATAGTGGTTTTCTCTCGTCAATTTAGGTTCTATGGTCCCATTTTTTATTGTTTGAACCCACGCACTGTGTTTTTTCTAATCTGACCATGGCCTGCGAAGACCCATACCCATACCCTACAGAAAGAACCCAACTCATTTTCTTCTAGGCATGGAGGTTTTGGTGCCTTGCTCGCCTATTGAGAAAACATCAAAAGAAATGCAGCCCACCCCTAACCCGTTTTAGAGCCGTTAGCGTTATAGGATTGAAAATATTCCGTTCACCCTTATGGGAAGGACGTCAGTCTCATGCACACTCAGAATAATTTTATTTTCATGTTTGCATTATAGTGGCCCCGTAAATAGACAGTTTTATAAGAATACATAGGAATTTGCATTGACATAAATATTTACTTAATCATGGTGTAGTCATTACGTATGAAATTTGTATTTAGTTTATGGTAGATGCACCAAACTAGAAAGATTGATTGGCATGCATGCTAGTAAGTTGCTGACACCACGTCATACTTTCTTATGTCTACCTATGTATTTTCATTGATCAGGATTATCAAAATCAACCGTCATAGAATCCACTAAAGATGCGAGGGTTGAGACCACTTATCAGGATAGTAAATGCATTACAGGTGTACTACTGGAGGTCCAATGGGGTGACTTATATCGGATGATAAGGGATCAAGAAATCCTAGATGCCCTGTTAGAAGAACAATACCTGTACTGGAACATCGGGACATCATGCATATCAAAGGAAGCCACCCACCCCGAGCTTTTTCCTTGTTCGGAGGTAATCGGATGGATTTTACAGCACGCAGATGCCCCACCATGAATTCTTTCAAATAGTAGAAGGGATTCCTTTGCATCTTTCACCCCTGCTTATGTCTCACCAGCTTATAAGTTACCCCACCCAACTCAGTGCCTAAGCGACGAATGGTTGGCAAAGGTCGAAATGGAAAACCTGGAAACGACACGGAAGCTGCTTGTCGCATGTAGCTAGGGTTTTCACCCTAGCTTGTGCAAATGAGCACCTAATAAGGAGAAGGGACTCCTTAGTAGCAGTTCAAAAAAATAGTAAATGAAAGACAGTACAGTAAAATAGTAACTACTCTAAGCATGTGCATAAACAGAAAAGACAAGATAATAAAAATGGTTTTTGTATTGATTATACCTCCAATGTGAAGGTTGGTGAAGCCTTTGCAGCAGTCCAACAGGGTTTCTTCCAAGCTCTAGTTTTGTTCCTTTCTCTTTCTCCAAAGGGTTTTGGAAATGGGCCAAAGGGGCACTCAAATGTGAAAGTAGCTCAAGGGTGAGCTAGGGTTTCAGGAGTGATTTTGGCAGAGTAAGGGTGTGCTTGACTGTGGATATGAAATGAGGGGCCTCCATCACCTATTTATAGGTTTTTAGGTGGAGTGATGGCCCATGGTTTTGGGCACCATATGGTTTAGGTCAGTTGTATAGGGTTTTTGCTTCCTTTTTCCCTCTTTTTCCTCTTTTTTGTATTTTTTTTATTCCCTTTTTAGAGGGTTTTTGCTATTTTGGAGGAATTTTGGGGGAACAAAGGGTTTTTTTGGCCTTTTGGAGGCTTTTTAATGGGTTTTTAAGGTTTTGGAGGCAAATATGGTAGGAAATATGGACAAATGAGTCATGTAATGGGGTAGATGAGGTAGTGAGCACTTTTTGGGTGTTAACAGATTTCCCCCTAATGTGTGAGGGTAGGAGCTCATTGTATGGCCGATAGACATCATAAGTCTTTTATGGTTTTCCTGGGGTGTGGAGAGGAGAAGAAACGAACTAGAGCCCGGAACAACGGTCCCGAACAAACTGCAAAAACTGAAAGTACATGACCTCAATAATGAATGAAGAATAATCTGAACATATGGACGAGGCGGGTATTCCCATGCTCGTATCAAGATATAGAACAATAATAACAATGGGGTCCAAAATAGGGGGACCTGAAATATACATGGTCTCAAATAATGAATGAGGAAGAATCTCAATATATGGATGAGGCGGGCATACCCATGCTCATATCAAGATACATAAAAAATAAATGTGAGGCCCGAAAAAGGGGGACCTGGAAGATACATAGAGAACCACTATGTACATCATAAGGGTCCAGAGGGGACACAAATTTGGGACATACTCCTAGGCTGACCATGTCTGGACTGAAGAACTGATACACTGGAAGAACAACAGTGTTGCTGAGTGTGGTACCAGAGGAACTGATGAGCTGCTGGAGCATAGTGACGGGGATTCATACCCTCAATGGTACACTGAACTGCAACTGAACTGGGTACTCAAGGAAGCATATAACTGGATGGCTTCCAAATACAATCGCCAACGCAACCCGGACATCCACGGGAACATATAACTGGGTGTTCTGAAGTGACTCACCAATGTGCTAGAGTCAGGGGAAATCTGGGGTCTTTGACCAAAACCTGAAGGGATATAAACCCTGCACGATTCTCAACAATGCGATCAAGGTGTTGAAGTCGAGCATGTGAGATACAACTACTCAGAGAGGCAATGATGACTCCTCTCAAAATGGTCCGTAGGCACTCACCACAGATGGTGATGGGTCCAAGGTGCAAGGACCTCTGGGTCTATCCTCTGGAATAGAGGGGCTGTCGTCGACAGAGGGGGACCTGCAACTAGCAAGGCAATGATGTTTCCTTGATAGGAGTGCGAGGTGGCGAACCGAACTGTGAGAGTACTGATGGTAGGATTGTCATATTGTGGGGGATAACTGGGCAAGTAGAGTGGGTGGACTCAAACTTTCTTTGTTCAGAGTATGATGGCGGGGATGATTGCGGAGCATATGAAACTGACTGGAGGGAAAGGGATCACAACTGCAATGGATCAAGGATAGTGACTGGGGTGAGTGGTACTCAAGTTGGTGTAAAATGGCAGGAGACTGCAGAATACTCTGAACAAAGGCGACCTTACTGGGGGTGCTGCCAAGATGATCGATCATAGTGCCAAGAGGAACGGGGGGACTTCTTCATGGGTTAAGGAACTAGAAGAAGTGTGTTTAAAATGGTAATGTCGTGTGGATTTATACGAGCCCAGGACAGTTCATGCTCGTGAGTGCTTTCAATTTTAAGGAGTCTGAAAGCGATAAGAAGACTCTGAAATAATGGAATGGTACCGTCGTGTGGATTTGTACGAGCCCAGGATAGTGCATGCTCGTGGTTGGTTTCAATTTTAGAGAGTCTGAAAGCGATAAGAAGACTCCAGGGGGTTGTTTTTTCGTGTGTTAGTCTCCAAGGCCTGAAGAAGCATAAAAGGATGCAATGAAGAACTCTTCTAGCCGGTGTGACTAGAGTATTCCTTTTTCGTAATTGTTGGCCCGGTTTTGCAACCAAGCTTAGTGCTATGGGCACCTACTAACTAGTAGTAGCAGTTTCAATAGAAATAAAAACAATAAACTAAATAAACAATACTTTTCATGGATCTAAACAAGAATCTAAGCAAATAATGTAAACATTTCAAAATCAAGAGCAAGAAACATAAGAAATAATTTTTTGTATTGAAAAGTGGGGGGCAAGCAAGTGCTTGCGATATTACCTTCAATGGTGAAGGTTGATGTTGAGCAACTCCCAAGATGAGTAGCTCCAAACTCCAATAGGTCTCTTTCTCCAAGGTTGCTTCAATGGCTAAAAGTGCTCAGGGGAGATTTCAGCAGCATAAGGATGAGATAATGGAAGGATATGAAATGAGGAGCCCCTACCACCTTTTTATAGGTTTTGGTGGTGAGGAATACCATTTGTGGTTTTGTGGAAACCAATGGTATTGACCAACATGGTTTAGGTAATTTTCCCTCCTTTTTCCTTTTTTGAATAAAAATAATATTTTAATTCCTTTTTTAATATTTTTGGGAATTTGGACCCTTTTTGAGGGTTTTTTATGATTTTCTTGGAAAAATAATCTTTTTTAATGGAAAAAGGGGTGTACTAAGGTCTTTTGGTGACCTTTTGTTGGTTTCAGAAGCTCAGATGGTGGAAAAGTGGACAAATGGGTCATGTGAGTAAGGGAATGAGCTAGTGAGCACTTTTTAGGTGTTAACAGATTGCCCCCTGATGTGTGAGGGCAGGAGCTCATCGTATGGCCGATAGACATCATAGTTCTTTTGTCCTTTTTCTGGGTTTTTAGGGGAGAGAAGAGACCGTTTGGAGACTGGAGCCACGGCCCTTGGAAGCTGCAAAAACAAAAAATATTACATGGCCTCAATATGAATGAGGTATAATCTCTGATAAAGGACGAGGCGGGCATTCCCATGCTCGTATCAAGACATAGGAAAAACAATTAGTCCCAAGAAGGGGGATCTAATACGTGAAGAAATATAGTGGTACATCATAATGGTCCAGAGGGGACATGATTGTGGGATATACTCATGATCATGAATGATCTCAATAACTGATACACTGGAATAACTGTGGAACTGCTGAAACTGAAGGTGTCCAACATTTGTAGGGGCTCAAAGACTGGGAGTCATCTCTGAGAAATAATGTAACTGTATACTCAAGGGAGTATGAAACAGGGGTAAATCTGAATACTGTCGCCATGCGCAACCCGGATATCCATAGAAAAAGTGTAACTGGTGTGATCCATAGGAAGACTCTCAAATGTGGAGGAGTCAGGAGGTATCCGGGGTCTTCGACTAATAACTGAACGGACCAATACCCTGTGCGAGTCTCAACGATGCGATCAAGGTGTTGAAGTCGAGCATGTGAGAAAAAACCATTGGGAGAGGCACTGAGGATTCCTCTCGAAATGATTTGTAGGCACTCATCATAAATGGTAATGAGTCCAAGACACAGGGGCCTCTAGGTCTATCCTCTGGAATAAATGTGGTTGTCGTCGACAGAGGGAGACCAGCAACTAACAAGGCAATGATGTTTCCTTGCTAGGAGCGCGAGGTGTAAACTGAAGTGATGTAGTACTGCTGGTAGGACTGACATACTTGTGGGGATGGGAAATAACTGGGTCAAAAATGGGTAGACTCAAACTTCCTTTGTTCAGAGCAAGATGACGTGGTTGACCTGGCAGCGTAGGGAACTGACTTGTAGGTGTGGGGATCATCTTTTAGGGGCTGAAGGGTATGTACTGACTCTGGGGGGGGTGAAGCTGATGGTAGCTGTCGAGGGAGTTTCCGGGTGACATACTGCAGAATACTCTGAACAAAGGCGACCAAAATGGGGAAGCTGCCTAATGAGTAGATATGATCTGTCGTGGTGCCAAGAGGCACCGTTGATTCCTTCTTCGTAGTTTTAATGAGCTCCAAGAAGGGATAAAAGTGTGCTCTGAAATGGTACGGTCCTGTGGATTTTGTGAGCCCAGGACGGCTCATGCTCATGGTTGCTTTCATGTTTAGAGAGTCTGAAAACGGTAAGTGGACTCTGCTGGTGTTTCTTTTTCGTAAGTTTAGTCTCCAAGGCCCGAAAAAGGATAAAATGATGCGGATGGAGAACTCTTCTAGCCGATGTGACTAGAGTATACCTTTTTCGTAATTAGTCTACGAGGTCCGGAAAAGGGGTAAACTTATACCCGGTAGACGCCCTTTCAGATACGTTTATCGAGCATGAAAGGAAGCAAGATTGCTCGGCGATCTTTTCATTGTTTTAGGAGTCAGAAAAGAGCTTAACAGAAACTCCCTAAGTGCCTTTTTCGTAAAAGGGGTTGCTCGGCCCGAAAAAGGGATAAACTTATACCGAGCAAAAAATGGATTGATGAGGGTGAGAAAAGGTTTCAAGCACCGTCATCTGTGCGGAAAACTGGATCCGGTGACATAACGATTGTCGAAAACAGAGAACAGCCGAAGTGGTACGCAAACTGGGGCGACAAGGTGTCGGGACACAATGTTGATATTGGTCCTAGTGAGAGCGAGAAATGATCTCAAGCATCATCACGGGCACGGAAATATGAATCCGGCAGTGCAAATGGTGCGAAAAACGGAGGTCATAAGGACTCCGGAATGGTTTAAAGGAAAGAACTAGGTTAAAAAATGGCTACAAATAAAGGTGATCTCACCAAGCGAAGGATGCAGTGGTGGGGAGAAATGATGACCCGTGGGGGCAAAATACTAGGTGTATCAAATCAACTGAAATATACAAGTGACACGTGACCTCAAAAATGGTTGAGATCACGAATATGAAAAAGTGAGCAGGGTTAATGACCTGCCCCCATGCTATGTGCATGGGGTTTATGATTATGGATCACATATGTGTTGGTTTGAACGATGGGTTCATTGAGGTGTTGAGATAGAGATGATGGGGAAGGTTTAAAATGATTGATCATGCCCCCTATCCCGGGGTCGAGGTAATCTATTGAGTAGGCAAGATTTTGGGCCTGCCCCCATGTTGTGGACATGTGGTTTCCTGGTCGATTTGAAAGGGTTGAACCTGTGTGTCAAAGGGATCAATGGAAGGGGCCGAGCGGACAGAGGGGTATCCAGTGGAGATCGTATAAATGGCAGGGTCAAGGCCAGGCATTTCGGTATCTGACCAAGTAAAGACATCAGTGAATTCTTGGAATAGTTGTTGGTATTCTCCGATCTCATGCTCACTGTGGGAGGTTCCTAATGTGATGGTATGAAGGGCACCAAGTGGGTCAGAGATGTCAATGTGGATGACGGGAGAAATATCGGCCATGGGATCCGTTAACCAGTCGATTTTAGTAGGAAGGAAAACCTTGGACTCAACCGCGGATTGGGTAGCGGTGGTGGATGAAGTCTCTTCCGGGAGGAAGTATGGACGATGGTGCATGTCTTCCCCAGGATAATCAAAGGTAGTAGGAGTCTCGAGAACCTCTTCATCATTGCAGGAGCTTTGAGTGGTCAAATCGAGTGATGAGGTAGTGGTAATCGAAGAGATCATGTAGATGGTGTTAATCTCTCCGGATGAGGATGATGCGGGAGGGTAGATCTCCTCGATAGCAGGGGGTGCCGTCTCTAGGTCCAAATTGTTCATCTCATAGAGAGCTGCTCTGTAGTCTGGGATGTCAGGACAGTTGTGGGAGTAGTGGCCGTAAATACCGCATATCGCACATGGGTGGTTGGTACGCAGTGATTTATCACGAGGCATAGGGTTTGGATCCAGTTTGACAACCGGGATGTTGGGGTCGTCGTCCAACATTTGCATGTGTTCCTGCAATGCAGGTAACTGTGGACACTGATGAGTTGGATGGCCTAACTCATCACACAACGAGCATTTGGGAGGAGCACGAAACACGGGGGGAGGTTTAACCGCCATCGGAGGTGGTATAGCAGTGTATGGTTGTGGACCTCTGCCCCCAGTGGGCTTAGCCAAAAGAGGGGGATTCTTTGACGTCGAGGCAATCGTGAGACCAGGAGAAGGTTTGATTGACGACGAGGGGATATTAAGGTTAGGAAGAGGTGCCATTGACGACGAAGGGATTGCGACACCAGGAGGAGGCTGATTTGTGGTAACAATAGGTTGTACCGGTTGGAGGATGACGTCTGGTGTCGGTGGTCGAACGGGAGGCGGAATGTACCACACGGGTAATCCCAATGTTAGCCCGGGTAGGCTAAGGGTAGCCATAACCGGGGCGCTTACTACACCCGAAGGAGGAAATAGGAAGGGGATGGTGTGGATGGGTGTAACGCCAATGTGACTGGGGATCAATGGTGGTTGACCGCCGGATGTTTGCGTATTCTGCAAAAGAGTACAGAGGTTTGCGACTTGGGTCTCCGGTGACGGTGGTGGAATGGCCTGGAATGTAGAGGTCATTGGTGTATCCGAATAAAGTCCGGGTGCCACAGAAGACACAAAGGAGGTAACTGCACTAGAAGCGGGTTGTTCAATCATGGGAAGAACATTCTCGGGTGCTGCAGGGGCGTTGGGATCATAGTAGGTGAGTTGGTCAATTTTGACCACGCGTCCCTCGTGGGGGAACATCATGGTGCGGAAGACGGAGGAAGCGACCGCTTTCATGGCGTACATGTAACTGCGGCCAAGTAAAAGGTTATAGTCTAGTGGGGCATTGATGACCTCAATGTCAATGAGCACGGTTTTACCCGCCAGCTGGACAGGGACATTGGCTAACAGACCTAGGGGTTGAGCCGAACGGCCGTCATAAGCTCGTAATGCAGTGGTGGACTGCTGGAGAGTAGGGGATCCCAACTTCTTCCAAACAAATGTGGACATGACGCATGTGGAGGCCCCTTCATCGATAATGCACCGATGGATGACAAGATTCCGAATAGAAACGGAAACTTGGAATGCTAAAGAGGAAGGCAGGCGGGGTTCAGACTGGTCTGAATTGAATGCGATCAACTGTGAATCATTGGGGTCAATGGCGCCAATGGCAGAGAGCAAAGTTTTGCGCTGCGAAGGACAGTTTTGCAAAACTTCTAAAGCAGACATGGCTGCAGGAGACTGGGCTAAGTCGTCTAGGATGTTGTAATTCGACGCAGCGCGAGCATTGGGATTACTGTTGATGCGACAAAGTGGGAAGCGAGGTGCTTTGGAAGCGACATCAAGTGAAGCCGGAGGTATACGTAACGTTTGATCTATGGGATTAACGTTAGTGTTCTTGTCGGCGGGAGGGGCTTCAGAGGTGGAGCCATATTGGTTCCAACGAGTTTGGAGGTTAGCATCGGCAGTCGACATCATCAACAAATGGTGAGTACCTGAATCAAACATGGGTTGATCAGGGGCTGCATAAGTGATCTGCTGTGGTGGCACGTTTCCCTGAGGGGGGGCTAACGGCTGAGTGTTCACTACACCCTGGTTTGGAAAGGGGTTTTGCAGCACCAAAGGTTGATGTTGAGGTGGTGGAGGGTTGGGTGGTGGCTGAGGAACCGCTTGCCCTTGACGATGGGCATCGTTGGTCCAGAGTTGCCGAGCTCGCTCCAAATGTGGGCAAGAATGCGTGTAATGACCATAGACCCCGCAAATAGAACAAGGGTGGTTTGTTCTGAGGTTATTATTTCTAGGCTGCTTAGGATTCCGATCCGGATTGCGGTTGGGAGGAGCAGCATTGTTATTTTGCGGAGGATTGGGAGGTGGAGGACCTTGCTGATGTTGTTGGTTATTACCATGGTTATGACCTCTACCACGGTTCTGTTGCGCACCTTGGTTGCGCTGGTTGTTTTGGTATTGGGGCTGATGTTGTTGTGCGTACACGTGCCCTTGAGCATTGGGGGGATTTTGGGGAGCCGCAGGTGCGGGAGCAGGTTGCGGTAGATAGTATGCAGGTGGAGGTGGAGGTGGTCCAGTTGCCTGTTGGGGTTGTTGGTACCCCTGAGCTGGTGGAGGTGTGAGGTTAGCTGGTGCAACCGGTTGTGGGTAATGCATGGGCTGTTGTGGGAACTGCATGGGGTTTTGTACCGTAGGTTGAGCATAGTATGGAGGAGGTACATATGCTGATGGCGCTTGGCCATAACAATGTTGTGGACAAGAGGGTCCATGAACATGATGGGTCTGGTTTGTTGGAGCATAAGAAGTTGTCGCTCCGGAACTGGATGTAGCCCTAGAAAGGTCTGGGGCGGGCATGGTGCTCACCATACTGAAAGGTTTTGCTTGCGGTGTAATTTGGCCAATAATGCCATCAGCGGCATGTGATGCCCCCGGTGTGTTACCGCGTGCAGAGTCACCTCGTGGGGCGTCAGGTATGATGGTGTATAGGTAACCTGATTGGGCATAGATAAGATCAAACTGTTGGGCCTTAAGGATGGCCTCCTCCTCCGACTGGGGTCTTTCAGAAGCTACATCCTTCGCAATGAGGGGAAGGAGGGATTTAAGGAACCAGTCTAAAAAGATTCGATCGTCTAATTTGATCTTGCATAGGCTTCGGCGCCGACGCCAATCATGAATATGGTCAGTGATGTGCGTGGCTGTGTTCTGTCTGCAAGACAGTAGGATCTCGACGCCCGCATCGTAGCGGACAGGTAGCTGGAAGAATTGTAGAAAGGTCGAGGCAAGGGAGGTAAATGTGGAATGCGTCCCATGGGGTTGCTCGATATACCATTTGGCTGCAGAGCCAGTGAAGGTGCGCTGTAATAAACGGAGGCGGACAGAGTCGTCCACTATGGAGTTGGAGGAACACCATAAATGGAAGGACATGATGTGGTTCTGGGGGTATTCTCCGGCCTTTCCCTCAAACTTAGGGATGTCAGAGGGAAGCTTAGTGGGCATATGGGGCCAAGCAGGATCATGCCTGATGGGGTCATTTGTGAGCCTAGCTAAATCTGGCAGGTTGAGACTTGCCATGTATGGTAGACTAGCGGATGTGGTGACCGGAACCGGGACCTGCCTAGCCATTGTGGTATGGTGTAGGGGTCCAGTAGCGCCTATAGGTATGCTAGGTATGGAGGGTATGTGCCCTCCAAAAGGTGTGGCCTGATATGGGTTAGCACTCCCAAGTGCAACTTGGGTTACACTTGGGTTAGGAATCGCACTAGGGATTCCTGGTATAGCACTACCGAGTGCAACATGGGTTACACTTGGGTTAGGAATCGCACTAGGGATTCCTGGGATAGCATTCCCAAGTGCAACAGGAGTTACACTTGGGTTAGGAATCGTACTAGGGATTCCTGGGATAGGGTTTGTGGAAACCGAAGGGGGTATGACCCCCATGTTGGGCATGCCCATGACAGGTGGTGGTCCTGTGTTAGGCATTCCTGAATGTGGAGTGGTACCCATATTGGGCATACCCAAGGGAGTGGATGTTGTCATGGATGGTACTCCCGCAGAAGGGTCTGCTGATGTCTGACCTATGGTTAATGTAAATTGTGGATCATCTGGTGTTCCAGACATAATTGTGGTTGGTGGTAACTCTGTGGGGTTTTCGGATTCTACCTCCAAATCAAAGGTGAAGTGGGGTATGTCAGAATCGGATGACCGTCTAGATGATCGACGATGTGTCGAATCAAGGGATAATGCTCTGCGTCCGTGACGTGGAGAGCCAAGTGGACTAAACTCTGGGAGTTCGCCCCGTAGACGACGAGAACGTCTAGAATTCTCAATGGTGAGAAAATGTTTTTTATTTAAAAAATTGTTTTAAGTATCAGGTGGTGATATATATGTAAAAGACTCAAAACCCTAATGCAACCAAGGGTGCAAAGAGGGGAGTGAAAAAAGAAGGCTCACAGGCCAAAAAATCAATCCTAAAAAAAAAATGCACTTATTCTAGCAGCTGTGCTACAATAAGTGGAGGAATGCAACAACCGGTCAGAATACCAACATGCAAGCGGCTCCTAGAAAAAATAGGTGTAACTAGACTCAAAAGGTGGTAAAGATCATGCAAACACCTAATCTAAAAGTACTGTGACTCAAACAGACGATATCCCCTGCAAGGTGATGAAATCCAAGTCAGACAATATGAATGTAGAGACAACGGCTAGATATCCCCCTACCGGGAGGGACACCGGGTAATCAATCCTAAAAAGACAGGCTACTAGGATACTCCGTTCATGACGCGTCGAGAAAAGGTAAATCTGCCGTTTGGTCCTTTGATCGCAATATCCCAATACAGGGATATCCCGAGAACTGCGAATGGTAGCCCTTCGGTTACTGAATGGGTTTCGGTATCCCACTCAGGCTTCCGGAACCATCCTCGCGACTTCAACCCTCCTAGGGGAGAGGCCTTCCCACAAACCGGTTGTGACCGCGCCAAAAAGTACTAAGAGATTTTAGCTCCCTAATTGGACAACTTCTATGTCTCAGATGTATGAACTGAGGGGTGTTATTGGAACACCTATCCCCCCAATACTACCTAGCTACAAGAATTCTTTTCGTGTTCCCCAAGTGGGGTTAAGAGTGTGTTCAAATTAGGGTAAGTTTTAAGTCTTAGTTCAATTAAGTGATCGTGTGAGTGCACGTGAGGTGTTGTAAACTGAACTTGGAAAAATTAAATGCTTTTAAGGGAAATTTTCAAACAATAAAGGATTTTTCGAAAAATAACAAGCAAATATTTAAGACTTTTTTCACTAAAAGGAATTAATATGCTTTTTCAAAAAATAACTCAAAAAATAAAAGATTTCTTGGATTTATGAAAGCAAATAATAAACTCCTTGCTTAAAAGAAATAAATGGATTTCTTCGTTTTCAATAAAAATTGCTAAGGGCAAGATTTTAAAGAAGTAAACAAGAAAAAAGTTGAATCTAGATAAAGAATGCAAAATGAATCTTTCTTTCACTTTCTTGAAAATTTTTAAAAAGATTTCTAGGTATGCACTTTTAAATAGTAAAAAAATTTTCAAATCTGTAAACTATGCAGAATTTAGTACTGTAAAAAATGTGCTATGGGCAGAAAGTACAGTAAAAAATATTTTTCAAAATCGGGATGGCCGAATGAAAAATTCAGCCGCGCGGGTTTTGGACGAACAGCCGCGATGGGCCGCGCGGGTTTTGGCCGCACAGTCGCGATGGACCGCGCGGGTTTTGTCTGCACAGTCGCGATGGACCGCGCGGGTTTTGGACGCACAGTCGCGATGAGCCGCGCAGGTTTTGGCCGCACAGCCGCGATGAGCAGCGCGGAAAAATGCAGAAAAGTCGCGATGGACCGCGCGACTGTCTGTAAAAAACCCGCGATGGACCGCGCGGAAAAACGCAGAAAAGTCGCGATGGGCCGCGCGACTGTCTGGAAAAAAGCCGCGAGGCGGAAGCCGTGCACGGAAACCGAGAAACGAACCCGAAAATTGAAAATTTCGGGCTGTTTAAGGGGCCAAATCTCAGAACAGCAATGGATCTGCTGTCTAAGATGGTAGATCTATGGATCTAAAGATTAAAAACTCATAAAAACTAAGATTTAATGGCAAAGCTAGAGATCTAAAGTTCAAACCAAAGCGGAGTCGCCAAAAACTGTTGGCCCGGTTTTGCAACCAAGCTTAGTGCTATGGGCACCTACTAACTAGTAGTAGCAGTTTCAATAGAAATAAAAACAATAAACTAAATAAACAATACTTTTCATGGATCTAAACAAGAATCTAAGCAAATAATGTAAACATTTCAAAATCAAGAACAAGAAACATAAGAAATAATTTTTTGTATTGAAAAGTGGGGGGCAAGCAAGTGCTTGCGATATTACCTTCAATGGTGAAGGTTGATGTTGAGCAACTCCCAAGATGAGTAGCTCCAAACTCCAATAGGTCTCTTTCTCCAAGGTTGCTTCAATGGCTAAAAGTGCTCAGGGGAGATTTCAGCAGCATAAGGATGAGATAATGGAAGGATATGAAATGAGGAGCCCCTACCACCTTTTTATAGGTTTTGGTGGTGAGGAATACCATTTGTGGTTTTGTGGAAACCAATGGTATTGACCAACATGGTTTAGGTAATTTTTCCTCCTTTTTCCTTTTTTGAATAAAAATAATATTTTAATTCCCTTTTTAATATTTTTGGGAATTTGGACCCTTTTTGAGGGTTTTTTATGATTTTCTTGGAAAAATAATCTTTTTTAATGGAAAAAGGAGTGTACTAAGGTCTTTTGGTGACCTTTTGTTGGTTTCAGAAGCTCAGATGGTGGAAAAGTGGACAAATGGGTCATGTGAGTAAGGGAATGAGCTAGTGAGCACTTTTTAGGTGTTAACAGTAATTAGTCTACCAGGTCCGGAAAAGGGTTAAACTTATACTAGATAGACACCCTTTTAGGTACTTTAACGAGCATGAAAAGAAGCAAGATTGCTCGGCGATCTTTTCATTGTTTTAGGAGTCAGAACAGAGCTTAACAGAAACTCCCTAAGTACCCTTTTCGTAAAGGACTTGTCCGGCCCGAAAAAGGGATAAAATTATACCGAACAAAAGTAATGGCCTGGCAAGGAGGAAGTGCTCAATCAAGGAACATTGATGATGACCAAGAACGAGGGAGGGGGGGAACACTGGTGGGCCTCCTTGTGAGATACAGAATGGTGGAAAAATAATGAAATAATTGCAATATGACAGGAGTGAATGGCTCATGTAAAAAGGTGGAACAATCCGATGGCAGTCGATGTGGTGCGCAAACTGAGGCAGCAAGATGTTGGGACACAATGTTGAAACTGTACCTGGCGAGAGTGAGAAATGACCTCAAGCATCATCATGAGCTTGGAAAAATGAATCCGGTGATATAAAAAGTGCCAAAAACGGAGAACGACCGAAGTTGCATGCAAACCTAGGCAACAGGGGGCATTTTGGAAAAAATACTCGAAAAAGATGGGGGTGAGAGCGAGAAATGATCTCAAGCATCATCACGGGCTCGGAAAAATGAATCCGATGATATAAAATATATCAAAAAAATGGGTTACGGCTGATGTGGCACGCAAACCGGGGCAACAAGGTGTCGGGACACAATATTGATATTGGTCCTAGTGAGAGTGAGAAATGATCTCAAGCATCATCACGAGCACGGAAGTATGAATCTGGCAGTGCAAATGGTGCGAAAAACGGAGGTCATAAGGACTCCGGAATGGTTAAAGGAAATAACTAGGTTAAAAAATGGTTGCAAATAAAGGTGAGCCCACCAAGCCAGGTATGAAGGGGTGGGGATAAATGATGACCCGCGGGGGCAGAATACTAGGTGTATCGAATCAAACCATATATACAAGTGACATGTGACCGCATAAATGGTTGAGATAACGCATGTGAAAAAGTGAGCAGGGTTAATGACCTGCCCCCATGCTATGTGCATAGGGTTTGTGATTGTGGATCACATATGTGTTGGTTTGAATGATGGGTTCATGGAAGTGATGAGATAGATGTGATGGGGAAGGTTCAAAATGATTGATCATGCCCCCTATCCTAGGGTCGAGGTAATCGATTATGCCCCCTAACTCAGAGGTGTCAATGTGGTGCTCGATGATAGTGGGGTCAAGACCAGGCATTTCGGTGTAGGACCAGGCAAAGACATCGCAGAACTCTTGGAAAAAAATTTTGTACTCTCCAATCTCATACTCACTGCAGGAGGCTCCTAATGTAATGATTTCAAGAGCACCAGGTGGGTTAGAGATATCGATGTGGATTATAGGTGAGATGTTGGCCATGTTACCCTCCTCAAAGGCATCAGGAGCAGGAATGGGATCCTTAAACTAGTCGACTTTGGCGGGAAGAAAATCTTTGGACTCAACCACAAATTGGGTGGCTGTGGTGGAGGAGGACTCTTCTGGGAGGAAATAGGAACGATGGTGCATGTCTTCCCAGGGATAATCTGGGGCAGTGAGAGCCTCTAGAATCTCCTCATCATTGCGGAAACTTTGAGTTGTCAAATCGGTTGATGAGGGAGTGGTAGTCGAAGAGATCATATAAATGGTGTTAATATCTACGGATGAGGGTGATACTGGGGGGTGGATCTCCTCGATTGTGGTGGGTGTCGTCTCAAGGTCCAAATTATTCATCTCGTAGAGAGCTGCTCTGTAATTTGGGAGATCATGATAGTGATGTGAGTAACGGCCGTAAATACCGCATATTGCACAAGGGTGGTTGGTACGCAATGATTTATCATGAGGCTTAGGGGTTGGATCAAGTTCGACAACTGGGATGTTGGGGTCATTGTCAAGCATTTGTATGTGTTCCTATAATGTAGGTAATTATGGACATTGATGAGTCAGATGGCCTAACTCATCACACAATGAGCATTTGGGAGGAGCACGAAACACGGGGGGGTTTTTAACTATTTTGGGCGGGGGTACAACAGTGTATGGTTGTGGGCCTCTGCCCCCAGTGTGCTTGATAAGAGGGGGTGGATTCGTAGATGACGAAGGGGTAGTGACACCGGGAGGTGGTTGACTAGTAGTGGAAATGGGTTGCATCGGTTGTAGGACGACATTTGGTGTCGACGGGGGAACGGGAGGCGAAATATACCACATGGGTAATCCTAAGGTTAACTCGGGGAGGTTGAGAGTAGCCATAACCGGGGCGCTTACTGCTCCCGAGGGAGGGAATAGGAAGGGGATTGTGTGGATGGGTGTAACACCAATGTGACTAGGTACCAATGGTGGTTTGGGTAACAAGGGCGGTTGATTGTTGGGTGTTTGCATATTGTGGGAAAGGGTACATAGGTTAGATACTTCGGGCACGAGTGACGGGGGTGGAATGGATTGGAATGTTGAGGTCATCGGCGTATCTGAGTAAACTCTGGGTCCCATGGAGGAAACAAATGAGGTAGTTGCACCACAAACAGGTTGTTCAACCATGGGGAGAACATTCTCGGGTGCAGCGGGGGGCATCGGGATCGTAATAGGTGAGTTGGTCGACCTTGACCACGCGTCCGTCATGGGGGAACATCATGGTACGAAAAACGGATGAGGCAACCGCCCGCATGGCATACATGTAGCTGCGGCCAAGTAAGAGGTTATAATCAAGTTGGGCATTGATGACCTCTATGTCAATGAGCATTGTTTTACCAGCCAACTAGATGGGGACATTAGCTAAGAGACCTTGGGGTTGAGCCGAACGGCCGTCGTAGGTTCGCAACGCAGTGGAGGACTGCTGGAGAGTAGGGGATCCCAGCTTCTACCAAACGAATGTGGACATAATGCATGTAGAGGCACCTTCATCGATAATGCACCGATGGATGACAAGATTCCAAACGGAAATAGAAACTTGGAACGCTAAAGTGGAAGGCAGGCGTGGTTCGGACTAGTCCAAATCGAAGGCCATCAGTCGGGAATCATTTGGGTCAATAGCACCAATGGCGGAGAGCAAAGTCTTGCGCTGTGAAGGACAGTTTTTTAAGACCTCTAACACAGACATGGCTGCGGGGGACTGTGCTAAGTCATCTACAATGTTGTAATTTGACGCAGCGCGAGCATTGGGATATATGTTGATGCAACGAAGTGGGAAGCGAGGTTCTTTGGAGGCGCCATCTAGTGGAGCCGGAGGTATACATAACATCTGATCAGTGGGATGAGTGTTAGTGTTTTTCTCGGAGGGAGGGGCTTCAGGGGTGGAGCCATATTGGTTCCGACGGGTTTGTAGGTTGACATTGACGGATGACATCCTTAACAAGTGATGGGTACCTGAGTCTAACATGGGTTGATCAGGAGCAACATAAGTGATCTGCTGTTGTGGTGGCGCGTTTCCTTGAGGGGGAGCCAACGGCTGAGTGTTCACTACGCCTTGGGTTGGTAAGGGGTTTTGTAGCACCAAAGGTTGATGCTGAGGTGGTGGGGGGTTGGGTGGCGCTTGAGTTGCCGCGGGCCCTTGGCGATGGGCATCATCAGTCCAGAGTTGTCGAGCTCGCTCCAAATGTGGGCAAGCATGTGTGTAGTGGCCATAGACCCCGCAAATAGAACAAGGATGGTTTGTTCGCAAATTAGGATTTTTGGCCTGCTTGGGTGGCCGATCAGGGTTCTGGTTGGCAGGTGCCGCGTTATTGTTGTTTGGGGGATTGGGAGGTTGATCGCCTTGGTCTAGAGGGGGGTTATTCCCACGGTTATGGCCTTTGCCATGATTTTGCTGGCCCTGTTGGCCCTAGTTATTTTGGTTCTGCTGCGGATTCTGTTGGGCGTACACTTGCCCTTGGGCAATAGGTGGGTTTTCGGTTTGTGCAGGTGCGGGAGAAAGTTGCGGTGGATAATAAGTAGGTGGAGGCTGTGTAGGTACTGAACCTTGTGGGGGTTGCTGATACGTTTGCGGAACGGGTTGTGGGTTTTCCGCAGGGGCTGCCTATGGCGGGTAATAAGCAGGTTGGGCTCGAGAGGACACAAGAGCTGGTGCAGCCTGTGGGTGGTAATATGGCTGAGGTGCGACCGAGGGGGCGTAAGTGGGGGATGCATGACCAAAGCATTGAGGGGGACACGAGGGTCCGTGGGAATGATGGTGGTGTGCCATGGGAGCATACAAATTGGTTGCTTTGGACTGTGATGTAGCCCGCGAAAGGTCGGGGCCATGGTTAGGACGTGCTATGGAAAAGGGTTGGGGATGCGAGGCAATACGGCCAATGATGCCATCTGCGGCATGGGATGCCCCCGGCGCATCGTGTCAGGAGGAATCGCCGCAAGGGGCGTCAGGTATGATGGAATACAGATAATCCGACTGGGCGTAAATAAGGTCAAATTGCTGGGCTTTGAGGATGGCCTCTTCTTCGGACTGGGGTCGTTCGGATGCCACATCCTTGGCAATGATAGGAAGGAGGGATTTTAGAAACCAATCTAAGAAGATACGGTCGTCTAACTTGATTTTGCAGCGGCTGCAGCGTCGATGCCACTCATGAATGTGGTCAGTGATGTGGGTAGCCGTGTTTTGTCTGCAAGACAGTAGGATCTCAACTCCCGCGTCATACCAGACAGGTAACTGAAAGAACTACAGGAAAGTTGAGGCAAGGGAGGTAAAGGTGGCATGGGTCCCATGGGGCTGCTCGATGTACCACTTAGCTGCAGAGATAGTGAGGGTGCATTGTAATAAACGGAGGCGGACAGAGTCATCCACTATGGAGTTGGAGGAACACCATAGATGGAAGGACATAATATGGTTCTGGGGGTCTTCACCTGCCTTTCCCTCAAACTTAAGGATGTCAGAGGGGAGCTTGGTGGGCATGTGAGGCCACGCAAGGTCATGTCTGATGGGATCGTTAGTCAGTCTAGCTAGGTTAGGAAGGTTGAGACTAGCCATGAATGACAAACTAGTAGAAGGATGTGACATACTAGTGGGTGTGACCATGTTGGGGCTAATGCCCCAAGTGGAGGGGCAGGGTTTGGGATGTTTCCCCCAAGTGGAGGAACGAAAGTGGTATGGGACGGTCTTGCACCGCCAAGGGTAGTGTGAGTCACTGATGGAGTGGAGATAGGGATGCCAGCTACTGGAATGGGTACAGTGATTGGAATGGTAGATGTGGGCCCCATCGAGGGCATACCCAAAGCAGGTGTGGTAGCTGGTGTGGTGGTGGATGCTCCACCAATGGTCCGTACAAAGAAAGGGGTGGAAGTCATGCCAGCCATGGGGTTGGTTGGTGCAGTGTAAGTGGGGTTCTCGGACTCTGCCTCAGAATCAGAGGTAAAATAAGGGGCGTCTAGATCAGGTGACGGAGTTCTATTCCGTTGACGAGTGGAGTCAAGTGACAAAGCTAGAGATCTATGATGAGTGGTATCAAGTGATGAATATCTACATCTATGACGGGTGATGTCAAGTGAACTGTGCTATGGGGGCTTTCCCCGGAGGCACCGAGAATGTCTTGGGGACTCAATGGTGACAGATGGTGTCAAGTATCTGGGGGTTGTGTTGAGTGAAAAATAGCTCAAAAACCCAAATGCAACCGAGTGTGCAGAAGGAGAGCTCAAAAAATATGGCACTCAAGCCAACAACCAACTCAAAACACTTACTGTAACAGCTGTGCTACAATAAGTGGAGTATCAACAGAAATGATCAGAATACCAATAAGCAGCAGGTTTCCTAGAAAATAAATAAAAATGGTGGACCCGCTAGACCAAAAGGAGGTAAGGGAGCATGCAAACACCTAGCTAAATAGTATTCTGACTCAACTAGACATATCATCTGCAAGGTGATGAAATCCAAGTCAGACAATATGGATAGTAGAGCCAAGTGGCTAAAGATATCCCCCTACCGGGAGGGACACCGGGTAGTCAATCCTAGAAGAAAAGCAACTAAGATACCCCGTTCATGACACGTTCGGTTGCATGAATCTTCCGTTTGGTTCTATCGCTGCTGTATCCCCATACGGGTGATACACCGAGAACTGCAAAAGGTATCCTTCGGTTACTGAATGGATTGCGGTATTCCACTCAGGATTCCAGAACCAGTCTGGCGACTTCAACCCTCCTAGGGGAGAGGCCTTCCCGATAAATTGGTTTTAAACCGTGTCAAAAAATACTAGGGGATTTTGGTTTTCTAATGGACAACAACTATGTCTCAAGTGTAAGCAACCGAGGGGTGTTATTTAGATGCCTATCCCCCCGATTCTACCTAGCTACAAAAATTCTTATGTGTTCCCCAAGTGGAGTTAGAATGTTGGTTGTGTTAAGTAGTATTTTAGGGCTCACTTGAATTAGGTGACATAGTGTGTGCGTGTGAGATGATGAACCCAAGTAAAAGTGCCACAGGGTGGGCAACTTTCAAACTAAAAATAACAATGAAAAAATTAAACTTTGAAATGCAAAATTTTCTTTTTTCAATTAAAATGTTGAAATGTTAAAAAATATGTTCTGTAAATGGAACAGAAATAATAATGTAGAAAAAAGGCTGTAGAGAACGATGGCTGCAGATAGGACAGATGGATGTGCAGGTGCAGAAAATATTGCAGCAAAGTGCTGGGTTCAAAATAGTGAAAAAAAGTGTAGAAAATAGACCGCGGGTCTGTGGTAGATATGAGCGGTTGGACCGCGGGAAATAGGTCAACAGTTGTGGACAGGTTGAGGGAATTTCGCCGAAAGATGTAGGCGGAATACGGGAAAAGGGTTGAAAGCCGCAAGCGGGACGCGGGAAAAAATCCAAAAGACGCAGGCGGGTTGTAGGAAAATGGCTGAAAGCCACAAGTGGGATGCGGGAAAAAGGTCGAAAGACGCAGGCGGGTTGCAAGAAAATGGCTGAAAGCCGCATACGGCTTGCGGGAAAATGGGTTAACAGCCGTGGTCGGGTTGCGGGAATTTGGCCGAAAGACGCAGGCGGACCGCGGGAAAAGGGTTGAAAGACGCAAGCGGGACGCGAGAAAAAATCCGAAAGATGCAGGCGGGTTGCAGGAAAATGGCTGAAAGCCGCAGGTGGGATGCGGGAGAAAGGCCAAAATGCGCAGGCGGGTTGCAGGAAAATGGCTGAAAGCCGTAGGTGGGATGCGGGAAAAAGGTCGTCAGACACAAGTGGGTTGCAGGAAAATGGCTGAAAGACGTAGGCAGGACGTGGGAAAAAGGCCAAAAGATGCAGGCGGGTTGCAGGAAAATGGCTGAAAGCTGCAGACGGCTTGCAGGAAAATGGGTTAACAGTCGTGGTCGGACCGCACGAAACAAGCTGATAGCCGCGGTCAGATCGCAGGTAACAAACTGGAAACCGCTGGTAGATAGCCGGAAACAGTCTGAGAGCCAAGGTCGGATCGCAGGTAAATGCCTGAAAGACGCGGTTGGAACGCAACTGCGGGGTGCAAAAGACGCGGTTTACGGCAGCCGAAAGGAAAAAATAGAAAACTATTGCAGAAAATTAAAAACGTTTAAAAATTTAAAACTATAACCAGAAATTCAAAGGAACACAAGTGGAGTCGCCAAAACTATAGCTAGGGTTTTCACCCTAGCTTGTGCAAATGAGCACCTACTAAGGAGAAAGGACTCCTTAGTAGCAGTTCAGAAAAACAGTAAATGAAATACAGTTCAGTAAAATAATAACTACTCTAAGCATGTGCATAAACAAAAAAGACAAGATAATAAAAATGGTTTTTGTATTGATTATACCTCCAATGTGAAGGTTGGTGAAGCCTTTGCAGCAGTCCAAGAGGGTTGCTTCCAAGCTCCAGTTTTGTTCCTTTCTCTTTCTCCAAAGGGTTTTGGAAATGGGCTAAAGGGGCACTGAAATGTGAAAGTAGCTTAAGGGTGAGCTAGGGTTTCAGGAGTGATTTTGGCAGAGTAAGGGTGTGTTTAACTGTGGATATGAAATGAGGGGCCTTCATCACCTATTTATAGGTTGTTAGTGGTGGAGTGCTGGCCCATGGTTTTGGGCACCATATGGTTTAGGTCATCTATATAGGGTTTTTTCTTCCTTTTTCCCTCTTTTTTGTATTTTTTTTATTCCCTTTTTAGAGGGTTTTTGCTATTTTGGAGGAATTTTGGGGGGGAAAAAGGTTTTTTGGCCTTTTGGAGGCTTTTTAATGGCTTTTTAAGGTTTTGGAGGCAAATATGGTAGGAAATATGGAAAAATGAGTCATGTAATGGGGTAGATGAGGTAGTGAGCACTTTTTGGGTGTTAACATCGCAGGTAAGCCGTTCAGGAAGAAGGACAATGAAAAGTATGAGGTTCAAAAACTGAGACCTCCTTTCAGAATGATTGCTCTTATGTTGAGCAGAATCTTTAGAAGACTTGATGGAACTATGTTTATGCTTCAATGGGTACCCATTATCCATTATGTAGCCTTCCAAGGAACTATTTTCAATTGGGATGACATGATTTCAGAAAGTCTAGCATCAACCATAAATGTTGCACTGGAAGGGCTAGAAACAAATAGGTCATAATTCTATATGCCATCTTATTTGATGGACTGTATTGTGGCAAAGCATCCATTTCAAAAACTAGGATGCATTTGGAACCAGGTCGAAGTCCCAGTATATACCGCATATAAAATCTTTTGGGCGTAGAACTACAGGTGGCTTTACAAGGCCATTTGTGAGGAATTCATCATGCCCCTTTATGAGCTAATGTTTAACAAAGATCCTAATTGCCTATTGGAAAACGCCATGGCGGTTTTAGAAAACTATGACGACTTTTATTTTTCAAAGGATGGCACCTACATCAGAATGTATGGAGGCTTGAAACCCCCATACATCTTTCCTAAGTATGGCATTGACTACATAGTTCACAAAGAGGTGGTACGACAAGTCTTCATTGATGGAACTGGTGGTACATTGTACAACAGGAAGAAGGCCATTTTTCCACCTTTGCCCTTCTATTTGGGGGCTTATAAGTTCTCCAAGATTGCATCAACATAAGATTTCATAGAATAACTAAGGGGTTTTCATTTCGGGGAAGAGATCTTAAAAAAAAAAATCGACAAGGTAAGGTTGCCCAACATTGCAAAACAATATATTCTCCTTTATTATGCCCGTTTCTATGATTCAGAGGAGGAAAAATACAGGGGAGTTGGAAATATGACCAAGATGCAAATTTGCCAACACAGTAAAGATGGAGCTATCTCCAGTTCTGTGATTCTCGATGAACCAGAATAGCATCGGGAAAAGGAAACCTCGGAAGCTGTTGAAGCCCTCTCTAGAGAAGAACAAAGACTCCTGCAACAAGTTGAGGAGATCCAGAAAAAAGTCGAGGAAAGGGAAAGAAAATCCCAAGAAGATAAGCTCCAAGAAGAAGAATCCAAGAGAAGCCAAGCAACCGAAGATGAAGCTAGAAGGGCTTAGCAGGAGGAGAGAAGCAGGTTGGAGGAGGCTGCTAAGCAAGAAAAGGAGTAAATACTGAAGAAAGCAGAAGAAGAAAAGAGATAAGAAGAGGATGCTGGTCCTCAAAGCCCAAATATTCAAGACCTTGATGTCAATATCCCTATTGACGAGCTTCCACTTGTATCCTTCACACCATCTAGGGGCAGCATGGTATCTACATGGGGTAAGTTCGCCTTTAATAGAAAAAGGAAATCTATCATCAAAGAAACAATTACTAGTGTCAAAAGGCCTTTTCAACCTGATATCGTCACCAGGCATGAAACCACCATCATGCAAGGTACTCAGAACGATCCTGGGCTCATGGCATCAATCTCTATAGCATCTTTCATGGCAACAGCAAACAATGTCAATATATTGGGAGATGAATTGAAGCAGGAAAAGGAGAAAGCTCGCCAGTTACGGGAGGCTTTGGTTAAAGAAAAGAATTATACAAATTTGGTGATCAAGAAGAATGATGCTCTCGCATCTCAAAAGGAAGGATTAAATATAAAACTTCAACAACTGGAAGCTGATAGGAGAGCCCTGGCGATGCAAGCAAGGTCACTAGAGGTAGTGAAAAGAGAACTTGAGGATAAAAACTTGAAGCTTGAATTCGAAAAATTTGATGCCGCCCAACAAATTGAAGACCTAAAAGAAAACATTGAAAAGATGGAAGAAGGAAGAGAACTGTTGAAGCAACAATTGGAACAAGCAACCAGTAAAATATACGATATGGATCCCTTTTATGATCAAGCCTGTGAGATAATAAGAAGGATCTATGGGGTACAAGAACTTATAACGGAGGAGATTTGCAATCTGAAGACAATCATGGCTAGAATTGGAGAGATCGGTAGGGAAGCCACCAGGCGCAAGAGAAAGTATATGCGTATTATTGAAGATATCAGGAAGCATATGGAGTGGAGAGAAGGGAAGTCTGGTTTCCCTGCAACTCTTCCTTTTGAATCCATCTCTGGTTTCAGAGCATATGTGCGTCTTTTAGGCTTTTGCAAATATTACGAAGTAAAGTTGAGCGAAGTGTCCATGGCTACCCTTGAACAATGAAATGGTTTGTATCTTCAGATACGAACTGCCCAAGAAAGATGCCAGATGAGGATGCCTCAAACTTTAGGAGGATGTCCGGAGAAATCCCAACGCTTGGCTGAGTTGAAAGATGGGTTGAATCCAGAAATAGAGTACGTCAAAAGGGTGGATTCATTGACCACTGAAGACCTCCACCAATGGATTGGTCAGGCCACTGTTCACAAACACATTTTAGAAGAAATTTTTCGGGTCGCCAAAGTAGAAATTTCCAACATGGAAGAGGAACTTGCCAAGCATGAAGTCTCACTGAAGACCATGCTTCCTCTCTCTGCAAACAATGTTATAAAGGAGACTAGTGCTTGGGCAAGCCACATAGAGGAGGCAGACAGGGCATTAGCAGTCAATCGAGCTTCGACCTCAGTGAATGTTCCAGTGGCTGCAGTAACTCAGGTCTAAGTAGAAACGCGGGAAGCCTCAGAAACACCCGAGTTAATATAGGAGCCAGCCCTAGCATAACTCGCCTTTGCTCATATCTATTTGATTAAGGGTAGCGCGCCTCTTTGGATTTTTTTTTATGCGTATACCTTTGAGATATTGAAATGACATTTGGACTTTATCTTTTGTTCCTTTTTGTAATTTAATTGGGATATTTGTCCTTTTATAAAAAATCAGCACTACAAGACAAATTAAGAGAATGTGAACGGTTAGGGCATGTGTGGCAGTTGATGGAGCGTTTTGTAAAGCTATATATAGCTAGTTTAGAAAGGGAGAAGGACTTTTGGCAGGTGAAGGATTTTCTTCTGATGTACATGAATTATTTCAGCTACATGAATAGAGA
Source organism: Larix kaempferi (assembly GCA_027924585.1). Lineage (NCBI taxonomy): Eukaryota > Viridiplantae > Streptophyta > Pinopsida > Pinales > Pinaceae > Larix > Larix kaempferi. The sequence continues at coordinate 556,663 of BSBM01000131.1, forward strand.
AAGGATTTTGGCCTGTGGAAGCTGGTGCATTGTTTGCTTTGGGTTGTGATGAATGATAGCCGAACTATTTCTGCATGTTTCATACACATTCTGTGAGATCTTTCCTAGCTCTTATGAACTAATTATATGGCATGAATGATCTTCTTTCTTTGCAAATCTTTGTATCTCATGAGTAGATGGAATGCTTTTTGTTTATAAAATCAGAGCTATCTTTGATATTACCCACATTCTACTGGAAATACGTCTTGATGATTAATGGCTATCTGTTTAATTCTCCAGGTGTTTCTTTCAATCATTTTACTCATATTTTAAATTCTACTCCTTGCAAGGATAGGTTAATATAGGTTAATTTAGTTGTAATAGATTTTTTTAATAGCATGCATTTAATTTAGGGCACTTACATATCATTCTCTAATATAAAATACATAAACAGTGGGTCGGGTTGCAACCGATAAATAAACAAATCTTTAAAAACCACATGGTAGCCGGACCGTTAACAGGATGGATTCCCTACACCAAACAGTGGGTGATCTAATTGGGATTGCTGAATGGGGAGAATCCCTTGCTGATTGATGTTGCGATTTTCGAAGCATCAACATTTTTTAGTGCTAGAAGGAGGGCCATCAGTGCATGGCTGATAGAAGAGACCCTTTTGTTAATAAAATTTCCACTGAAAACCCAACCAAAATAGTTATTCCAAATATTTCAGACCTGGAATCAAGAAATCAAGAAAATACTAGTTCTAAGGAAGAACAACAAGAAACATTGTACGATGTCCCTTTTGAAGAATTAAACCACTTCAGAAGACATACTCGCTCCTACGTTAGAATTCTCGGAGGAATAACTACTATTCCTTTGTTACTCAGAATTAGAGCTCCTTGCAAAAACCCTCAGTGTACAAGGGATTCCGTTCTAGTTCAAATCCTAGAAGAATTATTGGATTTATCTCTAGAAGAAATCACTTAAACTTTCGACGAAGTCAGGCCCAAGACTCCCACGAATCAAGAACAACCACACACTCCAAGACATACTCCTCACAACTCACCACTACATACACCACCACATTCTCCACCTAGAATCATGGTCATACCCGTATTGAGAGCAAGAGGAGCATTAAATGTAGTTGGGCCATTCCACGGTTTGCCTAAAAACCCATAAAAGGTTTTTCCTAAGTACGACCCTGGCAAAGGGATCTCCGCTGAAGACCACCTCAAAAGTTTCTATTTAGCCTTGAATCTTCTTAATGTAGAATACGAAGACGTGGTCTATCGCCTTTTCCCTTACACTTTTGAACCCAAAGTATCCTCCTGGTATTTTAGACTGCAAGCTAATTCGATAACTAGTTGGGAAGATTTTGAGAAGTGTTTTCTAAAAAAATATGGAAATCAGAAAACTGTAGCTACTCTTATGAAGGAATTGTTGTCTATGAGAATGGAAAAGAATGAGAAAGTCCAAGAGTTTAATCAAAGATTCACAACACTGCTAAACAATTTTAGTGATGCAACAAAGCCCGCTGAGGAATGCTTGGTAGAGTATTACACAACAACCCTTAAATCCCCACTAGCAATGTTCGTCAAAAGAATGAAAAAGGTTACCCTGACAGAAAATTTCGAAGAAGCAAAGAAAGCAGAAGAAGAGGCTAATAGCATCGCCAAACATTCTCTAGATGTAGAGGTCAAGCCGACAGCTGTTAAGAAACCTTTTTTGTTAACTAGGGATAAGGAAGAACCCACAGCAGATCTAGATCATGTCATAAAAATGATGCAAAAACTCTCCAATAAGATTGTAGATCTAGAAAAGGATAAGACAACTAGCTCTTCAAGGCCACCATTCAAGCCATTCTATAAAAAGAAAGAAGAAAATGGATAGTCAGCCCCACCGGTAAATAATTCTGGTTTACTAAACTTAAATGAAATGGGCATGGACCACTTCTGCACTTTCCATCAAGAACAACACTTGGAGAAAAGATGTCCACAGTGGATTAATTCGATGAGTTTAGTGCTGAACCAAATGTTAGATGCACAAATTCCTGAGCAAACAAATCCCCAACAAGAACCAATTCTTGAAAAAGAAGAGTCTGCTCCCGACACCACAATGATCCTTTGGGATTGGAATCCTACCCAAGAGCCATCTTGTGAAGATTTCACAGATGAAGTTCAAACAATATCTATTAATATCACTACCAGAAGTAAATGCCCAGTGATTGATCCAATTGCAGAAGCACCTAAAGCCAGGTCTAATCAAATACCGAAAAGGCCCATAACTGTCATTCCGCCCCAACCCAAGACAAATCCAGTAGTCACTCCCATAGTGACTAAAGAGCCAAACTCAGAAATCACCAAACATCCACAAAATCCTTCAAATAAAACAGAAAATTGATCCAAAAGTTTCAAAGGAATGTGACATGAGCTATGATATAATTGAAGATATTAAGAAAACAAAAGCAAACATTTCCATTTTTTATATGTGCAGCTTGCTGCAACAAAGAAAGAAATTAATGGAAGCTTTTGATCCACAAACATGTACTTCATTAGAAAACACCGATGAAAACCCGGAAATTAATGAAACAAGTATTGGCGGAAAATCAAAGTCTCAAACCCTCCCTTTCCTCTTAACGTTTGAGATTTTTAATCACAATGTTCACAATTGTTTGGTAGATTCTGGTGCTAGTTCAAATGTCATGCCTCTATCTATTTGTAGGAAGATTAATGGGCAACCTGTTCCATCCCCATCTCAAATCATTCAATTAAGTAGAACGACTGTCAAGGTCATTGGTGAAATGAAGGATGTACTTATTCGGTTGTCATCCGATTTGAGAGTGTGTCAATTCATTGATATCATGGTGGTTGATATTCCTGAGGCATATGGTTTAAGTTTGAGTAGGGAATGGTCTGTGAAACTAAATGGCTACTTTGCAACGGATTGGTCTCATTTATGGCTGCCCTATCAAAATAGGAAAAATCAAATCAAGATATTAAGAGAACTGCACATGAAACAAAATGTCACTCAGCTAGAAGAAAAAAATGAAGCTGTATCTTTTTCGTCGTCAGTTTTGGGGAACTATTTCCTAGAAATCGAACCTACAAATTATCAGTCAGAAGATGCTAGCCATGATTCAGACAAATAGTCCGATCTCCTTTAGTTTTCACGGGCTGATGATATTCATTGTAACATAGTAGATTTAGTTACTAACTCAGATAATAATGACACTAACTTAGTCAGAGAAGAAGAAAATATTTTCTGGACTCTTTACTTTGATGGATCCAAAACTCAAGAAGGATCCGGAGCCGATTGTATTTTGATCGAACCTGGACAAACTACGCATTTTTATCTTGTAGATTAGAATTTGAATGTATGAATAATGCTGTTGAGTACAAAGCTCTAATTCATGGATTAAAGAAAGCCATTGGTCTTAATGTCAAAATTTTGAAAGTTTTTGGTGATTCTGAAATTGTTGTTAAGCAAATAAGGAATACAATTCATTGTCTTTCACCACATCTGAAGGGCTATCAAGCTGAAGTTTGGGATTTAATTTCATGTTTTGATGCTCTTAATATCATTTATGTCCCAAGATTGCAAAACGCTGCAGTTGATCTGTTAGCCACTTCTGCTTCCAGGTTAGTGCCTACTAATAATAAATGTTCCATTGAATTAATTTTCAGGCCTTCTGTTCCGGATAACATTACAAATCTTAGGGTATTTGATGATGATGACCAGATTATCAGTTTCTTAATCAATGAAGATGCTTTTCAGGAAGCCATCATAGAAGAAGAGGAGCATGATTCAAATCTACAAAATAAAGATACTGTGAAAGGGAACTTCATGCCTAGAGGAGTGAGAACTCTAGAAGCACTGTTCGATTTGCAAAGCAAGTTTAGGAGACCTATAAATGCCAATACCCACAGCTCGTCCATGCATCACGAATTAATAAACTTGGGCACAGAAGCCAAACCAAAGTATATTAATCTTGGTAAATGTTGTACGTCGAAAGAAAGGAGAAAGTTCATTAAACTTTTCCAGCAGTATAAAGATGTGTTTGCTTGGATTTATGATGATCTAAAGACATATGATACCCGCATCATTCAACATGTAATACCAATGAAGGAAGGTGTCAAACCTTTTCAACAATAATTAAGAAGAATGCATCCGACACTTGAACCTCTAATTCAGAAAGAGTTAAAGAAATTGTTAGATGCAAAGATTATTTTTAAAGTCCAACATTTCGAATGGGTGGCTAATTTAGTTCCAGTAAGGAACAAATCGGGAGAAATCAGACTCTGCAGCTATTTTGTGCCCCCAATGGAATAGATATTGCAAATGGTATCAGGATCAGAACTCTTCTCTCTACTAGATGGTTTTTCTGGTTATAACCAAGTACTAGTAGCAAAAGAAGACCGACTCAAAAGCACTTTTCGCATGAAGTGGGGAACCTTCACATACCGAAGAATGCCTTTTGGCTTAATAAATGCAGGAGCTACCTTTCAGCGAGCCATGTACATTTTTTTCCGAGGATTGGTTGGTCAATGTGTAGTAGTCTACTTGGACGATGTGACTGTCTTTTCAAAGAAAAGGGAAGACCATGTGTTCCACCTAAAGCAAATCTTTGATCATTGCAGGAAGTATGGCATCTCTTTAAATCCCAAGAAAAGTGTTTTCGCTGTTCTTGAGGGTAAGCTACTGGGTCATATTATTTCAAAAGAGGGGATCTCAATAGATCAAGAGAGAGTGCAGGTTATTAGCAAAATCCCCATGCCCCATAGTAAGAATTTGATGCAATCATTCATGGGCACTATAAATTTCGTTCGAAGGGTCGTATCGGATTTCGCTCAAATCGTCAAACCCTTGCAACAAATGGTGAAGCAAAGTGTACAATTTAAGTGGACAAACTTGGAAAAGGTTGCATTTAAAGAAATCAAAGCTGCCATAGCTAATGCACCTTCTTTGAAAAGTCCAGACTTTGATAAGGATTTTATTATGTACACCTTTGCTTCTGATAACTCTCTCGTAGCTGTACTCACCCAAAAGGCAGAATCAGGGGATGAGTATACGATCTCTTTTATGAGTACTAGTCTGCAAGGTGATGAACTGAACTACCTAGTGGTAGAAAAACAAGCATACGTCGTATTCAAGGGAGTGAAATAGTTCAGGCCATATATCTTAAAAAAAAGAACGAAGGTCATAGTCCCTCACCCTGCTGTCAGGTCTCTTTTCATTCAGAAAGAATTGGGAGAAAAGAGAGGAAATTGGGTTACTGCTATTCAAGAATACAACTTAGAATTCAAGCCAGCTACTATTATCAAAGGTCAAAGCCCATGCAAGCTGCTTACTGAAAGCCCAGCTGACGAGGAACTAGATTGGAGGAATGAAGCTGAGTTGAACTTGATAGACGTATGGCCAATTTTTAGGGCCCTGAAATCTTGGTACAGGGACTTAGTGCACTATTTACAGTCGAGTTACTTACCAGAACACTGGAGTTCGAAGCAAAGAAGAGCCCTCTATCTGAAATCAACAGCTTATCAGATCCTTGAAGGAGTGCTCTTCAGAAAAAACTATGATGGTGTTTATCTCAAATGTTTGGAGAAGGAAGATGCTGGAAATGTGGTCAAAGAACTCCATGCCGGATCTACTGGAGGAAATTACTCCGGGGATACTACAGCACACAAAATTCTCAGAACAGGATAATATTGGCCTACTCTTTTAAGGGATTCTCATGCCTATGCCAGAAATTGTGATGTATGTCAAAGAAGTGCTGGAAAACTACCTAAAGCAGCAGGTCCCTTGCAGCCGGTTATCATCACTGAACCATTCGAGCAATGGGGTATAGATATTATTGGCGAAATAAATCCAAACTCCTCGCCGCAGCATCGGTACATTCTGACTGCTACAGATTATTTTACGAGATGGGCCGAAGCTATTCCCCTACGAAAATCTAACGAGAATGCGGTTATCAACTTCCAGGAAGAAAACATCATAACCATGTTTGGGGTTCCAATTTCTCTAGTTTTTGATAATGCACTTTATTTTTCATCAGTGAAGATTAATGAATTCATGTATGAGAGAGGAATTAAATTGCATTACTCAGCCAATTAATACCCTCAGGGAAACTGTTTGGATGAGTCCACCAATAAAAATCTCATCCGAATCCTGAAAAAGACTGTGATCGAAAATCAAAGAAGCTGGCACAGAGATCTCCCTCACGCCCTATGGGAAGATAGAGTGACACCTAAGAACGCCTTAGGAGATTCCCCTTTCAACCTGGTCTATGGAAAAGAAGCTATCCTTCCTACAAATATATTACTCCCATCTTTGAAATTAGCCCAATCCTCCCGAGGTTCTAATAGTCAAGCTCTACAGTCCAGGATTGATACCCTGCTAAAACTGGAAGAGTTGCGGGAAAAGGCCAAAGACCGTTTTCATCATCACTAAGACATAGTCAAATGATGGTTTGATAAAAATACATCTGGTAAGATATTTTTCGAAGTAGGGGACTTAGTTCTCAAATGGGATCACCAACACGACGGTAAGGGAATGCACACAAAGTTTCAACACCTATGGGTTGGCCCTTATCAAATCTCAGAAAATCTTGTCCCATCAACTTATAGATTGAAAGACTTACAAGGAGAGGAACTAAACCTCCCTCTCAACGGCCTCGCCTTAAAACAATACTTTTCATTAATCCTAGGAGGGTTTTTGTACATAAATAAGCACTACGTCCTGTCTTTTACTCGGTTTTGTTTTCTTTATCACTTTTAGTGTGTCAGTTAGTTTGATTTTACCTTTGTTTGTTTTCACTTTTGTTGTAAATCCCTTTTGTTTTAAATAAGGTTGAGCACAAATTTGGTATAACTGAAGGATTAGACTCCAGAAAAAACTCAAATGACGGACACGAAGAAGCTTGTTGATTAAAGAAAATATGTGTAATTTTGTTTCCATGGAGTGGTTCCCCTGAATGCAGAAATTCTTTTTCTGATTGGTAAATGTAACCCCTATCAAATAACTAGAATTCAACATGTCCTTCTAACTGTCTTAGGGCCCCATCCACTCTAACATTAATAGCTGGCTCGAGAAGCTTACTACGGTGGACCCATGGAGAGGAAACATATCTTATAGATGTATGGTATTTTAAATGATCCCATGCTACAAATCAAAGCTCAAAAGGTCATATCAAAGAGTCTGGTTTCCAGAAATTCTCGCCTCAATTAAAGCATGGCTGTGAAAATTGAAGGAACTTTCAAATCAAGGAAGTTGTTCAAATAAATCAGCTCAGCAAAGTTCTTCTCCGTCCGTGAAGCATCAAAACAATAAATGTTTCACTCACACAAAAGGACATTATGGATTGAAGAACTCTTTTAGCAATCATGGAACACTGGAGAAATCCTTTTCTGGAAGACTCACACAACAAAAAGCTCGTGAATTAAACGAAACATCCAAAAGGATGCAAGACAGCATGGGAATGAGGAACAAATGAATATGTCTATGAGATGTTGTGACGATCCTGTGGAGTCCTGTAAATAGTAAGTTTTGGAAGACAGAACTTTAAAAGGAACCTCACATCCTGGCCCTCAGAAAGTCAGAAGGAAGGTTGATGCAAAGTTGCCTTTGTTCCTATCACCATTATGATAAGAGTAATAACTGCATTCTCAGAAGCTAAGCTATGAAGACAAGATAATGCACATGCAACCAACATTTGTTGTGAGTGTCTTGAACATATGATGAGTTCATGTCAGAGATCTAGGTTCACCAGTGAGACGCCATTTGTTGCTAATTGCAAACCCCCCCAAATTGTTTTTGATAAAATAGTGGGGCCCCTCCTGTTCTTTTGGGAAGAAGTTTATCTAAGAGTTTAAGGCCATTAGAGTTTTTCTTACTTCGTCTTTTTGCTTGCTTCACTTTTGAGTTTATCTTCACCCTTTTTTCCTAAGTAAGTCTCAAAGTTATGAGCTGCGACGGCAGAATTTTTGAGTTATTGTTGTCATGATTGCGGATGAATCTTCTCGAAACGGAGGTAAAGGTTCATAAAAGTTTGCCGCAACGGAAAGGAAACTCGCGCAAGTCTACCACAACGGCGGGGAAACTCGTGCAGGTCTTCCGCAACGGTGGAGTTAAACAAACAAGTCTGACACGATGAAAGATTTGAGACATCTTTTCTGAAATAGCGGAAGAACTTGCAAAATTCCTTCCACAACTATGGAGGAATCAGTCCTTCTCCTTACAGATAAAATATTTCGTTTGAGATATTGCAACTCACCCACAAACCCGGAATAACTCTCCTATCTGTTCCGCAAAAGCGGATGGACTTGCCCAAAATTTTCGGTCTCGCAACTCTGTAGTTTCTCTTGGCGGGCAAACTCAAGTAACTCCTCCGCGATAGCGGGAAAGCTAGGATATTCTTTCTGCAACGACGGAGCACTTAGCCATCTTCTCTCGTTTTCGACGGTTTCTTTTAATACGAAAAGTTCGGATTTGACATTTTTCCATATGCCTTAGTTAACCTTGTTTTATTGCACACCTACCTTATTAATGGCTCGCACACATCAAGGGGTTTATATAGGGCATTCATCTCGTTAAGTTTTTCATAATCTCCATTAGTTGTAAGGCTCACCCCATTCCATTCGAGATTGCACGCACCTGCTCCAAGTTCACTGGTTCAGCCACAACATCAACGCTCGGCTTCTAACAGGTTAGTACCTTGCTAAGGCTCATGTATAGTGGTTTTCTCTCGTCCATTTAGGTTCTATGGTCCCATTTTTTATTGTTTGAACTCACGCACTGTGTTTTTTCTAATCTAACCGTGGCCTGGGAAGACCCATACCCATACCCTACAGAAAGAACCCAGCTCATTTTCTTCTAGGCATGGAGGTTTTGGTGCCTTGCTCGCCTGTTGAGAAAACATCAAAAGAAACGCAGCCCACCCCTAACCTGTTTTAGAGTCGTTAGCGTTATAGGATTGAAAATATTTCGTTCACCCTTTTGCAAAGGACGTCAGTCTCATGCACACTCAGAATACTTTTATTTTCATGTTTTCATTATAGCGGTCCCGTAAATAGACAGTTTTATAAGAATACATAGGAATTTGCATTGACATAAATATTTACTTAATCATGGTGTAGTCATTACGTATGAAATTTGCATTTAGTTTATGGTAGACGCACCAAACTAGAAATATTGATAGGCATGCATGCTGTTAGGATATTTAGACACTTAGGAGTTAGTTAAGATCAACTTGTGTAATATATCCGTTAGGGATAGTGTGTTTCTTTAGTATGCATTAGTATGCATTTGTAAATACTTAATCCGACGGTCACGATATGTTTCCGACATAGAGTGATCCGATGGCTTAAATTCTCTTAGATCAAACCTAACCTTGATTCGTGGATTAACACCCGATTGGTCCATGATCTCTATTTAAAGAGCATGGAGGGTCATTGTTTAGTTGATCGATTATGAGAAGCTCATTTGTAACTTTCTTTCTTTGCATAATAAATTGTCCCGTAGAAGCTATTTGGCCGGGGTCGTGGAGTGTTTCCCTCAAGAGGGTTTAAACCACGTCAAAACATCGTTGTGTTGATCTGTGATCTATTTGTGTGAAGTGGTTTCTCTTGGTGTTCGGTCCTTTGGTAGTACCCTGTGTACCCGAACATGGTATCAGAGCTTTTATGAAGTGCTGCTTCCGGTTATGATCTAGATCTTGAACTGTTGTTGCCGAAACTCGAATGGGTTTCTAGTTCTGGTATTTCTGTGCATTTCTGGGCTGTGGGAGGTGTTCCATTGCGTTCGGAGCATCGTTTCCATTGGGAAATAGTTTTCTTTTGATCGAAAACGGTTCCCGGTTGCTCCAGAAATGCGTATTTCATCAGATCTGAAGGTATAATGTTACAATGACACATTTTTTTATTTCGTTTTTTAATAAGAAAAAAAAATCTCATATTTCATTTTTTTTTACTGTTAGATTTTTTTTGGGTTTGGATTGTTGCTTTCCCGTATGTGTATGCTATTTTCCGTGCACCTTGAATGATCTCGGCAAATCAGAAACAGAAAGGGAAAGGGTTTTTCTCGGCTGCATATGCTCTTTGCCGTGCACCTTGCACGATCTCGGCAAATCAGAAACAGAGAGAAAACGTAGAATTTCCGAGAAAGCTAACAAGATCTAACTTCACAAGTGTGGAAAAGTTTTTTTTGTTTCGTTTTGTGGTCTGTTTTGCAGGAAAAAGGGCAAGCACGCAAACCGAGCAAGAAGAGTAAAAAAAAAAAAAAAAAAGAAGCCCCCTTCCTCATTCCCATATTTTACATACCTTTTAATCTAGCTCACTTGGTTCAAAGTTGCTTTATTCCTTAATAGGTCTTGAGTTCAAGTCTTAGGAAGTTACTCTTAAAAGGAAAAGTGTATGCAATTTCTATTTTCAAGTTACTTTATTGTAAAAGTGCATCTCACTTAAATAATAAAAAATAAAAATACAAGTGAGTCACTTAAGTTTTTTTATTGTTGCACTATTTAAAAGTAATATCATTGTAAAAGTGAAATCACTTATTTTACAAAAGTGGTTCACTTAAAGCAACTTTCTTATAAAGTGATTGTCAAAAGGTTCATCTTGGGAAGAGGGGGGTTCTTTTTTTTGCTGGACATTCTCTAGCTGCCACGTCACTATTGGGGACATCTTCAACAGTTTCTTTGTTCAAGCTTAACGTCATCATACAGAGTCAGTTTTCAGTGCCGTTTTTTTTTAAACCGCCTATTTTTTCGAGCTCTTCACATCCAGACTATTGGTTTCTACTTTTACAGCCATTAATTTACAAATATGGCCACCCATTTTGATATTCTACTTAACAGTTCCAACTATTTCTCATGGAAATCTCGTATGGAGGATGTTCTACGAAGTAGGGGACTTTTCAGAATTACCACAGGGAAAGAAAAAGAACCCACTGATGATGATAAGAAAATAAAATGGAAAAATAGATGTGATGAAGCTCGTGGATTGATTGGGATGTCAATCTCTACTGATTTGCGATTCCACATATCTGGAATTGATGAACCTAATACTGCTTGGGACAAGTTGGAAACTGTGTTTGGTAAACACAATGAAATTCGAGGTCACCAACTCGAAAGTGAGTTGATTTATTTAAATCCAAGTGACTTTTCATGCATTCAAGATTATTTATCTAAGTACAAAATTCTCAAGCTCTTATGTGCAGAATGTAAGATTGAGAGGGAAGACAAACAATGCATTTACCATATTCTTTCCAAACTTGGATCTGTATATTCTATTTTTGTATCTACATTTTACTCAATGAAAGCATCCTTGAATGCAGCTAGCTATCAAGAGCCTAGTCTTGAATCCTTTTGTGATTCCTTGATTAGGGAACAAGATAAACTCATTCATCTTGGAATAATCAACAATGCAGATACATTTGGGAAAGCTTTATTGTCCCAATAGAAAGAAAAGTCCAAGCCTCCCAAGAAACAAAATTTTCGCAATAATAAGTCAAACAAGGGTCCAAAACCCTCTCATTCAACTCCTTCTTTAAAAAATGACAAAGGATCCAAGCCAAAAGGCAAGAAGACTGAACGTCATTGCAACTATTGCGGGAAAGATAATCATGATGAATCTAAGTGTTTCAAGAAGATGGCAGCCTTGGAAGCAGCAATGAAGAAGCACCACATCATCCTAGATTCGCCTTCAGAATCTGCCTCTCATGGACATGCACTTTGTGCATCTGGTTATTCTTATAATGCATCTTCTTCTTCTACTTCAAATGAATGGCTCATTGATTCTGGAGCATCTTATCATATGGCTAAGGATCAAGCTATCTTTTCTACTATGCATGAATGTAACACCAAACAAATATTTGTTGGTGATGATAGATCTCTAAGTGTTGTAGGAGCTGGAACAGTTCCAGTAGATAATGGTCATTTTAGTGATGTACTATGTGTTCCAAGAATTTCCTGTAATTTGTTATCAGTCTATCAGATCACTCATTCTGGTGAAGGTAAAACTGTGACCTTTACACCTCACCAAGTTGTAATCAAGGATTTTAAAGATCCTCAACAGGTTCTAGCTACCGGAATTGTTGATGATATTATCAGGTTGTACAAGTTTAACAACTTTGGGTCATTACCTTTCCCTTCAGTTTTTGTTGCTCATAGTGATAACTTGAGCAAACTTTGGCATGAGCGATTTGGTCACTTAAATTATCGCTCATTGCAACAACTATGTAAAGAAAATATGGTGACAGGTCTTCCGATGGTATTTTGCAGAGATGGTCTTTGCTCCGGTTGTGTACTCGGAAAACATCATCGGGACAGTTTTGACAAACGTGCCTCTTGGGACGCCTCGGTTCCCTTGGAGCTTGTGCATAGTGACTTGTGTGGTCCTCTTCGATCTGCTTCCTTTTCTGGTTTCAAATATTTCTTAACTTTTATTGATGATTACACCATACGCACTTGGGTTTATTTCCTAAAACTTAAGAGCGAAGTATTTAACATGTTCTTGGCCTACAAGGCCCTTGTTGAAAAACAATCTAGTCATCAAATTATTAAGTTAATATCTGACAATGGAGGAGAATATGTTAACAAACAATTCACTACGTTCTGCACTGAACAAGGCATCCAACAACAGCACACTGTTCCATATACACCACAACAAAATGGTGTAGCTGAGCGGAAGAACCGCACTTTAAAAGAAATGGCTAATTGTATGATCCAATCTAAGGGACTAAGCCTTCAATTTTGGGCTGAAGCCATAAATTGTGCAAATTACATAGTTAATCGCACCCCCACAAAAGCATTACAAGGTATAACACCGGAAGAAGCATGGAGTAAAACTAAACCTGATGTAAGTCCCTTTCGTGTGTTTGGTAGTGAAGCATGGGCTCACATTCCGGATGAAAAACGGAAAGCATTGCCGCCTAAAAGTGAAAAGTGCATATGTGTTGGATATTCTGAAGATGTAAAAGGTTATAGACTTCTTCAACCACATTCTCATGCTATAATCATTAGAAGAGATGTTAAATTTGATGAAAATATCTTGGCCTGCGAGCCTAACTCAGCGATTGTGCCATCTTTGGCCTGTGAGCCTGATTCGGCGTTTGTGCCTTCTTCTTCTTCTTCCAACTTCCTTGACAGGTTTCCAACTCCAGTTTCTGATGATGAAAGTGAGGATGAAAATCCACATCTGCCTGCTCATGTTCCTCCAGTTGCACCAGCACAAGTGCTTCCTCGATGGGTCCGTTCAACATGTGAAGCAGCTGGTGATCTTGTCGGTGATCCTAGATATCAACGTCGAACACGTTCTCAGTTTCAGCGAGCCTCTTCTCTTTTGGCTCAAGTTTCCGAGAATCATGATCCAGAAACTTTTGCAGAAGCTTCGGGGAATCCAGATTGGGATGCAGCCATGGATGAAGAATATCGTTCCTTAATGGCGAACGATACTTGGGATCTTGTACATCTTCCAAAAGGAAGAAAACTTGTCAGATGTAAATGGGTCTACAGAACTAAGTATGCATCAGCTGGAAGTGTTGAAAGACTTAAGGCAAGGTTAGTTTCCAAAGGTTTTTCCCAAGTTGAAGGGATTGACTACAATGAAACCTTTGCTCCTGTCGCAAAAATGAACTCCATCTGCCTTGTTATTTCCCTTGCAGCCTTACACAACTGGGAAGTCCATCAAATGGATGTCAAGTCTGCCTTCTTACATGGTGATTTACAAGAGGAAATTTACATGGAACAACCTCCTGGCTATGTTCAGAATAACTCTAGCCTTGTCTGCCGCCTTAAGAAATCCTTATATGGCCTTAAGCAAGCTCCTAGTGCTTGGTATGCCAAAATGGATAACTTTCTCTTTGACACAGGTTTTTCTAGATGCCATTCTGACCCCAATGTCTACACAAAGAAAGTAGGAAACCATCTCATCATACTTGTTCTATATGTTGATGACCTTATTCTTACTGGTAGTGACCCTAAGCTTATAACCCATGTGAAATCCAGTCTTAAACAAAATTTTGAAATGTCAGACTTAGGACATTTGCATTATTTTCTTGGTCTCCAAGTCCTACAAACCAAAGAAGGAATCTTTCTTTCTCAGTCTAAGTATGCTTGTGACCTTCTTCATCGCTTTCACATGGAAGATTGTACACCAGCCCCTTCTCCCTTCCAGTTTGGAGTCAAAATTTCTGCCACTTGTACTTCACCTGAAGTCGATGCCACCTTGTATCGTCAGCTTGTTGGTAGTCTCTTATACTTGACTCATTCCCGTCCTGACCTTTCCTTTTCCATTGGTCGAGTTTCCCATTATATGCAGACACCTCATGAAAGTCACTGGAAAGCAACTAAAAGAATACTTCGATATATTCGAGGCATAGTTCAATTTGGGATTCATTACAGTACAGGGGGGAAACCTTTGTTGGTTGGTTTCACTGATTCAGATTGGGCCGGGGATCCTGATGATCAAAAGTCTACTACAGGTTATGTTTTCAGTCTGGGATCTGGACCTATTACTTGGGCTTGTAAGAAACAACAAGCTCTTGCTCTTTCTTCAGTAGAGGTAGAATATCGAGCAACCGTCAATTCCAGTCAGGAAGCTTTATGGCTTCGACAGATCCTTTCAGAGTTTGGATTCGAGCAGCAGCAGCCTACTCCACTTTGGTACGACAATCAAAGTGCCATCAAGCTTGCCAAAGATCCAGTTCTACATCAACGCAGCAAACACATTGAGATACATATGCACTTCATCAGAAATCTTGTTCATGATCGGGTTCTTGAAGTGCTCTTTTGCCCTACAGATGATCAAGTTGCAGACATCTTCACTAAGTCTCTTACAGAAGCAAAGTTTTCTAAACTTCGATCTATGTTAGGAGTTCAGGAACTTGTCATTAAGGGGGGATAGGCTCTAATGCCTCCTTCCTTCTTCTAATAGTGTCACTTTTGTAAATCCTTCAATCCTATCCCAAGTTGTTCTTAAGGGGGGATGTTAGGATATTTAGACACTTAGGAGTTAGTTAAGATCAACTTGTGTAATATATCCGTTAGGGATAGTGTGTTTCTTTAGTATGCATTAGTATGCATTTGTAAATACTTAATCCGACGGACACAATATGTTTCCGACATAGAGTGATCCGATGGCTCAACTTCTCTTAGATCAAACCTAACCTTGATCCGTGGCTTAACACCCGATTGGTCCATGATCTCTATTTAAAGAGCATGGAGGGTCATTGTTTAGTTGATCGATTATGAGAAGATCATTTGTAACTTTCTTTCTTTGCATAATAAATTGTCCCGTAGAAGCTCTTTGGCCGGGGCCATGGAGTGTTTCCCTCAAGAGGGTTTAAACCACGTCAAAACATCGGTGTGTTGATCTGTGATCTATTTGTGTGAAGTGGTTGCTCTTGGTGTTCGGTCCTTTGGTAGTACCCTGTGTACCCGAACACATGCTAGTAAGTTGCTGACACCATGTCATACTTTCTTATCTCTACCTATGTATATTCATGGATCAGGATTATCAAAATGGTCAAAGGTGGCAAAAGAAAATCTAAATCAGCCGTCACAGAATCCACTAAAGATGCGAGGGTTGAGACCACTTATCAGGATACTAAATGCATTACAGGTGTACTACCGGAGGTCCAATGGGGTGACTTATATCGGATGATAAGGGATCAAGAAATCGTGGATGCCCTGTTAGAAGAAGAATACCTGTACCGGAACATCAGGACATCATGCATATCAAAGGCAGCCACCAGCCACGAGCTTTTTCCTTGTGCGGAGGTAATCAGATGGATTTTACAGCATGTAGATGCCCCATCACGAATTCTTTCAGATAGCAAAAGGGATTCCTTTGTGTCTTTCACCCCTGCTTATGTCTCATAGCTTATAAGTTACCCCACCCAACTCAGCACCTAAGCAATGAATGGTTGGAAGAGGTCAAAATGGACAACCTGGAAATGGCACGGAAGCTGCTTGTCACAGGTAAGTAGTTCAGGAAGAATGACAATGAAGAGATTGAGGTTGAAAACCTGAGACCTCCTTTCAGAACGATTGCTCTTATGTTGAGCAGAATCTTTGGCATACCTGATGGAACTATGTTTATGCTTCAATGGGTACCCATTATCCATTATGTAGCCTTTTGAGGAACTATTTTCAATTGGGCTGACATGATTTCAGAAAGTCTAGCATCAACCATAACTGTTGCGCTGGAAGGGATAGAAACAAATAGGTCAGAATTCTATATGCCATCATATTTGGTGGACTGTATTGTGGCAAAGCATCCATTTCGAAAACTAGGATGCATTTGGAACCAGGTCGAAGGCCCGGTATGTACCGCATATAAAATATTTTGGGTGCATAACTACAGGTGGCATTACAAGGGCATTTGTGAGGAACTCAGCATGCCCCTTTATGAGCTAATGTTTAACGGAGAGCCTAATTGCCTATCGGAAAATGCCATGGCGGTTTTAGAAAACTACGCCAAATTTTATTTTTCAAAGGATGGCACCTACATCAAAATGTATGGAGGCTCGCAACCCCCATACATCTTGCCTATGTATGCCACTGACTACATAGTTCACAAAGAGGCGGTACGACAAGCCTTCATCGATGGAATTGGTGGTACATTGTACAACAGGAGGAAGGCCACTTTTCCACCTTTGCCCTTCTATTTGGGGGCTTATAATTTCTCCAAGATTGCATCAGTAGAAGATTTCATAGTAGAACTAAGGATTTTTCATTTCGAGGAAAAGATCTTTAAAAACAATGATAGACAAGGTAAGGTCGCCCAACATTGTCAAACAATACATTCTCCCTTTGAATATGCCCATTTCTATGATTCAGAGGAGGAAACATACAGGGGAGTTAGCAATATGACCGAGCTGCAAATTTTCCAACACAGTAAAGATGGAGCTAGCTCTATTTTTGCGATTCTCAAAGAACCATAACAGCATCGGGAAAAGGAAACCTCAGAAGCTGTTGAAGCCCTCTCTAGAGAAGAACAAAGACTCCTACAACAAGTTGAGGAGATCCAGAAAAAAGTCGAGGAAAGGGAAAGAAAATCCCAAGAAGATAAGCTCCAAGAAGAAGAAGCCAAGAGAAGCCAAGCAACCGAAGATGAAGCTAGAAGGGCTTAGCAGGAGGAGAGAAGCAGGCTGGAGGAGGCTGCTAAGCAAGAAAAGGAGGAAATACTGAAGAAAGCAGAAGAAGAAAAGAGATAAGAAGAGGATGCTGGTCCTCAAAGCCCAAATATTCAAGACCTTGATGTCAATATCCCTATTGAGAAGCTTCCACTTGTAGCCTTCACACCATCTAGGGGCAGCATGGTATCTACATGGGGTAAGTTTGCCTTTAATAGAAAAAGGAAATCTATCATCAAAGAAACAATTACTAGTGTCAAAAGGCCTTTTCAACCTGATATCGTCACCAGGCATGAAACCACCATCATGCAAGGTACTCAGAACGATCCTGGGCTCATGGCATTAATCTCTATAGCATCTTTCATGGCAACAGCAAACAACGTCAATATATTGGGAGATGAATTGAAGCAGGAAAAGGAGAAAGCCCGCCAGTTACAGGAGGCTTTGGCTAAAGAAAAGAATTATACAAATTTGGTGATCGAGAAGAATGATGCTCTCGCATCTCAAAGGGAAGGATTAAATATAAAACTTCAACAACTGGAAGTTGATAGGAGAGCCCTGGAGATGCAAGCAAGGTCACTAGAGGTAGTGAAAAGAGAACTTGAGGATAAAAACTTGAAGCTTGAATTCGAAAAATTTGATGCCACCCAGCAAATTGAAGACCTAAAAGAAAACATTGAAAAGCTGGAAGAAGGAAGAGAACTGCTGAAGCAACAATTGGAACAAGCAACCATTAAAATATACGATATGGATCCCTTTTATGATCAAGCCTGTGAGATAATAAGAAGGATCTATGGGGTACAAAAACTTATAACGGAGGAGATTTGCAATCTGAAGACAATCATGGCTATAATTGGAGAGATCGGTAGGGAAGCCACCAGGCGCAAGAGAAAGTATGTGCGTATTATTGAAGACATCCGGAAGCATATGGGGTGGAGAGAAGGGAAGTCTGGTTTCCCTACAACTCTTCCTTTTAAATCCGTCTCTGGTTTCAGAGCAGATGTGCGTCTTTTAGGCTTTTGCAAATATTACGAAGTAAAGTTGAGCGAAGTGTCCATTGCTACCCTTGAATAATGCAACGGTTTGTATCTTCAGATACGAACTGCCCAAGAAAGATGCTAGATGAGGATGCCTCAAACTTTAGAAGGATTTCCTGAGAAATCCCAATGCTTGGCTGAGCTGAAAGATGGGTTAAATGCAGAAATAGAGTATGTCAAAAGGGTGGGTTCATTGATCACTGAAGACCTCCACCAGTAGATTGGTCAGGCCATTGTTCACAAACAAATTTTAGAAGAAAGCTTCCGGGTTGCCAAAGTAGAAATTTCGAACATGGAAGAGGAACTCGCCAAGCATGAAGTCTCACTAAATACCATGCTTCCTCTCTCTGCAAACAATGTTATAAAGGAGACTAGTGCTTGGGAAAGCCACATAGAGGAGGAAAACAAGGCATTAGCAGTCAATCGAGTTTCGACCTCAGTGAATGTTCTAGTGGCTACAGTAACTCAGGTCTCAGTAGAAACACGAGCAGCCTCAGAAACACCTGAGTTAATATAGGAGCCAGCCCCAGGAGAACTCTCCTTTGCTCATATATGTTTGATTAAGGCCAGCGCGCCTCTTTGGATTTTTGTTTTACGCGTATACCTTTGAGATATTGAAATGACATTTGGACTTTAACTTTCGTTGCTTTTTGTAATTTAATTGGGATATTTGTCTTTTTATAAAAAATCAGCACTAGAAGACAAATTAAGAGAATGTGAATGGTTAGGGCATGTGTGGCATCTCATGGAGTGTTTTGTAAAGCTATATATATCTAGTTTAGAAAGGGGAGAAGGACTTTCGGCAGGTGAAGGATTTTCTTCTGATGTACATGAATTATTTTAGCTACATGAATAGAGAAAGGATTTTGGCCTATGGAAGCTGGTGCATTGTTTGCTTTGGGTTGTGATGAATGATAGCCGAACTATTTCCGCATGTTTCATACACATTCTGTGAGATCTTTCCTAGCTCTTATGAACTAATTATATGCCGTGAATTATCTTATTTCTTTGCAAATATCTGTATCTCATTTGTAAATGGAATGTTTTTTGTTTATAAAATCAGAGTTATCTTTGATATTACCCACATTCTACTGGAAATACATCTTGATGATTAATGGCTATCTGTTTAATTCTCTAGGTGTTTCTTTCAGTCATTTTACTCATATTTTAAATTCTGCTCCTTGTAAGGATAGGTTAATATAGGTTAATTTAGTTAGAATAGATTTTTTTAATAGCATGCATTTAATTTAGGGCGCTTGCATATCATTCTCTAATATAAAATACATAAAGGGTGGGTTGGGCCATGATCGATAAATAAACAAATCTTTAAAAACCACACGGTAGCCGAACCATTAACCGGACGGATTCCCTACACCAAACGGTGGGTGATCTAATTGGGATCGCTTACTGGGGAGAATCCCTTGTTGATTGATGATGCAATTGAATTTCACTTGTAGGAAAGATTGTGTACAATCACCTAGAAAAGAAGGACAATGACATTTGTTCCGAAGAACAAGCGACGAAGTTCAAGAAAAACTACCTATTGAAGGTATTGAAGAATCTAAAGTTCCCAAGATCAGGGATGCAGTAATAGAAGGATGCCATGATTGAGGAGTACCAGTCAATATTGAAGAATGATTTCTGGTATGTGGTCTCGAGACCAGGAGGGAAGTCTATAGTGACTTCCAAGTGGATCTACAAGATCAAGCATGCTGCAGACGGAAACATAGAAAAATACAAGGAAATATTTGTGGAACGTGGCTTCTCCCAGAAAGAAGGGATATATTATGAGGAAACATTTGCACCTATATCCAGATACACTTCCATCAGAACAGTACTTTATCTGGCTGCAGAGATGAAGGAGAAGATACACCAAATGGATGTCAAGATAGCCTTCTTGAATGGTGTAGTCGAAGACGAAGTGTATGTGAAGCAGCCATTCAGTTTTAAGACACATGCAGGAAGTCACATGTGTGCAAATTGAAGAAAGACTTGTACGGTTTGAAGCAAGCACCCAGGACGTGGTACGACAGGATTGACAGCTTCCTGAAGAGTTTGGGATTTACCAAGAGTAAAGAGGATTCCAATCTTTACTACAAGGTTGAGGAAGGCAATCTATTGATACTCCTACTATATGTGGATGACCTATTTGTGACAGGTGAGGATGGGTTGATTGCTGATACGAAGAGGAAGCTTGTTGCCGAGTTTGAGATGAAGGACTTGGGAATGATGCATTACTTTCTAGGCATGGAGTTGTGGCAGAGTGCAGATGGAATCTTCCTTGGACAAGGGAAGTATACAGTTGAGATCCTGAAGTGGTTCGGGATGATGGATTGCAAGTCCATGGCCACACATATGGCATCAAACCTAAAGCTATTGAGTGATGCTTCATCAGAGTTGGTTGATGCCACGATGTATCATTAGATGATTAGGTCCTTGATGTACCTAAAGAACACAAGACCAACTATTTGCTTTGTTGTGAACACATTGAGCCAATTCCTGACAGATCCTAGACATGTTCACTTGATTGCTGCAAAGCATATTCTGAGGTACCTGAACAGTATGGTTGATTATGGGATCAAGTATTATGCAAATCAAAAGGTTAACCTGGAGGGTTATCCTGATTCACATTGGGAAAGCAGTGCTGCAGATAGGAAGAGCACTTTGTCATGTTGCTTCAGTATGGGATCAAGTGTGATATCTTGGTTTAGCAGGAGGCAGTCCTGCGTAGCACTGAGTACAGCCGAAGCAGAGTATGTCCCATCTTGTTCGGCTAGTTGTGAGGCAGTATGGATAAGGAAGCTACTGTCAGATTTATTTGATCTCCAGTTGGATACTACTTGTATCTTCTGTGAAAACCAGAGTTGTGTGAAGTTGTTTGAGAACCTGGTGTTCCATAAGAAGTTGCAGCATATTGAGATCAAGTATCACTATATCAGGGATATGGTGCAGAGAAGAGCAGTGAAGCTCCTGTATGTTGCGATGGACGAACAGATAGTAGATGTGTTGACCAATCCACTAGCCATGGTGAAGTTCGAGTACTTCAGAGAGAGGCTTGTCGTTATTCAGATCGAATATGCTTCCAAGAGGAAGTGACAAGACACAGATGCATGAGCCCTTCCTAGCATGGTGACAGGCGGGTTCTCCCCATGGCTGTGGATGTAAGTGTTGTGTGATGAGCATCCGTATGATGATGATCTGTATGATCATGGGCATCCATATGATGCATCATGAGTGATGATGATCCGTATGATCACGAGCATCTGTATGATGCTCTGTGGCCGTGGATATCTTGCAGGTTGTGCAGTAGCATGTAATAGGTCCCTGGGAGATCTCGCAGGTTGTGCTTGGCACGTAATCAGTCCTAGGATTCTCTTTCGAGGTTTTTCTTGTTCACATGTAATAGGTCCCTGGGAGATCTTGCAAGTTGTTCTTGGCACGTAATCAATCCTAGGATGCTCTTTCGAGGTTTTGATTTTTCACATGTAATAGGTCCTTGGGAGATCTTGTAGGTTGTGCTTGGCACATAATCAGTGCTGGGATGCTCTTTCGAGGTTTTTCTTGTTCGCATGTAATAGGTCCCTGGGAGATGTTGCAGGTTGTGCTTAGCACGTAATCATTCCTGGGATGCTCTTTCAAGGTTTTGTTTGTTTGCATGTAATCAATCCTCGGAGATCTTGCAGGTTGAGTAGTAGCTCATAATCAGTCTCGGGATGCTCTTTTCTGGTTTTCCAGATGCACATAATCAGTCCTGAGATTCCATCGAATGGGCCGCTCACAGAGATTATGAAGATCTACATGGAGGCTAGGCCTACATCCATCATGAAAAAGGGCTGGCTCTGTAGAACTTCCTATGATGAGTAGAATTGAGATATAGCACCAGTGATCGAGATGATGAGTACAACAACAGTGACAATGATGCTCCAGAGATCCAGTGACGATGAGCCAGCACCAGTATTGAAGACTTGTTCCTATATGTATTGATGACCCATGTCAAGAGAATACCTTCCTATTTAAGAGGGAGTGTTGATGTATTTGTAACTTCAGAAGATATTCACTTGTATATTGTATGCATTACATTTGTACTTTATTGTATCCTCAATGGAGATGTCTTATTACTCCAATCGGAAGTGTCGTCATTTGTATTTGCAAGTGTCGTAAGTTATATTGTAAGTGCCGTAACTTATATTTGATGGGTTAAGTGGAAGGGTTATTATACTCCCTTAAGGAGTCGGCCCAGTTAGGGTAAAAGGAAGGTCAAGTTAAAGTATAAATAGAGTGGTTGCACCACTCTATTGGCTCATTCACTCGCACATCCAACTCGCATAGTTGATAGAGTGGAGTGCGCACAAGTGGAGGAGGAGTAGTTGCTGGAGACATCTATATTTTGGGGTTTCATCTTTGTGATCTTTGTATTGGTGCTTATTCTATCACTGAGGAAGTTGTGGGGTTTTTCACCTTTATGGTTTTCCTTGGTGAAATTCTTTGTGTCTCTTGTCTCTTGTGTTTGATATGATGTACATGTTGTTCTCTCAGTTGAGATCCTAGATCATATTGAATTAAATGATGAAAAACTAACACACAGAACTTTAGAGTGATCTTTTGATGGAGATGGGCCTTCAGACATGTCTATTTATATGGTTGGAGTCGAAGAAACACCTGATCTACAACTTCAAAGGAATGCTTAGAGCAATGATGATCTACTTGTTACTTCATTCTATCTTGACCCATAATCATGTTGTCTTTAAGGATGCAGAGAATTCCATCTTTGGTGAAGAGTCCGTCATCCACTTCCTCAACTCGATATAACTTAGTAGATAGGAAATTGGTGATAAGGATTTTGGTCATACACTAATTCATATGGTGTCATCTTGGTGGAAGCATGATAAGTGGTATTATACCACCATTAAACTAGATGGATCTAGTCGACCCACTAGTGTGGCATGTACAACACAAAGAAAATCAAGTAGTTTTCCAAGCACTTATTGATTGCTTATGTTTAATCATCTATTTTGGGGTGATATGCAGCAAGGATAATTTTAAGAACACCCCTAAAATTTATATGTATAATAAATGGGTGAATTCCCTAATATATAGGAAAATTTGAAGGCTATTTTATCAATGATATAATATGTATATATATATTTTTTGGCTAATGTTTCATTCTATTATAGAATCTTGTAAAATATTAGCGAATATTTCACTGAATTATAAAATATTGTAAAAACTTGGTGAATCTTTCATCAAATTATAAAACCTTGTAATTTCTTGGTGAATCTTTTGCTAGGAAGACTAAGATTTTGATTATGTAGATTACTAAGGAATGTAATAGAATAACATATACCAAAGCTCGACTCTCTCGAATCCTAGACCATCAAATGAACAAATGCATGAATGAGGAGAGGAGGGATTTATTTATACATTTCACAAGCAGTATTGGGTCACTCACTAATGGAGGTGTTGGTGAAACACAACTACACTAACTAGATTCAGGGCAAGTGGCCGGGACTCCACTTTTTATCTCGTCCCTTAATGGTCCAACGGACACGTGGGGACCCAAATGTTGACATACCGACAAACTAATAGAATTGAACACATTACACTATGGAGTGGTTATGGAACCTAGAACCATTATTACAACTTGGAGTATTATCGAGACCCATAACCTTAATATAGTGTATGAATTCCCAATTATATTATTTTCCAAATCTCTCATTTTTAAGCTACCTTCTAAGGAAAAAATAACATGCTTATCTGTTTACAAATAAGAATGCCACTTTTTCCTTTCTTTTGTTGACAATCAAAATATGAATTATGTCATTTGATTTAGAATTTTTAGAGTTAGTTAGAAACTTGCAATGGTTATTAGAAATAAGAAAATACACTAACAATAATAGAAAGAACATTAATGCATATCATTAGAACTACTCTGTTAAAGACTACTTTTTCTCGAATAAATTGAGGAGGTGTTTGTATCCATGTCCTTGAAATTTTTGAAAGCATGCAAAATGTGGTAAAATTGTTTTAGCACCCTCATTGAATGCAACATAATAGATATCAAATAGCATAATGTATACATCTCAGGTCAAACATGCCCTGTACATATTATATAAAATCATGATGGAAATGAAGTATCATCTTCCAACTAAATTGTATATTTGTAATACATAACTAGATCCATTTATGGGTGATGATAGCAATTACACATCGAAAAAAATCACCAAAAAAAAATTTACTTCTAAATGATAGTTACAAAAAAATATCGTAAAACAAGTACCGAACACAACAAATTTAGGTCACAAATAAAATTGACGAACTTGGAAATACAAATAAAAAAATCTACCAGTCACGAACTTCTCAATACAAATAAAAGAATATATTTGAATGCTTTGGAAAACTATACAAAAAGATAACCAAAATAATGACCATTCCACTGTAGCCCTACCATTATAATCAGTTTACATTGATTTATATTACAAACATCCCAAACATCAACAATAAGAAACATAAAATATGAACATATACACTCTCATTAACACCTTAGATCCAATAATAATTGCATAGCAATATCCTAATAAAAGCACATTTTAAACAATTGGGTCAAATTCATTTTGAATGTATAAAAACCATGTGGTGTCTCTCCATCAAGAGTAGCATCCACTAACAACATATAAATGTCAATCGATAGTTTAAACATGACAAGGCATAAAATAAATCATGTCTATTGAGCTCTATAACACTTTGACGGAACCAATGCTCCTAGGATAGAATAAAACCCTAATAACACCGAATGAGCCCTAATAATCAAGAGTGGCTTAGAACTCAATAGGCCTAAAAAAGAATCCATGATAAAAAGCATGATAAAAGGTAAATTTACAATATAGTAATCTATTGTAATTGTGGATAAAAAGCATGATAAAAAGCACACCACATTAATTATTGGATAAAAAGTGTGATGCGAGTTCGTATTCTCTAATAAATTGCATGTGTAGCATGCCTCTTAAAGACCTGATATTTTGGAAATGAGATGTTATGTGAATATTGAAATGTCGAGAAAACTAAGAATGAAAAGTGGAATCGCATCAACCAGAACTTTCACGCTGCAAGCGCAATCTGATGTGGGTGAACCATGAATCACGATAGCCTTTATATACAACAAAATAACCCTTGATTTTCCCTCCAATACTGAAAATCAAGGGCTCAAAGAAGGTATCACATGAAATTGATTAAATATATAGGATAATGCAACCATATGCCTTAATTACAAGGTAAATGGAGGGCAAAATAACCCTTGGGATCCTCCATTACTGAAAATTGAGGCGAAGGAATGATTTCACTAGAATTTCTCTAGAAATTGGGGGTGAAATATAGATTGGAGGGAGATTTTGCTACGACGCAAATAGTTTTTTTCATTTTCCTCATTAATATATATGAGGCTATTCATTTTGGATTTATTTGTTTTCTAATAAATATTGGGCAAATATATTTTAGCTTGAAAAACCCTTTCGATATAAGAAAATAGCCCACTAAATTTTTGTAACCCCCTTAATATAGCCCATGGGATATATATAGCCCCTAAAATCATCCATGATATGCAATGATGAGATTCTAGTGAGTGCCATGAATTTTAAATTGCTCCTACAAAAAATCGTTGGTAAAAGTGGGCTCACGATCAGAGACAATAGAAGTGGGCATGCCACGGAGCTTGAAAATTTGATCTAGAAAAACTTCTGGCACCAGTGAGGGTGTAAAAGTTTGTGGTAAAATATGCATGGGATATTCACTTAGTGAAACTATGCCATAGAGCCTTCATTCATGGGATATTAAAGAAACCCCTAATCTCACAAGATATTGTTAAATACATACCAAGATACTTTCTCCCTCTCCCAATACATATTTCCAATTAAGAAAACCTTGTTTTACATGATATTCCTTATTTTTACTAGATACCCCTTGTATACCTCGAAATACCTATAAACCCCCCATAGTCTAGTCTCCTTCCCCTTAATAACTACAATATATTGAACTTATTATTCATAATTAAAAAACCCCCCTTTATGAATGAACATGATAAGATATTTGTCAATAAGATAAATCCCCTATGAAAGCATAAAAGTGGGAATATTTGGTTAGGCGATCTACTACCACCATAATGACCATTTGATTTCCTTCCTTAGGAATCCCTACAATGAAATCCATAAAGATGTCTATGCAAATATGGTTAGGAACAAGAAGTGTTTATAAAGGAGTTGTTCACTTCATTTTTTCACCCTTATGTTGGAAAGTGTCACAGGATCCAATGAAGTTTTGGATATCCTTTTTCATGCCTTCCCACAGAAAAAAAAAAAAAAAATTTAAAAAAAAAAAAAAAAAAAAACAAATAAATAAATAAAAATTGCTTAATTCTTTCATAAGTTTTATGAAATATCGAGTGACTTGTTTGGGTGATCCATGTAATTATTATAAGATTACTTGTTTCAAAGTTGAATCAGAAGTAAGAAATATGCACTGCTTATGCCTCAAAATATTTTTGATCCATGTATTCCCTAGTTGAGAGTTCATATCTTCTAGAATCCTTGTGATGATTTGTTGAACTGTTTCATGGGCCTACCATTCCTATCATGCTTTTTCAATCCATTTTGGGACTATAAAGGATAAGAAAAAGAGTGAACCCTCCTCTTCAAATTTCCTACACAAAGCATCAACAACCACATTTTTCACTACCCTTCGTCTATATGATTTCATAATCATAACCTAACATCTTTGTTACCCATTTATGTTGATTAGGAAAGGTCAAGTTTTGTTTGAGGAAATACTTGAGATTGTGATTGTTTGTATTGATTTGGAAATGTCACTCAATGAAATATGGTCAAAATTTCTCAAATTCATAAAGGATAGCCATCATTTATTTCTAATAGGTGGATTTTCCCAAGTTTTGATCATAGAGATGCTTATTAGTGAGGGTCAAGGCGCATCGTTCTTGTGATAAGGTTAATCCTAGGATGTGAATCCAGGCATCACATTCTAAGATGAATGTAATAGTGAAATATTGCATGGATAGCATATGCATAGTACACATGGCCTCCTTTAGTGTAGAGAATTTTTTATGCATTACATCATTCTAGAAGAAAGCATTGTTTTTTAGAATTGTTGTAAGAATAGATGCAATCTTCCCATAGTTTTCACAAACTTATGGTGGTAGCCTAAAATTCCAAATAAACCCTGCAAGAAATTGAAAGTGTTGGGATGGGGCCATTTCTTCAAAGCTTCCACTTTATTGGGATCCAACCTTACCCACTCTTGACTCACAATATGGCCCAAGTATGCAACTTAGTTACCCCAAAAGCACATTTGGAGCATTTAATATATAAATGTTGGTCTTGTAATACTTCTAAGGTATGAGTAACATGTTGGAGGTGGATTTCCCAAGTAGGACTATAGACAAACATATTAATGAAGAAAAACAAGACAAAATGGCAGAGTAAGGGGCAACAAATCTTATTCACACGGATCTGAAAAGTAGATGGGTCATTGTAAAGGACGAAGGGAATAACCAAGAGCTCATAAAGACCCTCATGAGTGCCATAATAACTTTTGGGCATATCCTCCTCTTTCATCCCGATTTCATGGTAGCCAAATGAAAGCTGAGTTTGGTAAAGAATTAGGTTCCTTGTAACTCATCTAAGAGATCATCAATTTTAGGAATGGGGAATTTATTTTTTATGGTGATTTTGTTAAGAGCCTAGAAATCACGGCACATGTGGAAATCACCTTCATTTTTAAGGACCATAACCATTGGAAAAGAATATGGGCTTGTTCTAGCACAAATAAAACCAATGAATAATATTCCAGAATGTTTTTCAATTTAATTTGTTTGGGAAAAAGGGTGGTGATAAGGACAGACATTAGGAGGCCGACTGCCTCAAATTAAAATAATTGTGTGGCCGTGTTCCCCATAGGAAGTAAGTAATCCCATGGGTGTCTCAAAAACCTATTGATACTGGGAGATATCCTGTTTCCAGTCAAGGTGAAGATCTTATGGGGGGTGTCCAAAATTTGGATGGCATAGAATTGAGCAATGGCGTCAAAATGGCCTTCTTCAACAATTTCTCCAAAATATGGGATGAGATAATATATTGAGAACCAAGTGTAATAGATGGAGGTGATGTGCATACTTTTGTTGAGTAAATCTGAGAGAGATTAACCTAAAATCCATTGTGACCGATCCTGAGGTGATCTTGAGCCATTCAACTCCCAAAACTATATCAAAACCCCCATGTCAATGGAAAACATATGAGGTTTGAGATGGTACTCCCCCATTTGGATTTTGACATTTTCACATCGACCACCACATTTCATTGTGCCACCAATGACTATCATAGTTTTGATATTGGATATGGGGAGGATATAGCAATGGGTTTCTTTAACCACACACCTATGGATGAAATTATGGGTGGTTCCACTATTAATTAACATGATGTTTTTTCTATGCTAGATATAGCCAACTAATTTCAAAAATATTGAAAAAGTGTGGAGTGAGATTTGGGTTTGTTCCTTGTGAACGAGCATATTAGAAGCATCTTCTAGGGGCAGAATTGAATCTCTCCCCTTGGGTGCATGTTGAGATTCCAAGTCGTTGTCTTCTATAACCTTAGGGGTTTTCCTCGATCAAGAATATTTTTTGTTCTATACGTTTACACACATAGAAATATTTTCCATCATAATTATATCAAAGATTGAGGTGTTGATGCTCATCCATGGCCCTAGGGGTTAGCTTATGGATTCCGAGAGGAAACGTGGTGGATTTGCTGAGAGAAAGAGCCATGGAAGATAAAGTGAAAGGAGAAAATGATGGGATATTGGGTTGGGAATTGATGAAATTAGATTCATAACCTATATCTCAAGATTCGAGCCAAGTGGAGAGCCAATGCATAAGGAAATGTGCATGAAATTCCTCCTTGAGGCCAATAATGAAACATTCATGACAAAAAAAATCAAATATACCTTTTGTGTGGATTTTCAACTGCTCAAATGGTGTGATATAGTTCAAAACCATAACAATCTGTTGTAATTTTGTCAACCGAACCAAGTAGTGAGTGTCATAGTAAAAACACTCATGGAGGATATTCACAAATCGGGTCCAAGGGATGTCATGACAATAATATTTATGCTACCATTTCCACCATTTCCATATTTCGAAATCTAAGTATAAAATCCCAATTTTCAACTTCTAAAAATCATCTTTGCTACCATGGAGAGAAAAATAATGTTCCATTTGGGTCTCCAAACCTGATGGGTCAAATCCACCAACTTAGCACATCTCACTATTTCTGAGATGATTCCCTAAATTTGTATCCTCAAAAAAGTGAGGTTGGTTGTTTGGAAAGAGAGTTTGAGAACCCTGATCTTCATTGACAACAGCTTGATTTGTTCGAGTATTGAATATGTGAGCATATTTGACATGCTAGGAAAGGGTGTTTATCAGATGTTCATGAATCATGGTTTTTCAGTTGGATGGAGAGCTGACCCAACTTTTGATTATTAATATTCATGAATATTGATGTCAATGATTGAATATATTGGGAGGGTCGGTGTTGAGTGGGATGGGGCATATTCGGGTTGGCATTCTCCATGTTGGCTTGGTTGCAGGTGTGTACCATGGAAGTGGAAAAGTAGGAACACAGACGAGGTAAGGGATTTGGGATCACCAAAAAAGGTTGTTAACAACACAATGCAAGGGGTCACAAATAAGTGTTTTCGAGAACCACCATATATATATATATATAACACTAGTAGGTAACACATACTCTTGGTTGAATGTTACTACACTAACAGAATGCCCAAATTCTTGGTAGATTCAAATATGTATTAATTTCATTTTCCTAACCATAAATGAAATGGATTTTTATGTGTTATAACTATTATATAATTGCAGATGGTCCAATAGTAATACTCGACCCGATCTGTTAGGGCTCTAACCAAGGAGGATCAACAATGCCCTTAGCTATACTACTCAACTACCAAAGTACACAAGAGTGTCTTTCCAAGTATTTTTGTCGGTGCCACTATACCAACAAGATGATCAATAGTTGATTTCAGCTATCCTTGGAAGATTTGCAATATACCTGATGGTACATGGAAGTGATTCCATATGCAAGTGATGTCTGATGTAGTACTACTCGAAGAGGTACCAATAGAAGTTATAATGATGTCCAACAATTGTACCAATTGAGGGAACAATGTGAGTAAGTAACTTCTCTATTATATGCATGTATTTTCCCCCTACCATAATCTTATTCATTGAACAATAAATCGCTATGGTTATTTCTAGATGCCACAACATGTCCCTATCCTTTAAAAAAAATGGAATAGTGAAGGTGTTCTGGCTGAATATCGTGGCTCTATTACCACTTGTGGTGTTCTTTGTCCTTGAAACTTATAAATCACATAGAATATAGAAATATTAGGACACAATAAACAAAAATATGTAGAAAATAACTAGAATCATGAAACAAGATAAAGATAATATGAAAGGGAATGAGATTTTGTATTATGAGAAACACTGTTCATTGGCATCTTATGGTAGGGAGACCATTTAGTTGAGCAAATATCCATTACAATAATACTTTGAAAAAATCTTCATGGCCTTAAATCTCTTTAAATAGGATTCAACTATCCAAAACCCTAACTACTTGTCATGGTCAAAACACAACTTCCTAGTGGGTCTTAATTAATAAAGAGATTATTTTTACATTGATTTATGAACACTAACTTACTTGGAATTTTTAAAAATATATGGCCTTATACAATGTGTGATTAAACTTTGAGATTAAGGCAGGTTAGGGTAGGACCCTAACAAGGTGAATAATAAGATCACTTTACGTCTAGAACATATTGCGAACATTGGATATTAACTAAAGAAACACGCTTTAGCTAAAGATAAAGATCAAGATGATATTAACTAACTCTTAAGTGTGTAAATATCCTAACAACTATGAAGTGGGAGAACAACTAAATGGTTCTTGGACAGTTTGGAAAATGAAATTTAAACCCACAAGGTATATGCATATGTATATATTTAGTTTACTATTTAATTATCATGTGATGAAATTAATCAATTTCCAAAACGCTTTTTTAATATATCTCACCTCAAATTTGAAATTGTTGAATGATAGGAGGAAGGAGATTATGCAATTTTTTTAAACATTGATACTTCAACTTCTTGGATGTTGATCCCCACTTAGAAAATGGTCAAGGAAGGTGACAACGTAGCCTACTGAAGTAGTGACAAAGCCATATATCCCATAGGGACAACCATAACCTCTAACAAGTTTTGAATTTTTAACCTAATCCTTGCAAGTGTATATGGCCTTAAGGCTCATGAAATTATTGGGTATGGATTGTCTAGTTGTGAATGATTTCAATAATCACTAAATTATTATTCCTTATAAATAGAATTGGAAACTTAGATTAATAATTGCAACAACAAAGTGAAAACATCCATTGATCTTAGAAATCGGGGTAAAATGGATGGTGGCTATCTTAGAATTAATGGCCTTCATCAATTTCTAATGGAGAAATGAAACTTTGAGTGGAGGTAATATAGCTAGATCTGGGAACTCACCGTTAAAAACACTAATCCATCCATAGGAAACATACTAAAGATGGACGAAAGAACCAATAACTCATGCATAGAAGTTTCCACAATCGTAAAGAAATATCAAATCCATCCAACTTAAACAAAATGGACACCATATTTACTCTAGAATCCCAAAAGGGAAAACCAACATTTATTAACTTTGGTTAGTGTTTTATTTCTAAAAAAACGTGTTAATTAAAGTACTTTTTGGATCTATGGTACATTTGTATTTTTCACATTGGAATTTGGGAAACAATTCCTCAAAAAATTCCTCTATCTCTCAACCAAATAACCCATACTATTTTGGTGTGCATGAATATATATGAGAATGGTTTTCCTAGTGGATCAACTAAAAGGAGAGGAATCACTAGCTCCTCATATTCCCCCAATCCCAATGTTGGGCATTTTCTTTGTCTTTCCTTATTTTTCACCTTGACTATGATTCTCATGTTTTATTATCATTTTTTCTTTAATACATATTTCCTTTTCCTTACTTTTTCATCTTTTAATTTTCCCTTGATTAGATAGGACTGCAACTTTAACTTTAAATAAAGGTGTGAACACATGTTGGAATGGAATGGTTCTATTCATGCCATCAAACATGTCTCCTACCTCATACCTAGTCACAAGCCCTATATTCATCACTATCCTCATTAATTTGTCAATCATCATAGTGACTTGAGCTAATTGTAAATATTTTTTATTTTGTGGATCCAATTCATATCAATGTTTGACGTTGAATTTATTGATAGTTATTACCCTAACAGTAGTTTGATTCCATAGTATTACTAGATTTGATGTCTAATAGAGATGGATTCTTTATCATGTTTCATGATCATTGTAGGTCATTAATATGCATGATATCCCAAGTTGATTTCCAACATAGTTATTCCCTCCACTTGTTAACCCTTTCCATCCAATCCTCCCTTATGCATACATTTGTCACTTTAAATTCCCTTTATACATTTATCTAATTGCTTGTAACATGCATAGTGTAGGTTAATGCATGGTTTTAAGCTAGTGGTTACATTATTTTGTTGTTGCATTTCATTTTTAACATGGAATGAAATGACATTCTAAGAAAATGATTGTTTTAGATTTACAAGTAGTTCAAGTCAAGGATACAACCCAAGGTGTGGTTTAAATCCCTAAGTGGACACCAATTCCTATTATGAATGCAAGCATCATTTATTTAAATAATGTTTCGTACACTGATATTTATCATAATGTGTCTGCAAATGCACCTATTTTGTGACTATTGGGGAAATGTTTAATTATATACATACATGAAATTATGTTTTTGGATTGTTAAATATTTTTTGTACTACATGAAGGAAATGGTTTAATGCATATATGTTTATAGAGAGATGGAAATGTATAATTTATTGTATTTCCCATCTCCCTGTGATATTGTTGGAGATGCCTAGTTGACAAGTCGACTAGGTCCTCCCAACGAACCACCTAATGGTCATCCCAATCTAGTTGAGTTGGTTAAGATGACTATCAGGAAGTTAATCGTTGTAAATGTATACAAATTTTACATTGCATATATATAGGTTATTGAGCCATGATAATAATAGAGATAATTACCCCCCATTATACAATAAGGCCTTATAATATAATATAATAGTTGTTGCTGGTGTGACCACTACTTATTCATTGTCTTAATGTATGTATGTCTCCTATATGTTTATATGTTTATAATGCACTATTGGTAAATACATGTAAACTTGCATATTACAACATTTGTCACATCCCTGGTTGCCCTAGTGGCCTTCAGAGGCAAAAGGAGACCACTGATGCATTTTTTTTCCAATAATTTGATCTGATTTTAGACACAATCGCAATGGGCTTTGATCCAAAGTCCGCAATATTCTTCCTGCAATCCACAGTTGGAATTCGGAAGTCAGTTTTCCAAATGCACCTCTTCGACGAAAATCGCGCTCCTGACTTCAGCAATCCGTAATGCGGAAGTCGGAAGACAGAAGTCCTTTCACGGCCTCGAAAATTACCCATCTGAATTCTGCAGTTCCGCAATCCGCATGCGGAACTCAGAATTCAAAATCCTCAAATCGTCATCCCGAAGAATGTTAGGATATTTAGACACTTAGGAGTTAGTTAAGATCAACTTGTGTAATATATCCGTTAGAAAAAGTGTGTTTTCTTAGTATGCATTAGTATGCATTTGTAAATACTTAATCTGACGATCATGATATGTTCCCAACATAGAGTGATCCGACAGCTCAACTTCTCTTAGATCATACCTACCCTTGATCCATGGCTTAACACCTGATTGGTCCATGATCTCTATTTAAAGAGCATGGAGGGTCATTGGAAATTTGATCGATTATGAGAAGCTCATTTGTAAATTTCTTTCTTTGCATAATAAATTGTCCCGTAGAAGTTATTTGGCCGGGGTCGTGGAGTGTTTCTCTCACGAGGCTTTAAACCATGTCAAAACATTGGTGTATCGATCTATGATCTGTTTGTGTGAAGTGGTTTCTCTAGGTGTTTGGTATTTTGGGAGTACCTTGTACCCGAACATGGTATCAGAGCTTTTATGAAGAGTCGCTTCTGGTTATGATCTAGATCTTGAACTGTTGTTGCCAAAACTTGAAAGGGTTTCTGGTTCTAGTATTTCTGTGCATTTCTGGGTTGTGGGAGGTGTTCCATTGCTTCCGAAGCAACACTTCCATTGGGAAATAGTTTTCGTTTGATAAAAAATGATTCCCGGTTGCTTCAGAAACGCGTATTTCATTAGATATGAAGGTATAATGTTACATTAATGCTTTTTTTATTTCTGTTTTAAAGAAGAAGAAAAAATATCTCATATTTTATCAGTTTTATTATTAGATTTTTTTTAGTTTTAGATTGTTGCTTTCCCTGGCTGTGTATGCTCTTTGCCGTGCACCTTGTGCGATCTCAGCGAATTAGAAACAAAAAGGGAAAGGGTTTTTCTCGGCTGCATATGCTCTTTGCCGTGTACCTTGAGCGATCTTGGTAAATCAGAAACAGAGAGAAAACGTAGACTTTCCAGGCAAGCTAACAAGATCTAACCCCAAACGTGTGGAAATTTTTTTGTTTGTTTCGGTTTGTGGTGTATTTTTGTAGAAACAAAGGCAAGCATGGAAACCGAGCAAGTAAAAAAAAACCCTTCCTCATTCCCATATTTTACATACCTTTTAATCTAGCTCACTTGGTTCAAAGTTGGTTTATTTCTTAATAGGTCTTGAGTTCAAGTCTTAGGAAGTTACTTTTAAAAGAAAAAGTGCATGCAATTTCTATTTTCAAGTTACTTTATTGTAAAAGTGCATCTCACTTAAATAATAAAAAAATAAAAATAAAAAGTGAGTCACTTAAGTTCTTTTTTATTGTTGCACTATTTAAAGTAACATCATTATAAAAGCGAAATCACTTATTTTATAAAAGTGATTCACTTAAAACAACTTTCTTGTAAAGTGATTGTCAAAGGTTCATCTTGGGAAGAGGGGGGTCATTTTTTTAGCTGATCATTCTCTATCTGCCACGTCACGATTAGAGACATCTTCAACTTTTTCTTTGTTCAAGCATAACTTCATCATACGAAGTCAGTTTTCAGTGCCGTTTTTTTTAAACTACCTATTTTTTTGAGCTCTTCGCATACAGACTATTGGTTTATGTTTTTATAGCCATTAATTTGTAGTATGGCCGCTCCTTGTGATATTCTACTTACTAGTTCCAACTATTTCTCATGGAAATATCATATGGAGGATGTTCTACGAAGTAGGGGACTTTTCAGAATTACCTCAGGGAAAGAAACAGAACCAACTGATGATGACAAGAAAATAAAATGGGAAAATAGATGTGACGAAGCTCGTGGATTGATTGGGATGTCAATCGCTACTGATTTGCGATTCCACATATCTGGAATTGATGAACCTGATGCTGCTTGGGACAAGTTGGAATCTGTGTTTGGTAAACACAATGAAATTTGAGGTCACCAAATCGAAAATGAGTTGATTTCTTTAAATCCAAGTGATTCTTCATGCATACAAGATTATTTATCTAAATACAAAACTCTTCAACACTTATGTGAAGAATGCAAGATTAAGAGGGAAGACAAACAATGCATTTATCATATTCTTTCCAAACTTGGACCTGCATATTCTGTTTTTGTATCTACATTTTACTCCATAAAAGAATACTTGAATGCAGCTAGCTATCAAGAGCCTAGTCTTGAATCCTTTTGTGATTCCTTGATTAGAGAGCAAGATAAGCTCATCCATCTTGGAATAATTAACATTGCAGATACATATGGGAAAGCCTTATTGTCCCAACAGAAAGAAAATCCCAAGCCTCCCAAGAAACAAAATTTCCGCAATAATAAGTCAAATAAGGGTCCCAAACCCTCTCAGTCAGCTCTTTATTTAAAAAATGAAAAAGGATCCAAGCCAAAAGACAAGAAGACTAAGCTTCATTGCAACTATTGTGGGAAAGATAATAATGATGAAAATAAGTGTTTCAAGAAGATGGAAGCCTTGGAAGCAACAATGAAGAAGCACCACATCAGCCTAGATTCTCCTTCAGAATCTACCTCTCATGGACATGCACTTTGTGCTTCTGGTTATTCTTATAATGCATCTTCTTCTACTACTTCAAGTGAATGGCTCATTGATTCTAGAGCATCTTATCGTATGGCTAAGGATCAAGCCATCTTTTATACTATACATGAATGTAACACCAAACAAATATTTGTTGGTGATGATAGATCTCTAAGTGTTGTAGGAGGAGCTGGAACAGTTCGAGTAGATAATGGTCATTTCAGTGATGTACTATGTGTTCCAAGAATTTCCTGCAATTTGTTATCAGTTTATCAAATCATTCATTCTGGTGAAGGTAAAACTGTGACGTTTACACCTCACCAAGTTGTAATCAAGGATTTTAAAGATCCTCAATAGGTCCTAGCTACCAGAATTGTTGATGATATTACAAGGTTGTACAAGTTTAACAACTTTGGGTCATCACCTTTTCCTTCAGTTTTTGTTGCTCATAGTGATAACTTGAGCAAAATTTGGCATGAGCAATTTGGTCACTTAAATTATCACTCATTGCAACAACTATGTAAAGACAATATGGTGATAGGTCTTCCAATGGTATCTTGCAGGGATGGTGTTTGTTCCAATTGTGTACTCGAAAAATATCATCGGGACAGTTTTGACAAACGTGCCTCTTGGCACGCCTCGCTTCCCGTGGAGCTTGTGCATAATGACTTGTGTGGTCCTCTTTCATCTGCTTCCTTTTATGGTTTCAAATATTTCTTAACTTTCATTGATGATTACACCAGACGCACTTGGGTTTATTTCCTACAACGTAAGAGCGAAGTATTTAACATGTTCTTGGCCTACAAGGCCCTTGTTGAAAAACAATCTGGTCATCAAATTATTAAGTTAAGATCTAACAATGGAGGAGAATATGTTAACAAAAAGTTCACTACTTTCCGCACTGAATAAGGAATCCAACAACAAAACACTGTTCCATATACTATTTTTAGAGACATACCATGGTTGCTTGTGTTTATAGATGATATTCTCATATGTTCTAAGAATGTCCAAGATCATCTTAAACATCTCCAAAAGTTTTATGATTTAGTTTATAAGCATGGTTTGGTATTGTCTGCATCTAAAATAGAGATAGGAAAAACAGAAATGGATTTCCTTGGTTTCCATATTAAAGCTGGTACTGTCATTCTGCAAGAGCATGTTTTAAAAAGCTTTGACTAGTTTCCGGACAAGATCTTAGAGAAAACACAGTTGCAGAGGTTCCTTGGTTGCTTTAATTATATTCGACCTTTTATAAGGGTCAAGCATCTGACATCAAATGTTTGCAGCAACGCCTCAAGAAGAACCCAGTTGCATGGTCAGATGAGATGACTCTGGCAGTCAAAACAATAAAAGCTAGACAAAGAAGTGGTATTTATAGGATTTACAGAAGATGATGGGGTAAGCTTGGCAGCATCTTCGGCTTGATTATCTTTACTCAACTGATCAGACATAGCTTGGAGTCTGGAATTATTATAAGAGGCCATGGAGGTTGATCGGATGAGTGGAGGATTGGCTCTAGGGATTTGATCATCTTGGGCTGGTCTAAAGGAACAGGAAGCTTCATCAAAGATGAGTGGCTTAGGATTATATGAGGCCATTGTTCTTTCTTGGTTCCTAAGTTCTGAATATTTCACTTCCCAAGAGGATGGATATTTAATACCAGTCCAATTAAATGTAATAGGTGTGGCATTTTTGGATTTAGCAGATGGGTGGTCCACCACGCTGCAGTCTGCAGAACTCTGATGGACTGCAGTACGCAACTGTGGCAAAGTATCATTACCAAAACGCACACAGACTCCTCCTTTGAGCTGGATAATTCTAGATCCAGTATCCATATCAAAGCCTTTTGGTAAGATGTAATCTTTTAATATATTATAGATGTGGGGATCATCTAAGCTTACAGAAAATTTAGGATAAATTGTGCCAAAAGAGGGACCATCATGCAAGGGTGCAGTGAATCCACCGATTACTACATCAGAAAATCATCTATGCCTAGTATCAACAACACAACATAAAGATGAAACGGAAAGTCGTGGACATACCAAGGGTCCAAGCCCTAACTTAACTGCTCCGAAATGAGCGTATTTGTACTTTTTAGCCTTAGCCCAGTCAATTTGTGCTTTGTCTAAGAGATTAATGTGTATGGGTTCTTGTTTATTTGTGAAAGAAACATCAATACTGGAAACACGAATATGTGTGGCTGAAGTAAGATTCCACCAATGGAGTTTATAGACATCTCGAGGCAATATTTGGGGCAGTTCCCAATTCTCACTGGGATTCTGGTCATTAATAGTTATATAGGATGCATCTTCAGAAGTAGAAGGATTGAAGGATGAACTTCGGCGTTCTGCTAAAGATATTTCAGTATCGTTATTTGATTCACACTCTAAATGATTTGTCAGCTCAATAGTATCCATAGATGGGTCCATTTTTAATAAGAGGGTGAGTGCTAACCTATATTGGACTCTGGCAACTATTTAGACTTACTCCCCTTCACTCTACGGGCCTTACTGCTACTCTGACATCGGAAATCCCTTACACCCTTCGGATCCCAACTATCTGCTCAGAGGTCATTTCCACCTCCTACAGAATACTATTGTAGAGTTGTGACCAAACAGACAGACTCTGAAAGAAGATATTATAGCAGACTTAAGACAGATAATTTCTTATTTCCTTCAACAAAATTTTAGACAAGCATCCCAATAACACAATGCATATAGCAGCAACAATTATGATAATTGTAAGCTCATTGATCAACATTGTAACAAAATATAACAAGACCAGAAGAATTGCTAACCTGGCTCTGATACCAATCGCACCAAGATATCCCCAAACAAGCTTTTTGCAAATTTTATTATTGCCTCAGAACAGTAGAACAATAGAGTACAGACTCCAGTGGATCGCCTTCGGACAACGAAGGTCGTCACCACACACTCGACTGAGCATCTATATACAATGACATGGGGCCATTTAGCGTTCAGTATTTCCCGTAGGCATATACTTAATAGCAGGCTCCTGGGACACCCATGGTATATCCACTAATGCACTTACAGACTCAATAATTTAGAGAGGCAAACATGGGGTTTTTCTCTTGCTATGTTATACCACGAAGGCAACTAGCAGAGCATAGAACCTCAATTCTATGACTTCTAAGACTCTGAGTCTCCCTCTACTGGAACGACTCGACACCTACCTTATTTGCAGAGCTCTTAACCAGCTCAATGCACTAGACTCGGATGACTCGAATGCACTCGACTCGAATGCTTGAAATGAACCCGGAGCCTTCCTTATATAACATGCTAGCAGGTCATCCGGTTACTGGCTACTTACACCATTCGGTCAAAAGCAAAGGAATCCGAGGACATGGTGGGACAGCACCACGTTTATCTCGTCCCTATGAGGAAGCGCCATGAGGGGACTCGGAAACCGACACAATAAAGTAGATTCGATGGTCGACAACATCATAGCCTTTTATTCTAATCTATGAAAAAGTAAATTGCATGGCCGACAAAACTAGCCGACATTACAAAGTGGAGCTATTATACCAGCCCACTACGGCTTCCATTCAAAGATGCTTATGTACAAAATATTATTACAATTTCAAACCATGGGCTCCATTCCCATAAAGAAGATTCTGGCCTTAGTCTCCGGAACTGCATACACAGTACATATCTGGATCTTCCGGCGGTCCGCATCCTTGGCCTCCACACCAGCAAATGTTGTCATCATCATAAAGGATTTCTTCTATTTCATGGCGAGCAAGATCATCTTCCCAATGATAAGTTTGGGAATCATCATATATATATCGCTCATCTTCTGGGTATTCAACTTATGGATATAGAAGTTCGACAAAACATCGCTCAACATCGGAGCCAAACAAATCTTCACATTTATCAAATAAAAATTCACTCTGAAATTGAGATTCAACACGATAATTCAAAGGAAGAGTTCTCCTATGAATTTTACTGTCAATTCTATTACCCTCTGTGTCCCTTTTAATGAATTTTTGGGTAATATTTACATTATGTTCTAATTCAAAGTATCTTCCACCATGATGCCTTGATAAAAATTTAAACCATAAATTTGCCTGATCGGCAGCCTGCATATCTGCTTCTAGGTGGAGTATAAAGTTGGCTCTGCGTACAGTCCAATCTTTTCTTGGATAGAATTTATCAAGAAGAATTTCAGTCCAACCGGACCATTTCTTATTGCGCATGTTTCCTAGATCTGCACAGATGACAATGGAGGTTTCTTCCCTGCAAAATTGTAAAATCAAATTATAAGACGTCCATGTGAGGTTTCCCTCACCAATATCAACATACCAAAGTGGTCCTTCTTTTTCATCGTTACAATCTATCCACAGCTCTTTACATTGCCTGAGTTGTG
Source organism: Larix kaempferi (assembly GCA_027924585.1). Classification (NCBI taxonomy): domain Eukaryota; kingdom Viridiplantae; phylum Streptophyta; class Pinopsida; order Pinales; family Pinaceae; genus Larix; species Larix kaempferi. Next base: position 597,414 of record BSBM01000131.1, read on the forward strand.
CTCGGGCTTTCTGCATTCCACGGAATGCTCTTTTCTCCCATCTTTCCATGATGTGGAGCTTGCAAGGACTCATTTGGATTTGTTTTATTAAAGTCAAACTGAGATATTTCTCTGCTTCTTTCCTGTTTGCATAATCAAGCAATTCTTTTCTTTCTTCCTCAGTAAGACTGTTATCCCATGGCTTTAAAAATAAAGCTTCTCTTGGAATGGTTTCTGGACAATTTTCTAGCATGGGACTTTTGTTCTTTCCATGGAAATCTGGTATCTGGTCATAATTGTCTTTTGCAAACATTGGACTTTTGCCCTTTTCATCTCTAGATCCTGCTCCTGGAAGAAGTATGTTTAAATTTGGAACTCTGGAGCTAGAGCTTTCACCTGCATCAAACATATTTAGACTCGACACTTTGCTGTCTTCAAGCTGCACATTTTCCCGAGTAAGCATATCAACTAAGCAGTTCAAGTATCCAGGCTTGTAGACAATATCATAATCAAAGTTACTCAACCAGATAAACCATTTTAATATCCTGCTAGAATTTTCAGCCATTAAATTTTCATTTTTAAATATTCCAGGCATGATCTTCATATCTGTCCTAACCACAAATCTGACTGGCTTAAGATACAGGATAAAATGACTGACTGTTTTCTTAACAGCCAAGATTTCTTTGTGGCTACTTGGATAATTAAGTTCTGCTCCTCTAAATGCACCTGAAGCATAACCAAAAATATTTTCTTTTCCCTCAATCTCTTCTAAGAGAACTCCACCCCAGGTAGAGTTGGACACATATGTCTCAATGATTAACTTACCAGTACCTTGAGGGAGGAACAGTGCTGGTAGTTCTTTTACTCTGGCTTTTATTGTTTTGACTGCCAGAGTCATCTCATCTGACCATGCAACTGGGTTCTTCTTGAGGCATTGTTGCAAACATTTGATGTTAGATGCTTGACCCTTATAAAAAGGTCGAATATAATTAAGGCAACCGAGGAACCTCTGCGACTGTGTTTTCTCTAAGATCTTGTCCGGAAACTGGTCAAAGCTTTTTAAAACATGCTCTTGTAGAATGACAGTACCATCTTTAATATGGAAACCAAGGAAATCCATTTCTGTTTTTCCTATCTCCATTTTAGATGCAGACAATACCAAACCATGCTTATAAACTAAATCATAAAACTAATGGAGATGTTTAAGATGATCTTGGACATTCTTAGAACATATGAGAATATCATCTATAAACACAAGCAACCATGGTATGTCTCTAAAAATATCTTCCATTCTCTTCTGGAATTATGAGGGAGCGTTATTAATTCTGAATGGTAAGACTTTCCATTGATACTGGCCGTGCGGTACAACAAAGGATGTTTTAAACCTATCTTCAGGTTTAACCCCTATTTGATAAAAACCGGACTTCAAGTCAAACTTGCTAAATATTGTGCAGCCATTGATTTTTTGTAACAGACTTGACTTATCAGGTGAAGGATACCTGATCTTCTGTAACACATCATTAAGTGGTTTGAAATTAACCACCAATCTCGGTTTTCCCCTTTTATGCTCTGAATTCTTATTGACTACAAAGGCTCTACATGCCCAAGGGCTCTTTGAGGGTTCTATCAGGCCTTTAGATAACAATTCTTGAATCTCTTTTGAGCAGAATTCTCTTTCAGAGGGGCTCATTATCCTTGCTGATGCTTTCATTGGTTTTATCTTTTGGAGAGGATCAAATTTAATTGAAACAAAGTATTTTTCTCTCTTCCAAAAGGCATTAGGATTCTCGGAGCAACAGTCTCTGATAATCTTCTCTTTGATTCCTGCAAGGATCTTATTAGCATGAAATTCTGCATATGAGATGCAACGTTCCATTTTATTCAAAGATTTACTGGACTTTTGTGACTGACTCAACTAACTTGACTCAGACTTATTTACAATGGGTTTACACCGAGGACTAAATTTATTACTCAGAGGAATAGACACAGACTTATTATTGACTGTACAGTTAAATGTCATCTTTTGAGTGTCTATAGAAAATGGACTGACTTTGACCATAAATTTAGACCCTAACACACAATCTTCTCTGACTTCATCTAATCTAAACAAAGACAAAGAACTCTTTTGTCCTAAAAATGCTATAGGGAAATCTTTTACCTTTCCTGTTAAATGCACAGTTGTACCTTGGATAGCTGATCCAAACTCTTTAGTTTTCTCCCAATAGAAAGCAGGAATAGCATTGCCTTTTGCTAAATTAAACTGACAACCAGAATCTAACAAACACTGTACAGGGTAAGACTGAAACTCATATGGACAGAAATATACAGTTATAAACAATTTAGGACCTGAGACAGCACCAAGCAGACTTGTTGACTGAGAATTCGGGGATGGAGACCTTTTAGGAGTAGTAACAGGTGATTCTTCTTTTGTTCCACAAACTCTCTCAATTTCTTTCGAGAGTTCTTCTTCTGAAGATTGATCTCTTTCTATAGCAAGCACTAATATGGAATGTCTAAGTGCTTCTATTTCTTTCAGCAAATCCTTCACTTGAGCTTGTTTTTCTTTCAACTTGCTTTTCAACAATCTTTCCCTATCCTATCTATGGTTTTACCTATCTGTGTGACTACCAGGATAGTCTCTGTAAAGCTCGATGGGGTTGTACTGGGTATCAAGGTTTTTGGACTTTCCTTTTTCTTTGGTCAATGCCTCAATACGAGATTGAAGCTGTTTTCTCTCTTCTATCAATTCAGTTCGTTCAATATGTCTATAGATAGGGATAGTGGATAACTTGAGATCAATACTGGATATTTGTTTTTCAAGTTGGTGAATTGAAGGTCGGGAGGAAAACATGTATAAGGAAAAGTCAAACTTAGGCTGACTACACCCCCCTAAATGTGCATCATCAGATTCAGACTCGGAGGAAGAGGCTGAACTAGGAGGATCACATTTAGCTATCAAAGGATAATCTGAGTCAGAAGCAAAATCTGAGTCAGATTCACTTTCAGGTAACTCAATAATTTCTCTAGGAGGGAGAGGAGATTTTGCTAAAATTTCATATAGATCCCACCACTCTGGGTCTAATGCTGTACATAGTGCTGCAAGCCTTGGTCTTGATTTTCTCTTAGGACATTTGCTTGCCCAATGTCCTTTTTCTCCACAGATAAAACATTTATCTGGGGATCCTATTTCTTTGCGCCTCTTAACAAATCGTTTAGATTTCCATTTTTTCTTAGATTTGTAATCTTTATAGCGGTGCTTTGGCTTATGCTTATAGGAGCCTTCAGGATGATATCTTTTCTCAGAGGTATAGAAACCTTTCTTATTATTTTTGCATTTGCATTCTTTCAAATGACCTCTGTTGTGTGCTCCACACCCCCAATATGACATTCCTGCAACATCTTTACAAAATGAAGCAGAGAACATTTTTTGATGATGCTTAAAATCTTTACTCACTCTTTTCTCTAAACAATGTTCTTGCCAGCATTCTAAAATATGACCATGTAATTGAGCCAAATATAAACTTCTTAATTCAACATTCTTATCTTTTAGTCTTTGCTCAACAGCATCAGGCACATGGCCGGGGTAACTTCTCAAGTAATGTTTAAGATAAGCCGGATCTCCTGATTTTCCAGAAGAAATCAGTAATTTCTGCATATAGCAGAAATATTGCTCAGCCTTATTGAGATCACAAAGGCAAGCAGACATGAATAGAGATGCGATATGATCAATATCTTCTGCATCATCTGGTCCATAGAACTCTCTTCCCAATGCAGAGAGAAGTTGTTCATCAGCATCATTGGCAGCAAGTATTTCATGTCTTGTTTCTTGTGGAAACCATCGCCACCATTCATATGCCCAACCTGACAGTCCTGCAACTAACTGAGTTGCAATCATTTGTCCTGTCAAATTATGGTCTTGCTGTTTTTTATATAATGTCCAATGACTTAACAATTGTATTGCTTCTCTAACTTCTTCTCTTTTTTGGCACTGTATATTGAGCACAGGTTGCTCAGGCATTTGGGAAATGAGATTATTCATATTATTTATTCCAAAGTTAAAAACTTTGGGCAAATATTGTGCAGAGGCTTCTGCATCATGCATGTGTTCATCATAGTACACTCTAGGACCTTCTATCCTCAATCTGTTAGAGGATCCTTCATCTGCCATCATATTTAAAGCAATTTCATGCTTAGGATCTAAGACTGGATTAAATTTCTTAAATGCTGAGATCCATTCTTCAACATCTTCTATCATGGCATCACTTTCCCCAAAATCCCACTCGGGTTTCTCATCATCAGGAATTGCATTCAATTGACCTAATGATTTACTTTTACTGTGGCCTTTTGCAGCTAATCTATGAACATGATCTGGAACAAAATATTTTTTCTTTTTTAGCTGCTCTGTTTTATCAGCAAGCTCATTCAAAACAGCTATTCTCCTTTCTAATTTATCTAAAGATATACTGATGGCCTTTTGGATTTCAGAGGTATCATGCAAGATATGATCCAAGAGTTCCAGTTTTGTTATAACTGTGTCCAATTGGATTTTTTGCTCAGAACATTGTTGTTTTAACATTAGAATATCTGTAGCCATGTCATCTATATTTCTTGCAGTGCATAATTCCTACAAGTTTCCCCAGTTGGCTAACTTTATTTCATCTGACACAGATTGGTCGGCTGCTGAAGCTTTTGTCAACAAATATTCTCTTTTGGATGAGCCATCTGAAGCATATTTCCGAAAAGGAGTTTCTGGGAGATTTCGGCCAGGGTAGTAGGACTTTTGGCCAAGGGTATTGGTAGTCTCTACATTGGCTCCAGAGCGAGGTAAAGAGAACATTCCTAAGGATGGAAATTCATGAAGATTTTCTTGCTTTTTGAGTTTTTGTTTTTGTAGTAATTTTTGTTTGATTTTTCTGCATGCAGGACAATCTGCATGTCGACCTTTGTGTTCAAAATCAGACACACCAGAAAAAGAAGTGGTATTTACAGGATTTACAGAAGATGATGGGGTAAGCTTGGAAGCATCTTCGGCTTGATTATCTTTACTCAACTGATCAGACATAGCTTGGAGTCTGGCATTATTATAAGAGGCCATGGAGGTTGATCGGATGAGTGGAGGATTGGCTCTAGGGATTTGATCATCTTGGGCTGGTCTAAAGGAACAGGAAGCTTCATCAAAGATGAGTGGCTTAGGATTATACGAGGCCATTGTTCTTTCTTGGTTCCTAAGTTCTGAATATTTCACTTCCCAAGAGGATGGATATTTAATACCAGTCCAATTAAATGTAATAGGTGTGGCATTTTTGGATTTAGCAGATGGGTGGTCCACCACGCTGCAGTCTGCAGAACTCTGATGGACTGCAGTACGCAACTATGGCAAAGTATCATTACCAAAACGCACACAGACTCCTCCTTTGAGCTGGATAATTCTAGATCCAGTCTCCATATCAAAGTCTTTCGGTAAGATGTAAGCTTTTAAGATATTATAGATGTGGGGATCATCTAAGCTTACAGAAAATTTAGGATAAATTGTGCCAAAAGCGGGACCATCATGCAAGGGTGCAGTGAATCCACCGATTACTGCATCAGAAAATCGTCTATGCCTAGTATCAACAACACAACATAAAGATGAAACGGCAAGTCGTGGACGTACCAAGGGTCCAAGCCCTAACTTAACTGCTCCGAAATGAGCGTATTTGTACTTTTTAGCCTTAGCCCAGTCAATTTGTGCTTTGTCTAAGAGATTAATGTGTATGGGTTCTTGTTTATCTGTGAAAGCAACATCAATACTGGAAACACGAATATGTGTGGCTGAAGTAAGATTCCACCAATGGAGTTTATAGACATCTCGAGGCAATATTTGGGGCAGTTCCCAATTCTCACTCGGATTCTGGTCATTAATAGTTATATAGGATGCATCTTCAGAAGTAGAAGGATTGAAGGATGAACTTTGGTGTTCTGCTAAAGATATTTCAGTATCGTTATTTGTTTCACACTCTAAATGATTTGTCAGCTCAATAGTATCCATAGATGGGTCCATTTTTAATAAGAGGGTGAGTGCTGACCTATATTGGACTCCGACAACTATGTAGACTTACTCCCCTTCACTCTACGGGCCTTACTGCTACTCTGACATCGGAAATCCCTTACACCCTTCGGATCCTAACTATCCGCTCAGAGGTCAGTTCCACCTCCTACAGAATACTATTGTAGAGTTGTGACCAAACAGACAGACTCTGAAAGAAGATATTACAACAGACTTAAGACAGATAATTTCTTATTTCCTTCAACAGAATTTTAGACAAGCATCCCAATAACACAATGCATATAGAAACAACAATTATGATAATTGTAAGCTCATTGATCAACATTGTAACAAAATATAACAAGACCAGAAGAACCGCACTGTAAAAGAAGTGGCTAATTGTATGGTCCAATCTAAGGGACTAAGTCTTCAATTTTGGGTTGAAGCCATTAATTGTGCAAATTACATAGTTAATCGCACCCCCACTAAAGATTTACAAGGTATCACACCGGAAGAAGCATGGAGTAAAATTAAACCAGATGTAAGTCACTTCCGTGTGTTTGGTAGTGAAGCATGGGCTCACATTCCAGATGAAAAACGGAAAGCATTGTATCCTAAAAGTGAAAAGTGCATATTTGTTGGATATTATGAATATGTAAAAGGTTATAGACTTCTTCAACCACATTCTCATGATGTAATCATTAGAAGAGATGTTAAATTTGATGAAAATCTCTTGGCCTGCGAGCCTAACTCGACGATTGTGCCATCTTTGGCTTGCGAGCTTGATTCGGCGATTGTGCCTTCTTCTTCTTATTCTAACTTCATTGACAGGTTTCCAACTCCAGTTTCTGATGATGACAGTGAGGATGAAAATCCACCTCCTCTTGCTCATGTTCCTCCAGTTCCACCAGCACAAGTACTTCCTCGATAAGTCCGTTCAACATGTGAAGCAGTTGGTGATCTTGCCGGTGATCCTAGAGATCAACGTTGAACACATTCTCAGTTTTAGTGAGCCTCTTCTCTTTTGGATCAAGTTTCCGAGAATCATGATCTGTAATGCCCATATTTTGATTCGGCATATTGATTAGTTAGACACACCATACTTTATTTCTTATATATTTTGTCGAACTCAGCTCGACTGAGTAAACTATATTGGACCTCATTATATGATGTTACTCTGTCTTATGATTTCACCATGATTATGATGTTACTATGTTATGCAGTTATGATGTCATGATTATCATATGATTTCCTTATTTTACGATTGCAGTATATGTTTATATGTTTTTCTTAATGAAATGTGAAATATATGATTCGGTACGTGGATACCATCTTCTTATATGAATTATTGAAATGTTATATGTATCTATGATGAGCTAAAAGGTTACATGAAATGAAATGATAACATGGATCAATTGGCGATCAATGGAAAATGCTGTCTATAAATTGTATTTTGCAAAACACTAACCTACAGGACACAAGGGCTATGGGATAGCCAGTTACTTGATCTGATATACATTGGAAAGGAAAAACATGTTCATACAGCAAACCTTAGCAGCCAAAATGAGGATACGATAACACAAACTGATAATCCCGATAGCAGCAAGTATGAGTTGATAAGGGCGTAGGCCCAGTATGTTGAGAGGGATGGATGTGTTTCCCACCCTATGTTTCCATGAGACCCGAGGTCGTGGGAGGGCCGTGCTGAGACACGCTCCCCGTGTTGTTGTGATGACGATTGTCGGATGCCTGCTAGGGGAGGATAGGTCCGCTATTCAGCCGACGCTATCGCTCTCAAGTTCTAAGTGGTCAGATCGGTGAGTCCGGCATCCACTGTTGTACTAGCAGAGGAAGGATAGGGAGGATGCTGGACGTAGGTTATGAAGGGAGGATGTGTTAGTTAGCACTGTTGGGGGTTTAGTATTCCTTGATTCCGAGTTAGTGGAAGTAGGCACCCGTCCTGTACTTGATTGATTAAACTAATGTAAACATAAAGACAATGATGTTAAATTGTAAAGGGTTAACTGTTAAATAACCGAGGATGTTAAAGTAATTATACTATAGATTATGCTTTCTCTTCTGCATGGGGGTAGATACTATTGTTAGTTAGCAAGTATGCATAGGCGGAATGGGGTTTGTTTATAGTACATGTCCGACATGTGCATACACTGGCCATGCATGCACACCTTGTACGTGTACAATATTACTGGTGTATAACATACTTGTCATGCTTGAATAGTAGTATAAATGTCATAGATAACTCAGTTAAGGATACATCAATAAACTTAGGTAATGAATGGTTAGGTTGTCAATGTGTAAATAAGTGAATTAGTAATTATATGAAAACATTGTAATAATAAACTAAGACAAGTATCGTCAGTTAACATTGTCATAGAAGAACTGTTGTGAATAAGGTAATGATAGTGTCTAAGTAATTAGTAAAATTGTTTAAGCCCTCACAAGTGCTTTGTTTATAAGAACAAGGATGCTATGTTGATGATAGGGTACCCATGTGATAAACAAATAATTAAGAATACTATGATTGATTCACCTTTTATTATTGTCAAAGGGTGATTTAATTATTATTATTAATTAATAAATGATATTCCAACAACATTTATATCCCTATCGTAACAAATGCAATATAAGTAAGATTTAAAATATTGATTTATAAATTAATATTGCGTGATTAATTCCATTTCAAAGTTAGCCATAATAAGATAATCCTTTTTGGAATAACCGTGATGTGATGGGAAAATGGATATTTAATTGTTCAATGTTAATCTTGGAATTTAAACCTCAAGCTAAAGTAGTCTCGACGGATAAGGTGGATCATTAAGACACATCATGTCCAAGTTGACAAGGGGCAACTAATTATATAATATTTTATTAATTACATTAATAACATTAAAATATCAAGGATGGCGGATAGACTTGTATTTAATAAAACTTGTCCCGAATGGATAACCTTGGGGTGATAATTCCCACCGTAATAAATAATTACGACCGTCAATCCAAAACCAAATGAATTTTCCATAAGAGTAATTAATTATACATTTTTATAATGAGACGTGGATGAATGAACTAGAGAAAGGAGTAAAGGTTTGAGGGGCTCGAGAGGGGGAGTTTGGGGCGGTGGAGTAAGCCCAAGGTCTTCTCGAGGATGGACATGTATATAGAGGGGGAGAAGGTGAAGGTTGGGGAGGTTTTTTTTTGATTGGGGAAGAAAAGAAGTTTTGAGAACAGAAGTTGGGAGGACAGAAAGTTTGATTGGAGTACAGAAGGATTTTGAGAACGGAAGGAAAGACTGCTCTCGGTATTATCAGATTGTGGGCTCGGGGGCTTGGAAATCCTTTGATTTCCAAGGGCCAGCAAGATTATAGCTGGTCGGTAGGGTGGACACTTCAGTTTGGCTGTCTAAGGGGATTATACAACCTACTACAACTTACGGTTAGCATCAGCATCAGGTAATTTCCGTTATTTACTATTATGCTAAATCTTACTGTAAACATGCAAACTTACTATTTACTGATTCACTGCTATTTACTGATTTACTAAGTTGTGAAACCTATTCTTATGCTGTTGAAAAGAAAGGAACGATATGTTTGTTTATTTCAAATTTCGAATGTAAGCTTAGTGAAAACACCACAGTACACTAAATGTTATTTCGGCACATAGAAATTCTTAGAAATTCTCTTCCATAAACTGATAAAGTTTACAACGTAGAAAATTAAACCTGAAATTTTACACAGTGCTCTGCTGTAAAAACCAGAGCACTACAGATGGTATCAGAGCTCCAGGCTCGGAAACTCAGACCTTAAGGGCCTACACACTTTAAAAAAAAAACTAGTCTAAGAAATTGGATCTACACTAGAAAATTCAATTAGTTACCTAGATTCGAGCTCTTGCCGAACTTAGCAAAAACAAAAAAAAAATTACGTGCAAAACACACACAGAGAAAGTTACAGAAAATCCTTCTTCCCAATGGTTGTGAGCAGCAGGAAACTACCTGCACGCATAGAAAACAAAAAAATATAATTAGTTGTTTATATATAAAGCATATACCAAGAGAATTCTAACACAATATGTATATATATATAATAATGAAAAAAAAAAAAAAAAACAACTAAAGAAAATGGTTTACAACACAAACACAACTACAACCACTCTCGTCTACAATGCACCCTCTGGTAATGGAAGGAGGGCTATCACTAGAGGCCACGATCTGATCCCAAACATGAAGGTGGAAGTAGATCGTAGATTCAGACATATTCTCGGGCTATAAGCTAAGCCTGTATTTCTTTCTCCTTACAGGTCATAATTAATCATCTTAAAAAAAAAAAAATAATAATGCCCAGAAAGTGTAAACTTTACCCTAAGTAACTCTAAAAATTCATGAGGAAAGTAAACAGTAAATTCCTGTCCGTTAAACGCATTGTCTATAGGGTTTTGAAATAAGAATTCTTATTTTTGCGAGAAAGCCCTAAATTTCTGTAAGAAAGCCCAAATTTCATTGAGGGCGTCACCAAAGATAATATCCAGAATTTGTTAATGGCCTTCGTAACTACTGCACTAATAAATGTTTTGATTATTACAACAATGACAACCCTAACTATACTTGTGCATGTAGTTATCGCCTTTCCAAAACAATTGGCATCTTTGCTTTTCATTCACCTTGGTTGGCGTAGCATGTGTATTTAAAGGAAAGGTAAGTCTTTTACTTGTAAATAGACTTTATTGAAATATTTAATGAAGAGAGAAGCGAATGGGTTCCGTGATTAAAACCTGAAAGGGAGATTTATTGGAAGCATATCAAACTTTTGTATTTATTCGATAAAACTTAATGGAGAATACACTCTTTTGCCTATATATGGATACAATGTACAACATAAACTTACAGCAAGTACTTTAAATTTTCAATTTTCTCATTAAAGTCCGGTCGTAAAAGTAATACAGGATAGACCCTATCTTTTAAAATAAAAAAAAAATTGTTGGACAAAGGTCTTTGGGCTCGAAACACTTGCCTGGGCGTTGATAAACGAACAATGAGTCTCCAGGCTCACGATTTTACCAGTAAAATCACAATCCAATAAAATAGTAGTGCCTTGCCCTTGCTTCCACCTCCGTATGCAAGCTGGCGGCTGTATGACTCTGACGTTCCAAGCATTCATTTTTTTGGACTCTTGTTGTGCTAACGAAGCCATAGAAATGCCAGAAAGGGGAGCCTTCAATTTCACAATTTATGTAGTGGGGTTTTCAGAGGGTTTAAAAAATGGAGAAATTCAACTCTTTCGGAGAGCGCATCATGGTGGGAGGGGCCGAGGTGGGTCGAAAGATGAGCGCTGGAATGAGCAGCGTGACTGGCAAAATGAAGGGGCTTTTACAAGTTCAGACCCAGGCCGACAAGATCGTGGAGGAGGCTACCTCTCAGAACTTCCAAGAACCCGACTGGGCTTCCAATTTGAGGATCTGTGATATGCTCAACAGCGGGGAAGGAGAAACTTTTCACTTTCAGAAAACCATCTTCATTTCACGCCTTCAGGAAACAATAAATACCCAGCAGAGCTCACGTCGTTGGGGGTGGGGAAAGGCTACGGCCAACAGATACGGCAGCTACGAACGGCAACTACGGCTGCGGATACAGACGGATACAGATCAACAACGGCAGCTACAACGCAAGAATGCCCACTTTGGAGGGAGGAAACAATCCATAACTCATCCTCAAATAAAGGCGGCCAGGACGTCGTTAGGGGAATTAAGAAGAGGATCACTGTAAAACACCCCATGGTTCAATACTTGGCTCTCATTCTTCTCGAGACTTGCGCCATGAACTGCGATAAGGTGTTCTCCGAGGTGGCTTCCGAAAGAGTTTTGGACGAGATGGTCAAGATGATTGACGATCCTCACACCATTGCCGGTAATCGAAACAAGATTTTATTTTTCAAAACAACAATGGTTAGAAAATCAGTCCAAAACCCTTGTGAGTACCTACTTACCTGATAACAGTTGCAAAACGGTATCGGTGTCACAGAATGGTCTGAAGAAGCTGTTGGACCAGTTTACGATATAACTGGCCGAGGTGCCCACTGCCACTGCAACTGCCAAAACGCCCATTAGCTGGATGAACTGGTCCTTGAGGACTGTATGACAATGGGAATGGATTGGTTATCAGTCGTTTCCATATCTTCAACTGAACAGACATCATCTGTGCTATAGAATTTGAAAGAGAAAGAAAGATTCGAAAGAATTTAAATTAATAGAGAGGAGGCACGGAGTTGACGAGCCAGAAAGGAGAGGAAAAGGGAGTTCACGCGCGCGAGGGGGTGGAGAATTGATATAAGGAAGATTGCCTTCAACTGGGGCTCCTCGCCGGAGTCCGCCTGGTAGCATGCACACCAGCACGTGGCATGCATGCAGCCCGATCCGTCCCCGTGGGCTCCCTTGTACCATTGGATAGGCAAATGGTGGAGGAGGTCTTGGGTGTGAGGAAGGACAAGTGTGGCTAGGGTGGAAAAGGCGGATGGAGGTGCCGATTGTGGAAAGGGATAGGAGAAGGTAACGTGGAGTGGGAGATACGAGGAGGTAGGTAGGGTGGACGCGCGTGCGTGAGATGTTATAATGTTTAAAAATAACGAAAAAAAAAAATATATATAATAAATGGTTTAAAACTTTTGTTTAATGTTTCAAATTGTTTAAATGTTTAAAATTATTTAAAATTTCAAATTTTAGTTGTAAATTAAAATATCTGCATGGTGGGATATTTCTAAATAATTAATGTTTAAAATTATTTAAATTTAAATTTTATAAACAACTTTTTACCGGTTATGTTAAAATATCTGCATGGTGGGATATTTCTAAATAATTAATGTTTAAAATTATTTAAATTTAAATTTATATTGCATTAAATTTAATTATTTAAAAATTCAATTGTAGTTCTTTCAAAATTGATATTTATGATAGATATATATTGCTAAAAGTATGGAGATATAATTGTAAATTTAATGCAATACATATATAATAGTTTTTAGGTTGATTTAAAAATCATATAAATAAAAGTTAGATTGTGATTAGAGTCTCTATGTTTAGGATTAACTTTAATTAAACCTAAGGTTGATTAGAGGATTCAGAATTTTAAGATAAATTAATGTCAATTAGGTTGTTTAGATTAAAGGGCAACATTTAAAGTTAACTAAAATAGAGATATTAAAAATTTTGCCGAGATTTCAACTCCTAGTCGAAGGGATGAAAGAGACCCGGAATCTCAAAAACAAGACACCGTTAAGACCAGCATGACGAGATGAACACCATGACAAAGATTGTTTAATAAAAACGACTATAGATTTTACTGCGCTAATCCTGACAATCTGTTATCTCACGATGCAAGTTATTTCTTATGCATAAGTATAAGTGTATGAATACCTACATTTTAGTTCCGCGTGTATTCGATTGAACAGCTAAGGACATGATTTTATTTTTCAAATAAACTCAGGAACTATCATGGTAACAACACGCAGAGGTCGAGGACGGGGTCAAGGTCGATCACCGTCACCACCACCTCCGCCACCGCCAACACCGCCACCACCAACCTCAACACCAGAAATGCAGATCATAATGAGGTCATTGGAGGCTATTATGACCACGATGAACAGGCAGTCGGAAAGGGCCGCCGAGGTGGAAACCACTCAAGTGAGTCGAGAGAACTCTGAAAGGGCACATGGCCCAAGACTGGAACCGCTTCAGGACATATCGAGGGAGTTGCAAAAGATAAAGGTTCCAGAGTTTTCTGGAGGACGACCCGGTAAGCATGCCGAAGCATGGCTGGAAGGCATGAAGAGATGCTTCGCATTGAATGAGTACACATCTAGTTCCAAGGCTAGGATGGCCGTCTTTCAGCTTAAAGGTGATGCTTTGAATTGGTGGTCAGACCTCGAGAAGCAGTTGCACCTTACTCCTCTTACAACTTCTTGGGAACTGTTCGAGGAGAGGTTCCACATGAAGTATTTGCCAAATTATTACAAGGAAGAACAGGCAGGTGCACTCCATGCCTTAGTACAGGGAGACAAGATAGTGGAGGAGTATGAATCTCGATTTATGGAACTGGTAAAATATGTTCCTTACCTTGATGCAGATGATTGTCAGGTAGAGCGTTTTGTGTATGGACTTAACTACAAGATTAGAGCTGCTGTGCGGATGTGGAAGCCAACTTCAGTTGCCATGGCAGTTGAGTATGCTCGTTATGCAGCTGATATGTCAGATGGAAAAGGGGGGTAGTAAGTTGACAGGAACCAATCAGTATGTTACAGGGAAGGCGTCACGCCCTTACTTCAGGGGAGGACAATCTAGGCCTCCTCCTTATGGTAACCGGTTCACACCGAGGGGTAATACTTCAGTTAACTCAATCTCGCAGGCATCGTCCGCAACCCACCAAAGCCAGGGACGTACACAGGGAAGTTCCTATAGAGGAGCAAGGGGTTTTAGAGGAACCAGGGGAAGGAACTCATCTCAGAGGATTCCTTCGAGCAACAGGCAAGCCCCTCCCAATCTCTCTTGTTGGGGATGCGGAGGTCCTCATTTCCAGCGAGACTGTCCCAAGGGTCAGTCAAGCAGCAGGCACAGGGAAGGAAAGGCACCCATGGATAGTTCGGGTAACAGTCATCGGATTCATGCAGCGGTGCATAACCACCAGGCAGAACATCAGTCTACCGTAGTAGAATCCACTGGTAATGTAAACAATGTCAAACTTAAAATTTTGTTTGATCCAGGAGCAACTGATAGTTTTATTTCACCATTTGCATTAGATAAATGTGGGTTGGCAGCCTACGAGCACGATGATTTCAAACTGGTCGAAATGGCTTCAGGAACTAAGCAACCAGTAGGTCTTAAAGTGAGAGGTTGTGGGGTTGACTTAGGAGTTTGCACCACTAAGTTGGATGCTTATGTCACCAATTTGGGGACTTATGACCTCATTATTGGCATGGATTGGTTAGAAGACCATAGAGCTTTCATAGACTGCTATGCAAAGAAGGTGTTGTGCCTCGATGACGAGGGAAGGACAATTCAAATCCAAGGCTTGAAGAGGAAGGTATCCCTCCGTTTCATCTCTATGGTGAAAGCTAAGCGATGCCTAAGACAAGGATGCCAGTTGTTCGTAGTGGAGGCCGTGAGCGATAGTAAAGGACCTTCCTTGAATTCTTACCCAGTGCTTTCTGAGTTCAAGGATGTCTTTCCGAAGGAATTACCAGGACTACCTCCAGAAAGAGAGCTTGATTTCACAATCGAACTAAAACCTGGTGCAGAACCTATCTCAAAAACTCCTTATAGAATGACAACTCCAGAGCTCCGTGAGTTACAGATCCAGTTAAAAGAGTTGCTAGATTTGGGACTGATTAGACCTAGTATCTCGCCATGGGGAGCACCAGTGATCTTCGTTAAGAAGAAGGATGGATCTCTGCGACTGTGCATAGATTACAGAGATTTGAACAAGGCCACCGTGAAGAACAGGTATCCCATACCAAGAATTGATGACCTCTTTGATCAAATGAAAGGTGCGTCAGTCTTCTCAAAAATTGATTTACGATCAGGGTATCACCAGTTGAGGATCAAGGAAGGCGACATTCCCAAGACTGCCTTTCGAACTCGATTTGGGCATTACGAGTTTGTAGTGGTACCATTTGGTTTGACTAATGCTCCAGCTGTATTCATGAGCCTCATGAATGGGGTCTTCCGAAAATACTTGGACCACTTTGTTCAGGTCTTCTTAGATGATATTCTTATCTATTCTAAGAATGAGAAGGAGCATGGGGAACACTTGCGTTTAGTCTTGACATGCTTAAGGGAACATAAACTTTATGGTAAATTGTCAAAGTGTTCCTTCTTCCAAAAAGAGATTCACTACTTGGGGCACATCATCTCAGGTGAAGGGATCTCTGTAGACCCAGAAAAGGTAAAGGCCATTGAAGGTTGGCCAATTCCAAGGAATGCTCATGAGGTGCGCAGCTTCATGGGGTTAGCAGGCTATTACCGGAGGTTTGTGGAAGGATTTTCTAAAATTGCAAAACCTATTACCACCTTGCAACGCAAGGGAATCCGGTATGAATGGACCGATGAATGCGATGCCGCTTTTACAGAGTTAAAAAGATTGTTGACAAGTGCACCGATCTTGCGGGTACCAGACATGGATAAAGATTTCATGGTATGCACCGATGCCTCGAAGCAAGGATTAGGAGCAGTGTTGATGCAGGAAGGTGGGGTAATAGCTTATGCATCTCGAAAGTTGAAACCTCATGAGGAGCAGTATGCCACGCATGATCTAGAATTGGCAGCAGTAATGTTGGCACTAAAATTATGGAGGCACTACCTAGTGGGTAGAAGCTTCACCCTTAAAACAGACCATCAGAGCTTGCAGTACATATTTACCCAAAGGGATTTGAATGCTAGACAAAGGAGATGGAGTGAGTTCATGAGTGAGTATGACTTTGGTATCTCTTACATCAAAGGAAAGGAGAATGTGGTGGCAGACGCTCTAAGCCGAAGGCCGAGACTTTTCTCCTTAATTCCCTTGAAGGTTGACTTGAGGGAAAGGGTACTAGGACAACTATTGGGCGATAGTTGGTATCTAAAAGTAACCTCAGCTATTCAGAATGGAAAGAAACAGGAATTGAAGTATGATGGGTACCATCTTGAGGAAGCTGGGTTGTTGCGGTATCAGGGAAGGATGTATGTTCCTAAGGAAGGTGATATCAGGGAAACCATCCTTAGAGAGGCCCATAGATCGCATTACTGTGCGCACCCAAGGGTGAAGAAGATGTATGCTGACATGAAGCAACTCTTCTTTTGGCCAGGTATGAAGATGGATGTAGTGGATTTTGTTTCGAAGTGCCTTGAGTGTCAACAAGTGAAGGCAGATCATCGTCACCCGGCCGGTCTCCTACAACCGCATGATATTCCTATGACTAAATGGGAAGTCATTTCCATGGACTTCGTTGTAGGATTACCACTCACATCTCTGAGACATAATGCTATTTTGGTGGTAGTTGACAAACTGACCAAAAGTGCTCACTTCATTCCAGTCAGAGACACCTATGATGTGACAGATGTGGCAAGGGTATTCATAAATGAGATTGTACGTCTTCATGGAGTTCCTAAAAAGATAATCTCTGACAGAGACCCTAAGTTCACCTCCAGATTTTGGACAAGCATGCAGTCAGCATTAGGGACACAGTTGAATTTAAGCTCAGCTTATCACCCCGAGACAGATGGACAGACTGAGAGGGTGAATCAAGTGATGGAGGACATGCTTAGGATGTATGTTATGGATCAGCAGACACAGTGGGAGAAATATCTTCCTTTAGTGGAGTTTGCATACAACAATAGTCATCACAGCTCCATTGGTATGCCGCCATATCAGGCATTGTATGGGAGGCCGTGCAGGACACCACTCAGTTGGGACAGGTTAGAGGATCGAGTTTTAATTGGGCCTGAATTGATTCAGGAAATGGAGGAGCAAGTGATACAGATTAGGCAGCGGCTGAAGGAAGCACAGGATAGGCAAAAGAGTTACGCTGATGCACACAGATCAGATAGAACTTATGGAGTAGGGGATCGTGTATTTATTCGCATCAGACCAAATAAAAGTACCATTCGGTTTGGGAAGGGTACCAAGTTGTCACCTCGCTTTATAGGCCCATTTGAAATTCTTGAGAAAATCGGACCAGTTGCTTATCGTCTCGCGCTGCCACCCCCACTTGCATAAAACTCATAATGTATTTCATGTTTCTGTATTACGACATTACATAGCTGATGAGACTCACAAAATTCATTGGAAGGAATTGCAGGTCTCGGACGAGGGAACCTTCAGGGTCGAACCATTACGTATACTTGATCGTAGGGTTCGACAGCTCCGTAGTCGCCATGTGGACCAGGTTAAGGTCCAATGGGACAAGTATAGCCCAGGGTCTGCTACCTGGGAGGATGCAGAGACCATGCGTCGAGATTTTCCCTCACTATTTTGACCATAACTTCGGGACGAAGTTTCCCGAAGGGTGGGTGTATGTAATGCCCATAATTTGATTCGGCATATTTATTAGTTAGACACACCATACTTTATTTCTTATATATTTTGTCGAACTCAGCTCGACTGAGTAAACTATATTGGACCTCATTATATGATGTTACTCTGTCTTATGATTTCACCATGATTATGATGTTACTATGTTATGCAGTTATGATGTCATGATTATCATATGATTTCCTTATTTTACGATTGCAGTATATGTTTATATGTTTTTCTTAATGAAATGTGAAATATATGATTCGGTACGTGGATACCATCTTCTTATATGAATTATTGAAATGTTATATGTATCTATGATGAGCTAAAAGGTTACATGAAATGAAATGATAACATGGATCAATTGGCGATCAATGGAAAATGCTGTCTATAAATTGTATTTTGCAAAACACTAACCTACAGGACACAAGGGCTATGGGATAGCCAGTTACTTGATCTGATATACATTGGAAAGGAAAAACATGTTCATACAGCAAACCTTAGCAGCCAAAATGAGGATACGATAACACAAACTGATAATCCCGATAGCAGCAAGTATGAGTTGATAAGGGCGTAGGCCCAGTATGTTGAGAGGGATGGATGTGTTTCCCACCCTATGTTTCCATGAGACCCGAGGTCGTGGGAGGGCCGTGTTGAGACACGCTCCCCGTGTTGTTGTGATGACGATTGTCGGATGCCTGCTAGGGGAGGATAGGTCCGCTATTCAGCCGACGCTATCGCTCTCAAGTTCTAAGTGGTCAGATCGGTGAGTCCGGCATCCACTGTTGTACTAGCAGAGGAAGGATAGGGAGGATGCTGGACGTAGGTTATGAAGGGAGGATGTGTTAGTTAGCACTGTTGGGGGTTTAGTATTCCTTGATTCCGAGTTAGTGGAAGTAGGCACCCGTCCTGTACTTGATTGATTAAACTAATGTAAACATAAAGACAATGATGTTAAATTGTAAAGGGTTAACTGTTAAATAACCGAGGATGTTAAAGTAATTATACTATAGATTATGCTTTCTCTTCTGCATGGGGGTAGATACTATTGTTAGTTAGCAAGTATGCATAGGCGGAATGGGGTTTGTTTATAGTACATGTCCGACATGTGCATACACTGGCCATGCATGCACACCTTGTACGTGTACAATATTACTGGTGTATAACATACTTGTCATGCTTGAATAGTAGTATAAATGTCATAGATAACTCAGTTAAGGATACATCAATAAACTTAGGTAATGAATGGTTAGGTTGTCAATGTGTAAATAAGTGAATTAGTAATTATATGAAAACATTGTAATAATAAACTAAGACAAGTATCGTCAGTTAACATTGTCATAGAAGAACTGTTGTGAATAAGGTAATGATAGTGTCTAAGTAATTAGTAAAATTGTTTAAGCCCTCACAAGTGCTTTGTTTATAAGAACAAGGATGCTATGTTGATGATAGGGTACCCATGTGATAAACAAATAATTAAGAATACTATGATTGATTCACCTTTTATTATTGTCAAAGGGTGATTTAATTATTATTATTAATTAATAAATGATATTCCAACAACATTTATATCCCTATCGTAACAAATGCAATATAAGTAAGATTTAAAATATTGATTTATAAATTAATATTGCGTGATTAATTCCATTTCAAAGTTAGCCATAATAAGATAATCCTTTTTGGAATAACCGTGATGTGATGGGAAAATGGATATTTAATTGTTCAATGTTAATCTTGGAATTTAAACCTCAAGCTAAAGTAGTCTCGACGGATAAGGTGGATCATTAAGACACATCATGTCCAAGTTGACAAGGGGCAACTAATTATATAATATTTTATTAATTACATTAATAACATTAAAATATCAAGGATGGCGGATAGACTTGTATTTAATAAAACTTGTCCCGAATGGATAACCTTGGGGTGATAATTCCCACCGTAATAAATAATTACGACCGTCAATCCAAAACCAAATGAATTTTCCATAAGAGTAATTAATTATACATTTTTATAATGAGACGTGGATGAATGAACTAGAGAAAGGAGTAAAGGTTTGAGGGGCTCGAGAGGGGGAGTTTGGGGCGGTGGAGTAAGCCCAAGGTCTTCTCGAGGATGGACATGTATATAGAGGGGGAGAAGGTGAAGGTTGGGGAGGTTTTTTTTTGATTGGGGAAGAAAAGAAGTTTTGAGAACAGAAGTTGGGAGGACAGAAAGTTTGATTGGAGTACAGAAGGATTTTGAGAACGGAAGGAAAGACTGCTCTCGGGATTATCAGATTGTGGGCTCGGGGGCTTGGAAATCCTTTGATTTCCAAGGGCCAGCAAAATTATAGCTGGTCGGTAGGGTGGACACTTCAGTTTGGCTGTCTAAGGGGATTATACAACCTACTACAACTTACGGTTAGCATCAGCATCAGGTAATTTCCGTTATTTACTATTATGCTAAATCTTACTGTAAACATGCAAACTTACTATTTACTGATTCACTGCTATTTACTGATTTACTAAGTTGTGAAACCTATTCTTATGCTGTTGAAAAGAAAGGAACGATATGTTTGTTTATTTCAAATTTCGAATGTAAGCTTAGTGAAAACACCACAGTACACTAAATGTTATTTCGGCACATAGAAATTCTTAGAAATTCTCTTCCATAAACTGATAAAGTTTACAACGTAGAAAATTAAACCTGAAATTTTACACAGTGCTCTGCTGTAAAAACCAGAGCACTACATGATCCAGCAACTTTTGTAGAAGCTTCAGGAAATCCAGATTGGGATGCAGCTATGCATGAAGAATATCATTCCTTAATGGCAACGATACTTGGGATCTTTTACCTCTTCCAAAAGGAAGAAAACTTGTCAGATGTAAATGGGTCTACAGAACTAAGTATGCATCAGATGGAAGTGTTGAAATAATTAAGGCAAGGTTAGTTGCCAAAGGTTTTTCCCAAGTTGAAGGGATTGACTACAATGAAACCTTTGCTCCTATCGCAAAAATGAACTCCATCTGCCTTGTTCTTTCCCTTGCAGCCTTACACAAATGGGAAGTCCATCAAATGGATGTCAAGTCTGCCTTCTTACATGGTGATTTACAGGAGGAAATTTACATGGAACAACCTCCTGGATATGTTCAGAATAACTATAGCCTTGTTTTACGCCTTAAGAAATCCTTATATGGCCTTAAGCAAGCTCCTAGAGCTTGGTATGCCAAAATGGATAGCTTTTTCCTTGACACTGGTTTTTCTAGATGCCATTCCGACCCCAATGTCTATACCAAGAAAGTAGGAAACCATCTCATCATACTTGTTCTATATGTTGATGACCTAATTCTTATTGGTAGTGACCCTAAGCTTATAACCCATGTGAAATCCAGTCTTAAGAAAAATTTTGAAATGTGAGGCTTAGGACATTTGCATTATTTTCTTGGTCTCCAAGTCCTACAAACCAAAGAAGGAATCTTTATTTCTCAGTCTAAGTATGCTTGTGACCTTCATTGTCGCTTTCACATGGAAGATTGTACACCTACCCTTCTCCCTTTCAATATGGGGTAAAACTTTATGCCACTTGTACTTCACCTGAAGTAGATGCCACCTTGTATCATCAGCTTGTTGGTAGTTTCTTATACTTGACTCATTCTCGTCCTGACCTTTCCTTTTCCATTTTTCGTGTTTCCCGTTATACGCAAACACCTCATGAAAGTCACTGGAAAGTAGCTAAAAGAATACTTCAATATATTCGAGGTACAATTCAGTTTGGGATTCATTACAGTATAGGGGGGAAACCTTTGTTGGTTGGTTTCACTGATTCAGATTGGGCCGACGATCCTAATGATTGAAAGTCTATAGCAGGTTATGTTTTCAGTCTGGGATCTGGACCTATCACTTAGGCTTGCAAGAAACAACAAGCTATTGCTCTTTCTTCAGCAGAGGCAGAATATCGAGCCACAGTTAGTGCCAGTCAGGAAGCTTAATGGCTTTGACAGATCCTTTTAGAGTTTGGATTCAAGCAGTAGCAGCCTACTCCACTTTGGTGCGACAATCAAAGTGCCATCAAGCTTGCCAAAGATCTAGTCCTTCATCAACACAGCAAACACATTGAGCTACATATGCACTCCATCAGAAATCTTGTTTATGATCGTGTTCTTGAAGTGCTCTTTTGTCCTATAGATGATCAAGTTGCAGACATCTTCACCAAGTCTCTTACAAAAGCGAAGTTTTCTAAACTTCGATCTATGTTAGGAGTTCAGGAACTTGTCATTAAGGGGGGATAGGCTCTAATGCCTCCTTCCTTCTCCTAATAGTGTCACTTTTGTAAATCCTTCAATCCTATCCCAAGTTGTTCTTAAGGGGGGATGTTAGGATATTTAGACACTTAGGAGTTAGTTAAGATCAAATTGTGTAATATATCCGTTAGGAACAGTGTGTTTTCTTAGTATGCATTAGTATGCATTTGTAAATACTTAATCTGATGGTCACAATATGTTCCCGACATAGAGTGATCCGATGGCTCAACTTCTCTTAGATCATACATACCCTTGATTCATGGCTTAACACCCGATTGGTCCATGATCTCTATTTAACGAGCATGGAGGGTCATTGGAAAGTTGATCAATTATGAGAAGCTCATTTGTAACTTTCTTTCTTTGCATAATAAATTGTCCCGTAGAAGCTATTTGGCCGGGGTCGTGGACTGTTTCCCTCACGAGGGTTTAAACCACGTCAAAACATCGATGTATTGATCTGTGATCTGTTTGTGTGAAGTGGTTGCTCTATGTGTTCGGTCTTTTGGGAGTACCCTGTGTACCCGAACAAAGAATTTACTCCACAATTCCGCAATCCGTAACCCACATTGCGGATGTCGGAAAGCTGAAACCTCAAGTTCTGTAATCCGTAAAAAAACCACCTTCTAAATTTGGCAATATACAATCCACCTTGCGAATGTGGAAAGTTGGAAATCTAACGTGCCAATCCCTGTCAAAATCGCCTTCTGATTCCCTCAATTCGCGATCCACCTTGTGGATGCGGAAAGGCGGAATTCCAACGCGTCAACCCCATGGAAATTTCCCTTCCAACTTCTACAATCCACAATCCGCCTTGGGGATGCGGAAAGTTGGAAGTCTAACCACGCAAGTCCAAAGGGGAGGTACCTGACCTTCGCAAAATCCGCAATCCGCCTTGCGAATGCGGGAGGTTGGGACCACATACCCCTGCACCTGCAAAATTCCAAAGCTTATAACTCGTTCATCCTTAGGACAAATTGGACAAGGCCGGTGTCGTTGGAAATGTTAAATTTTCAGAATTTACTTCAATCTGATCTAGGATCTTAACCGAGAGAACAACATGTACAACAAATCTATAGCATATCAATCATGGACACAATAATGCAAGCACGCAAGAGACACAGAGTTTACTTGGGGAAAACCATAAAGGTGAAAAACCCCAATAACTTCCTCAGAGATAGATAAAGCAATAATACAACCAGAATACAAGAGATAGTCTTCTCCTAGCAGCAGAGCCTCCTCCTCCACAAGTGCACCACTCTCCAAAGTGTGAGTGAGAGAATAGAATGTGTAAAATGAGAGAGACACACTCTCTATTTATACACTAACTTGGCTTGACCTTTACTCAACTAGGTCGGCCTCAACTTAACCACTTAACATAATGCTGACTGGGCTGACCCCCACTAGGGTGGTCTAATAACCCTTTGACCCACATGACTTATATAGGGCCGACCCCAACAAGGTGGTCTACTAACCCATAAAGTATGAGTTACGACACTTACAATATAAATGACGACACTTCCGTATAGAGGAATAATAACATTTCTATAGGAATACAACCACTTCCATATAGAGGAATAATAACATCTCTATAGGAATACAATATACATATATGTGAAATACATTCCGAAGATACATATACATCAACACTCCCTCTTAACTAGGAAGGTATTTCTCGACATAGGTCTCTTAGCACAACTCATCTTCTTTGGATCATCGTCACTGGATAATCGTCATCGAGTCATCATCATCGTCATTGCTGCTGCTATCTCAATTAATCTCTGAATCTAATCATCATAAGAATTTCTACAGAGCCAGTCCTTTTTCATACTGGATGTAGGCCCACCACCTGCAGGTCTTCATCATCTGTGTGAACGGTCTGATAGAGGTGGCCTCTCAGGACTAATTTTATGTGCGGATGCAATACCGAAAAGAGTATCCCATGAACATTTATGTGCCTAAGCACGACCGGCAAGATCTCCCAGGACTGATTCCATGCATCTCCTCCACAATACCTTTAAAGAGCATCCGAGGAACATTTATGTGCCGAAGCACGACCAGCAAGATCTCTAAAGAGCATCCTAGGACTTATTACAAGCACATATCTCAACCACTCGGATATGTAGGACTGATTACATGTGGATAGACAAAACCTTTAAAGAGAATCCTAGGAACATTTATGTGCCACAGCACGACCAGCAAGATCTCTAAAGAGCATCGCAGGACTAATTACCAGCACACAACTCAACCTCTCGGATCTCTAGGACTAATTACATGTCTCCGTAGTAATACCTCATCCCAGGACTGATTACGAGCACACAGCTCAACCTATCGGATATCTAATGACTGATTACATACTACATAGAAATACCGAAAAGAGTATCCCAGGAACATTTATGTGCCACAGCACGACCGGCAAGATCTCCCAGGACTGATTACATGCTATTTGCACAACCTACCACATATCATCTCTGAACTCCAAGTATCAACCTGATACTCATGATTTAATGGATCATCATCGCACAAAGCATCATCTTGATGCTCATGATCACACTGATCATCATCACTGTACCATCCTGATACATATCATCTGGAGCAACATCCTGAATCTCATCATCATGATCATCCTGATCATACAATGCATCCACCTGATGCATACCAAGTATCTACCTGATACATATCATCATACATGATCCACTTGATCATACAGTGTATCCACCTGATCATACTTGATACATATCAACATACATGATCTACCTGATCATACAATGTATCCACCTGATACATATACAGATACATGGTCCAAGCATCCAACATGATGCATATACAAAATACATACAAATGATCCAACTGATCATATCCAGCATAAAAAATGATGTGTACATATACATATACATATAAATGATCCAACTGATCATATCCAGCATCCAACATGATGCATACATATACATATAGAGCAGTAACTGGAGCATTGTCCTGATGCTCATCATCCATGATCCTCCTGATCATCATAGCATCGTCTTCTTCAGATCATCTCATCGTCCATGAAGCACATCCCAGATGCACATCATCCAGTACTTACACCACCGACATGGGAGAACAAATCTACCACCATTCGGGGAAGGCTCTAGCCCTTACTTTTTCACCATGGGAGAACACATCTACCACCATGTGAGAATGGCTCCAGCCCTTACATCTACACCATGGGAGAACACATCTACCACCATGTGAGAATGGCTCAGTAATTACATCACAACCATGGGAGAACACATCAACCATGTCAGAAAAGCTCATGTGCATCTGCATATTCCAGACTCATCACTTCCCTTTGGAATGAACCTCGATCTGAAGTGCGCCAAGCCTATCTTTGAAGTACTCAAACTGCACTCTGGCCAACGGCTTGGTCAATACATCTGCAACCTGCTCATCCATCGCAACATACTCTGCTTTGGTTGTACTCAGTGCTACGTAGGACTGCTTCTTGCTAAACCAAGAGATCACACCTGATCCCATACTGAGGCAGCACCCAGAAGTGCTCTTCCTATCTGTAGCACTACCTACCCAATCTGAATCAACATAACCCTGCAGGTTAAACTTTTGATTCGCATCATATTTGATCCCATAATCAACTTTACCCTTCAGGTACCTCAGAATATGCTTTACAGTAACTAGGTGAACACTCCTCGGATCTGTCAAGAACTGGCTCAATGTGTTGACTGCAAAGCAAATATCTGGTCTCATGTTTGTCAAGTACATCAAGGACCCAATCATATGACGATACATAGTGACATCAACCAGTTCAGATGAAGCATCACACAGAAGCTTCAGGTTCGATGCCATAGCCTCGCAGTCCATCATCCCGAACCTCTTCAGGATCTCTACTGCATACTTCCCTTGTACAAGGAAGATTCCATCTGCACTCTGCCACACCTCCGTACCTAGAAAGTGGTGCATCATACCCAAGATCTGCACATATATGACTCCCTGTCATGTGTCTCAGAACCAAGTGGCTGCTCCACATACACTTCTTATTCAACTACACCATTCAAGAAAGCTGTCTTGAAATCCATCTGGTGTATCTTCTATTTCATCACTTTTATATTTCTCTATGCTGCCATCTGCAGCATGCTTGATCTTGATAGATCCATATGGAAGTCATAACAAACTTCCCTTCAGGTCTTGGGACTCAATCCCAAACATCATTCTTCATGATCGATGGATCATGGCATTCTTCCCATATCCTAGGAACTTCAATATCTTCAATAGATAATTTTGTTGTTGAACAAATGTTGTAGTTCTTCTTTTGTAGGTGATGGCATATGATCTTTCCTACACAACAAGTTAAATTGCATGATTAGAAAACATCTCATAGTTTTCAGAACAAATTCTTACACATAAAGAAATATGTCATATAGTCATGCAATTATCTTAGCCAATGCTTCAATACAACATTTATCCATATCCCGTAACTTTCTAGATGCCTTCCAATCTCTACCAGAACATTGTTAAGAGTGTGCACAACTCCCAACATGTCATCAAAGAGGTTTCATTCTAGATAAGTAGCAATGGAATGTTGTACAGATCCATAGGCCACTTACCCATGCATATTAGTAGTATACTATTCATCAATGCAACTATTCTAATATGCATAATACACAACCTAATTCTAGGAACATCAGTATATACATTATTGAACAGTATTATTTAAACAATAAAATATGCAAGTAATGACAATTCAAATACTTATCTTTGTTTGTTTGTTGGGTTGACTCCCTCTCAGTCTTTGCTTCTTTTCTGCAACTCCATTCTTATGTGGATTGTGAGAAGTGGTCAACTCCCTCTGAATATTTGCATCCTTGCAGAAACTACTGAAGTGTGCTCCTTTGCTTTCTTGTAGGAACAACTGGAGTGGGCTCCCTCTTGATCTTTGCTTCCTGGATTACCTGTCCTTGAACTTACATCCATCTTGAATCACTATGCATGCTTATTAGTATCATCGTTGTGTTATCCTTGAGGTCTCATACATAATCACACATTTATTAGTATAATCTTAATACTATCAAAACACAATAATCTTAAACATGTATATTCATGATCATTCACAGATAATAAACATTAGTATTCAAGGTTTCAGGGAAGTCTTCTTTTACTCATACACATTCTTATTTGATCATAGGACTCTTCTGGTTAGTTGAATCATCAATCAAGATAGGAGATATAATATGCATAAAACCCGTGATTATTCAAACCTATACCTTCATGATTCTTCTGGTTAGTCATATCATCAATTATGGTAAGAAACATAATATGCATACAACCAGGATTATTCAAACCTATGACTTCATGAATAATCATTATCAACAACACAACAATATAAGATCCTAACACAAGGTAGGATTGTAGCTTGATATAGGAAAAACATACCTGGATTAACATGCTAGCTAGTTATGTCTAAGATACCCGCATAATGTCTTCTGGTTCTCTTCAGTGACTTGTGGAAGTAACCTGCATTTCTCATAAGTTAACCATTGTAGAACCAAGTTATACATACCTCGAAAGTAGATCTTCTATGTGATCCATGACAATGGATGAATCTTTGTCTTCATGTCACCATGAGCATATGTTCTTGAAGTAGAACATGATTTGACTTTCTTGGTGTACCTTTTGTGTTAGCAAACAACATAAACCTCATACAACGTCACAATGCATTAGTACAATCATAAGTGTCAAAACCTTAATCAATGAATATCTTATATTAAGGTGATACGACAAGTCCAGTAATTAATCAAGATTGTACTGTAATGATATGAAGACAAACATATGATAAAATTAACCATGAAACATACCTGTAAGCCATACCTGTCAAGATTGCTTGTAATATTCTTATGGAAGGCCTTAGCCTCATCTCCCTCTGAGACAGGAAATTCTTCACTTATGCAGGTGACTAATCCATCTTCTTCTAGGATTAACCCAATCCACTTGATTTGCAAGAACTGGACCTGGAGCTGGATTAGGGTTTGTCAAAGAAACCCCAAAAATTCAAACTTTGAATTTCAAACTTCTGAAAGGATAGAAATATGCGCCGTGGTGATCTGATCAAGTTGGTATATTCATAATTTGAAAACTGCAAAGTTTCGCCCCTCGAAATTGCCTTTTAGATTTCTGGATTCACTAGGGAGGACCCTGAATTAGGGTTTGAGTTTCCCGGAGCTTCACCCAACCAAAATATTTTATTCAAAACAATAAGCTTTGATTTTTCTGAGGAGCTTCCATCCGTGGTCACAGATTTCCAAAATTCCAATTTTTGTAGAAGCCCTAATTTTCCATCTTTTCGATCAAAGTCCCGAATTGGGGTTTGATCAAGCCTGGCCTTCTGTCCAACCAAAAAATCTGATCTTGGTCTCTAAATTTCAATTTTGATGAGTAGCATCCAGCTGTGATCTCTGACTACAAAAATTCCAACTTTCTCCGAAGCCCTAAATTCCGGAAGCAATGAATGAAGGTACTCAAAAATAATTCTGTTTTGACAGAAATATGTACCTGATTGTTTCTGGTGTAAATCCAAACTTTTTGATCCAAAGGATCTAAAAATTTTTCTTGAGATAGTCCGACCTGTTATCTTTCCATCCCAACAGGTCTAACCTCAATTGGATTCTCTTAGAGAGAGTTACACCAAGTGTCGCAACGTGACCTGTTTATGGGATAATACAGGAGAGCGAACTTGTACGGCGTGCCATGTGTCACTGGTTCAACTTCGGCCTCTGAAAATTTTTCTTTAGATCTCCCGACCTATTATATTTACATCTCGACAGGTTTGACCTCAATTTGATTCTCTGAGAGAGAGTTATGCCAAGTGTCGCAACGTGACCTGTTTATGGGATAATACAAGAGAGTAAACTTGTACAGTGTTCCATGTGTCACTGGTTCCACTTCTACCTTTGAAAATGTTTCCTAAGATAGTATAGTCTATGTACTACCTGTCACTTTTTATGAAATTTCATTTGGAGCTTCCTAGCCCAAGTTATGACCTTTTTTCCCAAGGTCACCTGATTTTGACTCAGATCTGGAAGAGGCAGAAACCCTATATTGTACAGATCATAAATCACAAATTACAACGAATTCGAGGTTTTCCTTTCGACACAAGGTACATGGGGATCTGATCCTCGACCTGTAAAAGTTTCAGATCCGAAAACTTCTCCAAAACGGATTTATAGCGAAAGTTCTACGATGACTGGTTTTTTCTATATCAAGCCCTAGCATCGTAAGTACAACAAGTGTCATACATGCCATATCATGCCTTCTTTCAGGCTAGCTCTGATACCATGTTAAATTTTCAGAATTTACTTCAATCTGATCTAGGATCTTAAGTGAGAGAACAACATGTACAGCAAATCTACAACATATCAATCATGGACACAATAATGCAAGCACACAAGAGACACAGAGTTTAATTGGGCAAAACCATAAAGGTGAAAAACCCCAATAACTTCCTCAGAGATAGATAGAGCAATGATACAACCAGAATACAAGAGATAGTCTTCTCCTAGTAGCAGAGCCTCCTCCTCCACAAGTGCACCACTCTCCAAAGTGTGAGTGAGAGAATAGAATGTGTAAAATGAGAGAGACGCACTCTCTATTTATACACTAACTTGACTTGACCTTTACTCAACTAGGTCGGCCTCAACTTAACCACTTAAAATAATGCTGACTGGGCCGACCCCCACTAGGGTGGTCTAATAACCCTTTGACCCACATGACTTATACAGGGCCGACCCCAACAAGCTGGTCTAATAACCCATCAAGTATAAGTTATGACACTTACAATATAAATGACGACACTTTTGTATAGAGGAATAATAACATCTCAGTAGGAATACAACCACTTATGTATAGAGGAATGATAACATCTCTATAGGAATACAATATACATATATGTGAAATACATTCCGAAGTTACATATACATCAACAGGAAATATCTTGGAGAGATCTATCCACTGGTGTGATCCCCTACCACATATGAGTACTCTGACTTAGCCAAATTTTCAACTGAAGCATAGCTCCAACTCCCTCAATTCTTTGATTAACCTTCTGCAAGGATCTATGTTTTCCCTCTGCCATGGCTTCTCCCTTCACCTGACCCACAGACGATCATAAAACACCATAGGGCTATCTAGTTCCTTTCCCTAGTCCAGGTGAGTCCATATAGTCCATCTAAATGTGTATGCAATGTACAACAAACACATATAATGAATGAAGTTAAATCCAGTCATTGCATCTACTACATGCAAGATTAGAAACACATTAAGACAATCATATGATTAAATAATCAAACATTCATCTGCTTCATAGTCAGGCTTAGACATAACCTTCCTACTGATTAATTTCAGTTAACCATTCATTCAAATAACTTGAACATAACACATGAAATAATATCATTTAACACCACAAAGAACACTTATCTTTGGAATGATGTTGCCCAAGCAACTGGCTAAGTGAGAGAAACTTTCCACCCAACCTTAGGTCTCTGTCCATCCTATACTCTTTCAGTTGAGAGACCACCCCTGAGCTGGGCTGTGTATCCACTAAGGAGGGCTAAATAGGCTCTCTCACAGTAAAGGTTCCATCCCAATGATAATCCAACCTACAGTTGGGTTTATCAAGCATACAAGGGAACAAGGAGGATGTTGCCAAGCCAATGAGCTCAACCACAGAGCTACAGGTATATCAAACTATGCAACAAACATGCAACCCACATTACCTACCTCACCCAAAACAAGGAAGGCCCTCTTCTCTGCTGCACAGTCCCTCAAGACCCCTTCCCTCTAGGGCTCTTCAGGGTGGACATAGAAAGGTCCAAACTGCTGCTTTGATGAGAATTTTAGCCTTCACTGGGTTTATCAAGTAGATCCAACCCTATGTTTGACCTTCTTCTCTGTTATTCAAGATCGGATATTCTCAGGGTTGAGGCCTAAGCTCTTCCCCGTAACACGGTCCTCTGCAAATAGATATAAGTGTTCCCATGGATTTAATAAGATTCTCACACTCTATAATTCATCTCAGGGTCTTATCCAAGGGTTTCCCAAACCGGCTTCACTTTCTACATAGGGCTTCTTGGTATCCTCTTCTCTGCAAATTCGCGCATACATAGAATCATGATTTTTCCTTTTTCCTTCACGGCTCGGCTCTACAATGCATGGTTCCTGCTCGTTTTTCTTCCACAATCAGATATGGAATAGGATTATCTAATTCCCAGGCAGTACAGTAGCTTAAGGGGTAAGCAAAACACAACCATACCCTTCCATACGGATTTATAGCGCTGATCCATACTCCATCGACTGGTTTTCTCAACCACCTTCGTATAACAGAATTAAATGTCAGCAAGGGAGTCAAATGGGTTCACAAAATGACATGTGGAAACATGGGTTCAAATTCCACAACCCCCTCACCTCTCCCTAGTGGATACACATGGCCCCTTCCCATTGGTTTCCTCCTTATCCAGTTTTCTTGGTATTTTATTGCAATAATTAATAACTACATTATTTACAATATCTCATGGCTTAACAACACATGGATTATAACACTATCAAATACTTGCCTATGCAATAAACCTAAGCATCCACTAGTGGGGCCTTAGCCTTGATCTCTGTAACAAATATTAAATAGAATATTAATTAGGTTAGCTAACTATTAGGGAAAGGGTGTAACCTTTTAGTTTAAATGGCTTAATCCTATAAAGGAGAGCCTCCATTGTAATATTTACAATCATCAATCAATATATTATTATCATTTTATCTCAAATATGGAATATGGATCTGCTTCATCACTATCCAACCGGATACGATTGCAGCATTTGGTATCAGAGCTAGCCGCTCCTCGGCACCTTCCACAGTCCTCATCACTACTCCATCCACTTCATCGCTGCCCATCCTCTTCACCTGCCATCCCAGCTTCTTCTCCCCCTTCCCACGCCCACACATTTCCTTCACCAACTCTAATCGCGCTTGCTCCATCCTGCTGCCTTCTCGACCTCACCTTCAATCTATGTCCTTCACCCCTTCACCCATCTCTGCATTAGCTCTCTCCTCTATCCTGCACGCCATCCACCACCTGCATGCCCTCTTCACCCCTCCACCGCCATCTCCCATATTCCATCCTCTACGATTTATAGTTCCCACGTCCAAGGGCCTGTCCCTCCACTCTACACATCCTCTTCTGTGCTCTCGCTGCACCTGCCCCTCCTCTTCGCTACACTCAACACCCACGTGCTCCCTTAGTGCCATTGCCTTTGCACACCACACCCTCTATCCATAGTTGCACCTACTCCACGGGCCTCCACCCACGCACACTCCTGCGCATCCTCTTCCGTCCATCTCCATGCCTCTCCTACGGACTACCTCCACCATCCATCCACGCTCATCCATGTCCAAAATTTTAATAAAATATATATTATTATAATAATTAATATTATTATATAGTATTGGTTTTATTAAAAAAAAAAATTCCAAACTTTATAATAAAATTAAAATATATATAATAATATTATTAAAATAATAATAATTATTATATATTTTATTATTACCACTTGATTTTAATAATAATGATTATTTAATCAAGTCCCACTAGTATCTTTCACATTCACATAAACCAAAAATTGATCCCCCATATTCACCCCCCCACACTAGATCGAGAACCATGACAGAAATGAAGTACCGAATGGAGAAATTAGAAAAATACCAAATTAGAGATTTGAAAATCTTGGAATGTCTAAACTCCAGAATGGACAAACTTGACAAGGAGTTTCAAGAAGAAAAGGAAGAGTTTTTGCGCAAGGTGCAATACGAATTTGTCGGAGTAGTCTCATGGGAAATGAGGAAGGTACGAGAGGAAATGAAAGCATACTTCGATGCATGACTAGAAAATATCAAGCAGTTTTTCAAGGATAGGGATGACGCTAAAAATGGCGAGTCACCGAAGGGAGACCATTCATGTCGCAATACAACCGATACTAATGATCATCAATCAAATTCCCCCAAAGAGGAGATCCCAAAAGACCATAGAGACTACAATCATCATAAACCATATTGGACCACAATGCAATCGATGGGAGGATACTCAATGAAACCTAAATTGGAGTTACCCAAGTTCAATGGAGAATCAAAACAGAGTGTGGCATAGATCAACAAGGCGGAATAATTCTTCTACATTCACAAAATCTTATCAGATGACGAGAAAATTAAATACACCTCCATGCAGTTCAAAGGACAGGCATACAATTGGTACATGTGGTGGAAGAAAACGACAACAATATGTGCCTACAATTGGGACAAATTCAAAAACGATTTCTTTAAAAGATTCGAAGATGTGATAGAGAAAGAGTTTTTCTCCAAACTATCTAGGCTATAGTAAGAAGGCAACATGGAAGAATACACCTATGCATGGGAATCTCTAGCAACGCGCGTACCAGAATTAACAGAGGGTCAGTGACTCCAAACATATATCTCTGGTCTTAAACAATAAATAAGAGACGAATTAGAATTGCATAACGTGTCCAATTTGGATAAGGCTAGGCACACAACAAAACTTATTGAAGAAAATCTCAAACAATCAAGACAAGGGAACCCTAACAAGGGATATTTGTGACAGCAAGAGACCTAGTGCAGGTATTGCGAAGATACACGGTCACCCAGTCATGAATGTAACAAATATCAGTCATATGGCTATGAAGTTGGAAAAAGCTCAAAAACATCGAGCAGTCGCACTGACAGTGACAAGAAAAACAAGAAGAATACTTGTCGTTGTTGTGGAGAAGATTGGTTCCCAGGACATAAATGCAAGACTAATCACATAGTACATTGCAAAATCATTAATGGGAAGCAAGTACAGGTATCAAGAGAGGCAGATACAGTTGATTCGGATACAGACACAAGATCATCTGAAGCATCAATTGCGATGGTTACGTGTACTCAACAAGTCGGTAAGAAAGAAAAGGTAGAGACACTAGAGAAAGATTACATCCAACAGAAGGAAAGCCAAGCACTTGCAGGAAAATATCTGCCACCTCAGTTGAGAAACCATGACATCCTTAAAACGGAAGAATTCATATTCCGAGTAACAGAATCTAGGAATTCAGGACCAAAAAGACTACAACTTAATGGGAAAATTAAAGATAGGGATGTCACAATTTTGGTCAATTCTGGAAGTACCCATAATTTGATCGACATCAATAAGGCAAAGGAACTAAATATTTTTGTGTTCCCCGCAAAAGGGCTTAAAGCCTCAACCATCGCTAATCAAGACATAGAAGAAGTAGGAAAATGTCATAAGGTACCGTTGTACATACAAAACTTACACCTACACCTCAATTGTGTTGCCTTACCTCTCAAAGAAGTAGACATGGTATTAGGCGCCGTCTGGTTAGAATCGCTAGGGACTTCCTCTACCAACCTACAAGAACAATACATGGAATTTGAATGGAAAGGAAATAAGTACCGAATGAATGGACCGAGACCGAGAGTTTCTCCACCTAAGAAGAAAGAATTACGACACAACAAGAATCCAGACCACGTCAAGATAAAAGACAATGACTGCAAATACAACTTTGAGTACAAAGCTCCCTTTAAAGGGGGTGGCAATGTAACAAATATTAAATAGAATATTAATTAGGTTAGCTAACTATTAGGGAAAGGGTGTAACCTTTCAGTTTAAATGGCTCAAGCCTATAAAGGCAAGCCTCCATTGTAATATTTACAATCATCAATCAATATATTATTATCATTTTATCTCAAATATGGAAGACGGATTAGCTTCATAACTATCCAACTGGATACAGTTGTAGCAATCCCCACACTAGGGAAAACACACATTGCATTTATACAATATTTACATTGAAGCCAATAAAACCTAAGGGTCCAAATAGGGGTATTAAAATTCCCTCCCCCTTAGAACAACACCATCCTCGGTGTTCTCAAAACTAAACAAAAATGGGAATGCCTCTCTCATGGCATCCTCCAGCTCCCATGTGGCCTCTTCGAGACTAAGGTGCTTCCATTGCACCTTCACTTGTTTGATGGATCTGTTCAAGAGAAAAGTGACCTTCTTGTCGAGGATGCGCATAGGCTCCACTTGGAACTCTCCCTCTGGTTCCAACTGTATCACATTCCAATCAATTATGCGACTAGGATCATGTACATATTTCTTAAGCAAAGAGACATGGAAAAAATTATGAGCTCTCATGTTCGCAAGAAATGCAATTCTATATGAAACTAGTCCTATCCTATCAAGGAATTCAAATGGACCACAATATATTGGTTCCAACTTGGCACAAATCCCCAAATTCATGGAAATTTTCCTTGGTTTCACCCTTAAGTAAACATGATCCCCAATATGAAATTACTTATGCACTCTTTTCAGATCTGCCTAACTCTTCTACATGTCTTGTGATGCCTTCAAATTCTACCTTATCTTAATAATATCCTGCTCCATTTCCTTGATCATCTCTGGTCCAAGCACTACCCTATTCACTGCATTGTCCCAACTCACTGGAGTTCTGCATCCTTTTCCATACAATACCCTAAAAGGACTCATCCCCAATGATGCATGATGTCCATTATTGTATGCAAATTCTACCAAGTGTAGGTAGTCTTCCCAGTTGGATGTCTTATCTATCACATACATCCTCAGTATGTATTCAAGTATATGATTCACTCCCTCAGTCCCCAATTCTTAGAATAATCCTTTCCAAACATTGGAAGTGAACTTTGTATCACGATATGAAATTATTTCCTCGGGAAATCCATGCAATTTGAATATCTCTTTCATGAATATATTGGCTATGTCATTGGTCTTATGAGTGGACTTAACTGGAATAGAGTGGTCTACCTTTGATAGCTTGTCTACCACTACCATGATTAAATCATGCTTCCTCACTGTCATTGGCATACCTGTTATAGAATACATAGAAATCACTTCTCATTTCCATTCTGGAATGGGAAAAGGCTGCAAAAATCCCGCTGGATGTTGATGCTCTACCTTGACTTGTTGTCACTTTTGACACCTAGCAATGTACTCTTCTATGTCCTTCTTCATCACGTGCCAAAAGTACTGCTTTCTTGCTGTTGTTATGGTATTTTGATATCCTGGGTGTCTAGAATATGGCATCTGATGTATCTCATCCATCACTAGCCTCTTCAAATATGCACAATTTGGAATGTACAGTCCGGTGCCATGATAAATGAGAACATCATCTTCACCAAGCTGATACCATGCACACTTTTCATCCACAGTTCCCTGCTGCAATTTTTCTTTGACTTGAAGGCGAGCTTCATCACTGGTTTGAACTTCAAGAACTCTTGCCTTCAAATATGATTTACACATACTTACTGCTACAACATGAAATCACCTTCTAAGTGCATCTGCAACCTTATTCTCCTTACCTTTGACATGTTTAATTTCCAAATCAAATTCACAAAGGAATTCCATCCACCTAGTTTTCCTAGCATTCATATTTGGTTGGTCAAACAAATATTTTAAGCTCATATGATCTGTCCTGAGCTCAAATGTTCTCCCAAGAGATAATGTCTCCATATCTTGAGAGCATGAACTATGGCTGCTAGCACTAAATCATGTGTGGCATAATTCTTCTCATGCTCCTTTAGATTTCTTGACTCATATCAAATTACAAATCCTTCTTGCATGAGCACTCCACCTATCTCTTCAATGCAATCATTTGTGCACACTAAAAAATCTTTCTTTGGATGTGCAATATTCAAAACAGGAGCACTAGTAAGAAACCTATTTAAATGCTGAAATCTTTTTTGACATCTTTCAGACCATACAAACTTGATATTCCTCCTCTACAATGAAGTGATTGGGTGAGCTATCTTGGAGAATATTTCAATGAACCTTCTGTAGTATCCTGCAAGACCCATAAAATATCTAACATCTGCAATATTCTTTGGAGTAGTCCAATCCATTATGGCTTCAATATTCTTTGGATCCATTGCAATTCCTTCTTCTGAGATGACATGTGTTTAATGGACAATCTACCAAGAGTGGACTCAAGGCGTGATCTCCCTAGCTTAATGCAAGACTAGAACAAATGAGACAAAATATGAAATAACTTTCCTAGATCTAATTAGAGATCAAGTGAATAGATGATTTACCTTTCAGATCGTGGATCCTTTCTCCTTGATGTTGCTCCAAGCTTAATGGTCTTCAGATCTTAGCTACAAAACCTGTCAATGCATACAAAACAACACAAGTAGTAAAATGCATCTAAACAATAATAGATCTAAGTAAGCAGTTAAGCAGCCAAACTACACAAACATCATCAATGCAACAACATTTGGTGGAAAGCATTTATATTACTGTATAAAAAGGGAAAGTACATAGAAGGAAGTGATTACAACCAAGGATTAACGTAGCAATCCTTCTCCAACAAGCCAATGCCAAAGCCTCCAAAGGAAGTATAGATCTCCCAAGAGATGAGTAGAGATCTCCTAAGCTAGTTTCACCTGCATGTAAGTACTATAGACTTCCTCCATTTGGAATGGGAATGAGCTTCACTTATATAGGACTAAGAGGATAGGGTAGGTTGAGATATGGTAGGAGAGAGCAAAGGGATCTTCCCAAAGGGCTAGGGAACCGAATGCCAGCTCCCCTATAAGCTAGGGATAGGGATCCACATCACTCACCTTCGAGAATGGGCTCGAAGATGCTCCTTTATCCAATTAACTGACATCGTCACAACATGCAATAGGACAACCTGTGATGTCGTAGGTTGCATTAAGATGACTTGCGACGACCTCGCAAAATCCAGCAGGAAAATGTTAGTATCTTTTCCAAGTTTATGACTTAGTCAAAGGAACTTCAGGCAATGTTTACACTGACTATCATGATGGCAATATTTAGGTGTAAAAGAATGCCCCCCAAAGAATGAAGGTGTTGGAACTTGACAGGTGAAATGCTTTGACAGAAGGAATGGCAATGGACTTGTGGGACGAAGGATGTTGCTGCAGTACAACTGAATCTGAGTACACAGTCTCATATGATTCACAACATGGGTGCCGACCAATACAATGCACATCCATGGTAGTAATGACAAACTGAACATAATCATGGCTACTAGACACAAGCGTAGATCCATGATGAGATGATAACATGGCCACGACCAATACAAAAGTGGATCCGTGTAACATGACTTAAAAAAATATCCAGCTCAACTTGGGTAAAACATGACTCCCTAGGGTCTTCAAGACAAACCCGCAATGATACGAATCTACCCATGTGATTACAAATGTCTTGATGTCGAACATGGTAGAAATCACTTGATTACCAGTCATTGATGTATACCGTTAACAAGCGCGAGGGAAATCGCCATTAATGTCAATGATCCCCAAGGTATCACAGTACATACCATTGAGCGTGACTTAATGAGTTGAAGTTGAACGCTCGACGAGATCTTTCAATCAAGAGTCAATGATGTAAACTCATGTCGAAAGCTAGGTAACCTGCCATTGAGGCATGTAGGCCCAAGGTACTCAATTGGTTTCTAAGTTCAATCCTCATATGATGATTGAAGTCAATGAGGATGAACCCGTCGAAGGAGGGACATGATGAATCCCCCATCATCAACATGAAACTCGATAACAGATGTTTGGAGCAGTTTGGATGGTACAGTAACATACAAGACTGACTCAGAGTAGACCTAACATGGCGGAAGTTGTGTTGACAACAAATGATGAGTGGTGAAAGTGTTCTTGAATATGGGCATGGCATGACTTGGAAGTATCGACATGACGAGAATGACGCCAACTCCTAATGCAACTGATGATGGACGCGTTTTTTGGGTGACCCAAAGGAGTAACAAGACTCAAGAAGTGGGAAAAACTCGAGGACAAACAGATGATCCAAGTGCTCTATGCAAATGCAAATGAGTGCCATGTTCAAGAATGACTAGGTACTGCCACAGGTAAAAAGTGTAACATAAAAGCTTTCCTTTTTCCCCATCATGACTGATGAGTGCATCATGTGTTTTTTATGAGCTTGATGAGGGTAACTAGATGCTCAGTATAGCTCATATCATAGATGAGTCCAATCCCTAATAATTTCTGAACCTGGGAGAGGAGGGTTTCGTCCCATAGTGGGCCCTTCAATGTTAAATTTGAATGAGTCCATAGAAGGTAAAATTGGTCGTCATTTCATGTTTACAGAGTCTAAAAAGAGTTAAAGAAGACTCCAACAGTTCTTTTTCACAAGGTTAGCCTCTTCGCCCGAAAAAGGGTAGAACAATGCAAGAGAGGAATCTTCCAGTCATGATCAGCTAGAGTATTCCTTTTTCGTAAGTAGTGCCCCCTGGTCCTAAAAAGGGGTAAAATATCACCAGGGAGATGACCATTCAAATACTTTAACAAGCGTGAACATGACAAGTTCGCTTGGAAATATTTTCGTATTTTGAGAGCCCGAAAAGAGCTTAAAGATAGACTCCAGGGGGGTTCCTTTTCTGTAGGAGTTTAACGAGCCAGGAAAAGTGATAAATCATAACTTGGTGACTTATTGTCATGGTTTCACGAGCATGAGAAAGAACAAAGAGTTAGCTCATCATCATTAAATAACCGAATTCTAACGGGCGAAAATAACAAACAAATTATTCAACGGGTTGTTCATACCTGACTACATTTATGAGATGATCACTATGATGCGAAAATGGCACAAATGAAACACTTAACGTCTCCTACATGCTTGAAAACTAGGTCAAATAGTCAATCGGGTATTAAAATGCAGCAAATAATCCAAACTATAGCAAATAACCCATAAAGCATCTAAATTTGAAAAAAGGATATTCCCTTTTTGTTTATAATAGGAAAAATGACCAAAAATAGTTACCATTTTCATTTGCCAAGTTTGGGGAGAATAAAGTGCCATTTGGAGCCAATTTTCATTCGTCGATTGCCAGGGCTACGA
The DNA here is from genome assembly GCA_027924585.1 of Larix kaempferi. Lineage (NCBI taxonomy): Eukaryota > Viridiplantae > Streptophyta > Pinopsida > Pinales > Pinaceae > Larix > Larix kaempferi. The sequence continues at coordinate 637,706 of BSBM01000131.1, forward strand.
TTGACCATTTCTTGAACCATTAGGAGTAGGTAAACCTAGACCTCAGCCAACATATCTCTAGTGGTTTACAATTTCATTTCTTGTTCATTTTTTAGGTTTTTAGGTTGATTTATGAGGGGATTTTGCACCCTCGAGTCGTCGCAAGCCTCCTTTACGGGAACTGCGATGAACCCGGGTCATCAAAAAACCCATAAAGGTGCTTTGCAATGATGTCTCCCTGCTAGCAATGACGGGGTGCGACGACAGAAACGCCCATCTCCAAACACGGGGGCTTCACTAGAAGGAAATATAATATCACGTTCATTCATATTGCGGTATTAAATATTCATGAAAACCTAAAAATTATATTGCTTATATATTAAGGGGAAAAGGGTTTTTTTATAAATGTAACAATACAAAAATACTTTGGGGTCTTTTTTATATGGGCGAGTTGACAAATATCTGCCAAATGGAGATGATGCGATCATGACCGGATGAGAAATCGGGTTGAGGCAAGGCTTGGGCTTACCAGTATGTAGGGAAATCGCGTCTTGAGGCATGCTTGAGGCCATGGGTTTCATGGTGAAGTGGGTTTCCATTCGATCATAGTCGAGAGACAGTGGTCATTGAAATCCAATTGTTACCAATAGCACTCATCCAGTTGTTACCAATAGCCTTGGGAGGCTCTAAGTCTCTAGGCCTGTTATAGGACCTCGATAGGCCTTGGGGGCTTGAATACCCAACCACTTGTTCCTATTATAGGCCTTGGGAGGTTTAGTCAGCCTCCTAGAGCTTGTTACAGGCCCTGGGGGATTGGATACCTAGCCCACAACAGGCTTAGTTAGCGATTGGGCAACTACAACATGCAATCGAAATGTTGTACTATGTGCATTGGCTCTAGTGACATATAAGAAGTGATCTCCTATCTCTTCATTAGACCATTAGATGTTGCAAATCATAATGATATGTGGTTGAGTAATTGCATTGTGGGTGAAGTAATGTGCATCCACAATATACATCGAAAGAAGAAAGGTGCATTGTAGAATGCATGTGGGGTCATAAGAGGGGTATCATATCAATATACTAGGTAGAAATATAAAGGGGTATAAAAAATGTAAATGAAAAAATTGATACATATAATATCTAGTGAAAGTAGAGGTTTTTTTAAATAGGGAAGGCATATTGAGAGGGGGTTAAAAAAACTATTTTGGAAGGTATTTTCCAATATTTAGAGAAATTAGGCATATTGTTTCATATGCCACGAACAAACGTGCTATGATAGCGGTTTATTGAGTGAATCCCCTGTGTCTCCAAATCAAAACCTAGCCCATAAGAAAAACTTTCAATGGTTTGGGTGAGTTCTAATAGTGTTTAAATGCTTCCTTTGACAGTTTTGCGGCCGTCACCATGGTTCTTGAATGGCGTGAGCGTGAACACAAAGTAGAAGATGTACAAGAGGCAAATGATCCATTATGTGTGGATGCATTGAGAAACTGTGGACTGTTGAAGTACTTCCAGGTCCAGGGCATGAGGTCCCAAGTCCTAGTATTGGAGCACATGCTCCGGAGTTGGGATGCAGCGCAATATTATTTCATGATCGAGGAGCACGTGCTGAATATAGATGTTGATGACATCTATTTCTTGAAAGGACTATCCCTGAGGGGGGATATTGTGTCTCTCATCGGATCACGAGGGAGTGACTGGATGGTGGATGATTTGATTGCCCAGCATTGTAATCCACATGCCTGTGCATCTAGTGGGAAATTCCCATTAAGGAGGTTCGAGAAAGTCCATTGCGCGTCATACTCTTCACTATAGTGAGGATTGCAGGGAGCCAAGTGGCTCACCTGGATACCAAGTCCCAAATGTTATATGTAGAGGAGTGTATGTCTCCCAAGGTGTTTAACTAGTGTGATGGACTCCTCACCAACCTTCGAGCTCAACTGAACAAGTGTTGGCATGGTGAAATCAACAAGTTCGGTTACAGATCAGTAGTGATCTCTTTCTTGCTAGAGTGGGTACCTCTCTTACACCCGCAGGTGACCTTGGATGATAGGGATGCCAAGGATCATCATATGGCTCGATAGATGAAGGTGATGGCCCGCCATGGTGGTGGGGGTCCGATCATCGGGTATGGTTCCAGATTCTTCACCTGGATGGAAGGCCAGCTGCTCATGATCGAGGACTATCTGTACAGTGGTATGGACTTCAGGGAGGATCCAGACCTGGTGTTGCCTAAGGGAGCAGAGTGGGGAGATATCAGTAAGAACAATGACCGTTGTAAGTTTTCATTTTGTGTATTTATAACTTTTTTTTTTGGTAGTGCTAATGAGTTAATAACATGTTTGTGTAGATGTGGTCCCTTCATGACCGGTCGGAGTTTCACTTCTTGCGAGGAGGGGAGAGGCACTAGCTGTAGCCCCATCCATGCATGATTCCATTGTAGAGATGGAGGATGTCTATGAGAACCTAACTAGGTTGACACTAGATGTTCTAGATCCGACAGTGCATGAGTTAACGTGGGCCATGCAAAGGTACACGGTTGGTGTGACCTTGCGCTTCAGTGCACTGTTGCGCAAGGTAGCGAGGGTGGTTGATTGTTTCCACGACCAGCAGGCGAGAGCTGCAAGACCCAGGGGTGCATGGGCCAGGCATTAGGCCTTATGATATTATGTATGTACTAAGAGCTTATGAGCCTCAGATTTTGTACTACTGAAAGCTATCCAGCTTCAGATTTTGTATAGACTCACTAAAAGCCATCGTGAATCAGATTTTGTATTAGTACTATTTTATCTAAATTTATATATATACAGACATTCTTGAGGCTTTATACATTTGTGTTCCATATGAGATCTTGTTTATATGTTTGCTTTTGTGATGAATTATTTACATGTTATGTCCTCTTTTACAGTTCATGAATATGCTTATCTATGTGCAATGTACCAATCTAGGATGAAGTTGGCCATGGAGTCGGCAATTGCGTTCCTGTCTCATGGAATGTGCAGGTATTGAATGGATTCAAGGGACCTTTCCAGAAGACGGACTCATCTATAGAGACAGAGTAGGATAGGGTCATAGATAGCATAAATTCGGTTGAGATGAGAGACCACTAGTTGCAAATCCAAATAGATAACAACATGGTCCATACCCAAGGAAAGAGCCTCGGTTAGGGTTCCAATGACTGCCTGATATTCTGCAACATTGTTGGTTGCGAAACAAAGACACATTCCTCCTAAGCTAATAAGCTCCCGGTGGGTGAGTACAACACCCAGGCTGTCGAGGCAAGGTTGCGAGTATGCCGAATAGCGTCGTCCGTGAATCCATAGCAAGTGTCAATCTTCACACACAGACAAAAGATGGCATAAGTAACGAAACAAGACCTAAGCACGCAAAAAACAAAGCGTCACACCACACAAAACACATGCCATGTACAGTATATATAAGAGGTATATGTATGAAAAACGCAGGCATAGTACCTCTTCAAGTAAAGCCCATTACGGGGTTCACCTAAAGATATCCCGTCATAGTCTTCTAACTCATAGGCTCCCTTCTCCAGGATGCGTTTTACTATGTAGGGTCCATGCCGCATGGACTCAAAATTTCCTGCCCCCAGCTTGTCATGTCTTTGGTCATATGTAAGAACCAAATCACCCTCACTATAAATGTGAGGTTCTACCGACTTGTCACACTGAGCTTTGATGCGTTTCTTATGAGCTTCGTTGGCAAGAGCGGCATCGCGGCAAGTATCGTCGAGTTTTTCTAGGTAGAGGAAGCGTTCTTCCTTAGTAGTAGTGTTAGGGAAAAGTTCAACTGCGAGTTTGAGGGACGGAATCTTGCACTCAATTGGTAGGACTGCCTCCAATCCATAAACTAATTGAAAGGGGGTAAATCCAATGGCGGTCTTGACAGAAGTTTGATAAGCCCATAGTGCAGAAAAGAGCATGTTGTGCTAGTTGGACTTGTGCATACCCACCATGCATTGGATCATGGTTTTCAAGACCTTGTTAATGGCCTCTACTTGTCCATTGGACTGCGGGTAGTACGGTGTTGATTTTTCATGGTGAAAACCCAATCTAGTGCTCAATTCGTCGACCATGTGGTTCATGAAGTGGGAACCATGGTCGGTGACTATAGCTTGAGGAGCTCCGAACCGCGCTATAACATGATTGGACATGAAGAGTGCGGCAGTTTTTCCATTGTCCGTGTATGTAGGCATAGCCTCGACCCAATTTGTAAAGTAATCCATGGCTACTATGACGTAACCATGCCCCCCATCCGAGGTAGGATTACAGTGCATGAAGTCAATGCCCCATTTAGCGAAGGGGCCAACGGCAATAACCGAGTGTAACTAGACATAGTGGGTGTGCTTTTTAGTTTGAAATTTCTAGCATGGAGGACATTTTTTTATGGTCTCGATACAATATTTAAAGATAGATGGCCAATAATATCTTGCGCGAAGTATTTTCTGGGATGTCTCCATCCCAAAGAGATGACCACCACATGCCCCATCATAACAGTCATTTAAGACGTGTTCAGCCTCTTACTGAGTGAGAAAACGTCGAAGAATAGAATCAATACCACGATGGTACAAAGTATCACTGATGATCAGGTAATACTTTGCATGGTGGCGTATTCGACGACGGGCATCTTGAGAGAGTTGGGGACTGAAATGTTGGGTCTAAAGATATAAAGTGATATCTCCATACCACGGATCAGATGTGCTGATGAGGAAAAATGATTCATCTAGAAGAGAATCATTGGGCTCAAAGTCAACATCAGCTTGGGGAAGATCACAAATCAGCTCGGCAAACACCAAAGACTTTTTAGACTTGGCCTTTTTGAATAGGAGATCAAATTCCTACAGTATCACGATCCAACGTGAATACTTTTCCCCAAGTACCTGGTGTGTCAAAACATGGTACATGGGGTTTGAATCGGCGATGATGGTGGTGGTGTGGAGAAAAATGTAATGTCAGAACTTTTGGATGGAAATAACTGTTGTGAGAGCGAGTTTCTCAACATAGAGTAACGCGTTTCAGAGTTAATGAGACCCTTACTTAGGTAGTGTATCACATGTTCCGAGGCGTTGACTTCTTGTACCAAGACCATGGTGATCGTGGTGGCACAAGAGGCAAGATAAAGGAGGTAATCCTTGTATTAATTGGGTGGTTGGAGCACAGGGGCGTGCGTTATAGCATGTTTGATACCATCAAAATATTGGTGTGCTTGATCATCCCAAGAGACTCTATTCTCCATCGTTGCTTAACTCATGAAGAAGCGGAGCTAGTGCTTAATGATTTCCATAGCGGAGCATGTGGTGGTCAGTTATCCGGGCTTGCGACAACCCAACGTATCTTGTGAGCGGGCTATTTTTGGCCTACGCTCTTCAAATATTGTGTAAATGATGTGAAGAGATGTCACCCTTTTCAGGTGTTTGCTAGGAACATGCGCTTGCACCTTGCTCCTTTACATTCGGTCATCACCATCGGTCCCTTCACCAAGTGGGGGGTAGATTTCATAGATAGAAAACCAGCTTCGGTTGGGGGGCATCACCATATCATCGTGGCCGTTGATTATTTTACCAAATGGTTGAGGCCATGCCGGTCGTTAAATTCGATGGTGCTACAGCAGCCCACTTCGTATTCAATCAAATTATAGCTTGATTCAGTATCCCGAAGGATATTGTCACTGACCATTGTAGTCACTTTCAAAACAAGATGATGGAAGAGTTCTCACTTAAGATTAGGTTTCAACAAGATCACTCATCTTCATGCTATCCCCAAGCGAATGGTCAAGTTGAGGCAATACATAAGTCCTTAAAGACCATTCTCCAACGAACCATCTGACAAAGCAAGATCAATTGGCATATTATGTTATCTCTTGCTTTGTGGGTGTATCGAACCACAGTCAAGACTTCCACCGGGTTCTCACCATTTCAGTTAGTTCATGGTGTGGACTCTATCTTACCCAATGAATGTGAAACCCCTTCCTTAAATCTAGCTATAGAGCTCCTACCTGACACTTCAGAAGTAGAGCAACGTCTAGTCTACCTCGAGCAACTTGATGAGCAGCATCGGGATGCCGTCATAGAAATTGATGCTAACAAATGTCGTGTTAAGGTTTAGTATGATAGGTTTGTTTGTACCTGGCAATATGTTGAAGGTGAATTGGTCCTTCTATATGATCAAGATAAGGAACCCCTGGGGGAATGCAAGTTTAACCCCATGTGGCACGGTCCTTACGTCGTGAGGCATGTCCTGGAGAAAGGATCCTACAAGTTGGAATATTATGAGGGGAATTCCTTGAAGGAGCCTAGAAATGGGCTCTACCTCAAGCAGTATTACGCTTGAGCTTCTAGCTCGAGCTGATACTTTTGTATACTATTGTATAGTTGCTTCTGTACATAGTTTAGTTTTCTTTTGATTTTTCGGGTCTGCTGATTAGCTTCCGTTTGGTTGACATATGTCATCCGAATCTCCAGTGTTCTTGGGATTCATGGATGGGGATAGCCCTCATACACAGAGACGAGCTTCTGTTGCGTGGGTTATTTACTCGCCTGACCATCAGATTGTGTCTTTAGAAGGTGCTTGTCTCAGTCCTACATCCAACAATCTAGCTAAGTACAGTGCTATTGTCGAGTTACTTTGGGATGCCATTCTGCATGGTATCCAGTCTTTATAATTCCACCTGGATTCGCAAGTGGTTGTGTCTCAGTTGAACGACCAATACTGTGTGAGGGATCCTACGTTACTGAGGAGTTTCTTAAGGGTAAGACTCTTGGAACGTCAATTTGTTTTCATTACATAAATTCATGTTCCGAGATGTTTTAATCATGTAATTGATGCATATGTTAATTATGTCCTAGATTGGTATTTGTCACATCAATAAAAGAAGCACACAAATAAAAATTCATTCATACATTTGTACATACACAATAGTAGAACTGGATAATCATAGTTTTTTTCATTAATAATATGTCCAAAAAGGTGGTGTCATAATACAAAACTAGAGCCCATAGCTCTCAAAAATATACAATCCGATACAAAAAATAGTGGGACCCCATGGCATCTAATCCCTACGGGGAGGCCTCGCTACCTCGGCGGGATGAGTCTAAATGTAATAGTGTAGTGCGTTGGCTATACGCCGCAGTAGCTGCACTCAGGTACCTGGTCCCCCTACAACATGTCACTGCATCGCGTCTGGGATATGCTCTACCTCTATGATCAGTACTTTAGTAGTCATGCAGGTCAGGTTGACCTGTACCATCTCTAAAGTTTGCTCTTTCACTGCACCTACTACCTCGCCTCCTCTTCCTCTGTGGTGCTATCGTGGGAAACCCTGAGGTCTTCGCGGACCCATATCTATGAGCAAACAGTCACCCATTAATATATGATAGCACACCAAAAATATTTTTGCATTCACTTATAATAAAAAATAAAAAATAAAAAATACACAAAACATAAAAAGAGTAGTCATATCTATGTCCCCGAACATGGCCCCTGGTGGGAGCAGCATGTCTCTGTCTCCCCGGTAGTCTATCCCCTCATATGGGTAGTTACCGATGGTGATGAACTGTCGTGCCCACCAATGAAAGAAATCCTCAGAATATGGTGAATCTTGTCAGCCACCACTCTTTTGCGTCAGTACCTCTTCCCACCAGGTCTAGGTGGGATTTCGGAGACCATGCGGACGGAATTCAACCCTCGGACTCAAACCAGACACTCTCTCAAAGAAAACACTACATAAGATACTGCCAAAACCGAAGTTTTTGGCCGTCCCATCTTGAACTCCGTTAGCTACCTCTTCATAGTAACTAGCAATGTTGTGCACCAGTCATACACCATTGGTCTCATGCACTCTGCTGCATAGAATATCACAGGCCTCGAAGCCTGATGAAGTGTAGCTGATCCTGTAATCCTTCCGAGGGTAATGACTATGATCTTCATGCTTAGTCTTGCTATAGCCTCCATGGGGACCTGGATACCCACCTTTTGGGTGCCAACAATACAATACCTTTCAATGTAATCACTGATAGTGATTCCTCCTCTCACGCTGCGAAACCTAAGACTCGTTGTCTCCCCTCGGTGGGACAATCCAGTGATGAAGTATATATATTCCACCTCCAATGGAAGTCATTTACCATCTAGATCGAAATGTTGTGCTTCGGTACCCCAATAATTGACCAACTGAGTGAGAAATAGGTTTTGGGCACTTAAACCCCCGATGCTCAAGAATTTGTATAGGCCACATGCTTGTAATGCTTGTTGGGAGGGTAAATCTTGGTGTACATGCTCATCAACAATGTCATGTTCTCTCTCTATCCATTCTAGGACCATCCTAGAAGCATTTTCCATGCGTTTTTTAGTGCCCACATCTTAAAAAATGCAACCCATGGCGCTGTACATTTGCTACTATGTACATAATCGCGCATATACACGGTCAATGCATGTGTTGACCGGGCACAAAAATCCCTCCACGTGACCCCTATTATGATATCCCACGTGCAATGAGTTATGGGTGTAACTTATGGCAAAAATTAAATTTTGACCATTAAAAACTGAAATAAAAACAATGAATTTTAAGAGGGGGATGAGACTACCAAACTGATCTAGATGGTTTGCGATTCTGACACCTATAGTTCCCATAATCTGCAATTGAAGATTGAGGGTAAAAACCAACCAAAAGCATTATGGTGGGTAAAAAGTGAAAATGGAATGGTAAAAGTAATTTCTTTTTGCTATTTATAAGTTTTTAAACCCACTTTCCTATATTTTTTGTCGTTTTGAGCCGTTTTGGACTAATATGAAGTTGTAAAGCGCCTTTTTGAACAGTTTTTCCAACAAGAGTGGATTTTTCAACCGTTTCACGCCTTCAGCGGGTATTTTCTACACTTGGAATATAGGTTAGGATGTCATTTTGCCTGCATTTTTGCATCGAACTTATGACCACATTCATTAACCTTAGGTGCAACGCCACTTTTTAACTGACACAAAACCTCTATGCTCCTTTAGAAGTGTCGTTATTTGGCAGTAGGGCTTGTCCGACCATGAGTGCCCTAGTTAGATCCTTGTATGTCTTTTGGCACCCATGTTGTTGTTTCTCCTTAGGATTAGGAGTCCTTTGTAGTTATGCCATGACATTTCAATGAAGAATCATACTCTACTTCATTTTATTCTGGCCATCTCCCATGAGGACTCCCCATTTATGTCAAGTTGTGATTGCATTGCATTATCTTTCTTGCCTTTTGAGCCTTGTGTCGGCTCCCGCTTTTCACAGTTATTAGCCATGTTCCTGAGCACTTTCCCTTCTGAGCCAAGTAGAGCCTCCATTTATCTTTTGCAGCTTGACAACCGTTTACCTTGAGGGAACACCCCCCCGAGTGTCCAAGTAATGGAAGGTTATTGCCCAGATGAGTAGCGGTGTCAGGTGTACAGAAATCCAGTTGGTCGACAGTAACAATTCGACCTTGATGGGGGAATTGTACTATGCAGAAGATAGGTGATTCGACAGCAGTCATGGCGTAAAACCAATTACAACCAAGCAAAATATTATAATCTAACGGGGAAGCGATCAATTCCACATTAATGGTTGCGGTCTTGCCCCCCAACTCGACTGCTAAGGCTTGTAATAGCCCATGAGGTTGAAATCCACGTCTGTCGAATACTTTCAAGGCGGTAGGAGAACGGTTCAACTCGAGAGATCCAATGGCTCTCCAACACGAAATCAACATGACTGAGGTAGAGGCACCTTCGTCCAAAATGGTACAATGGATTGTCTTCCCAACAAGGTTTGTGGCAAATTGAAATGCCAACTGATGGGAAATCCTCTATTTAAAGTATTTGAGCCGGAACATGATGGTATTAGAAGAATCCGGATCAACCGCACCGATGGCAGCGAGGAGAGTCTTGCGCTAGTTAGGACAATTCTCCAAGACCTTAAGCATCGATATAGAACAAGGAGCTTGTGCCAGGTCCTCTACAATATTGTAGTTCTGAGTGGCTCGAGCATTGCGATTGAAAACATCTTTTTGAATCGTGCTCTTGGACGTACGCAACACTGACTCTAAAGAGGGATTCTCAATGGTGAGGGAAGCATGTGGAATGGTGACATCGGGAATAGAAGTGTAAGCTTTTTAACTATTACTTCCAACAGGTTCCTTCGGTGGGACTGAGTCATACGATTGGGAACATGTGTTCAAGTTGACGGTCTCACTACACATCATGAGAACATGCACGGTGGAGGATGATTTTCCTTGGGAAGGAGAGGTGTGTGTGATTAGTTGCTGGTTTTGAGTGGGCAAGGGATCGTTGAGAACTGCGATAGTATAATTTCCTTTGAGAAACTTCTAAACTTCGTCTCGGTGGGGACATTCTTTTGAGAAATGATCTCCACCGCACAGTAAACAAGGCTACTTCAGCTTCCTCTTCTGTTTGGTATTGTGCTGAGTGGTTTGGGCTCCCGTTGGTTAGAAGATTTCTTAGGTTTCCCCTTCTTCTTCTTCTAACCACCGGACTTCTGAGATGAAGCTGATTGCACAGAATTCACCTCTTCGGTGGAGGCAGGAGTGGTGGACTTGGTAGTGTTGTTTCCATCCTATGGTGGTGATGGAGAAGAACCTTGAGGGTTCGACGAGTCACCAGTTTGAGTAGAAGGTTGGGAGGAAAGGGAACCAATGATGCCATCGGCCTGTGGTCCCTTGGGTGGTTTCGTGGGATCATACGTAGGGAGGGGTGCATCATGAACAATTTTGTACAATGTGCCAGATTGAGAAAAAACCAAGTCTAAGTAATGGGCACGAGTAATAGCCTGATCCTCAGTGATGGCTCCTCCCATAGCTACGTCTCAAACTACGACGGGTAAAAGTGACTTTGTGAACCAGTCAGCTAAGAGTTGGTTTGGAATATGAGCGTTAATAAGAAGTTGTCTTCACCGCCATTCATGAATATGATCTGAAATATGAGTGGCAGTGTTCTGGTGAAGGGAGGTCAATAAGTCCGTACCAGTCTCATAGCGGATGGGTAACTAGAAGTGGGTCAAAAAAGACATAGCAAGAGATCGAAAATCTGGAAATGAATTGGGTGGTAGTTCAATATACCACTTGGCAGCTAGGCCGGTGAGAGTCCGTTGAAATAACCTAAGATAGATCGAGTCGTCCATCAAGGAGTTGGATGAAAACCATAGATGGTATGTCATCAGATGGTTTTTGGGATCCTCATTGGATTGCCATAAAATTTGGGGATATATGATGGTAACTTAATCGGAATGGTCGTCCAGTTATGCCCATGGAAGATGGGATCATTCGTCAGACGAGATAGGTCGAGTAAGTCCAAAAAATGACAGCTCTTGGTTCAGTTGGGGGTACTGATAGTATTGATAAGGCATGTATGGACCGGTAGGTCCTTCAATCGACTGATTGTAGGGTGTTCCTGGAGGAAACTGACCGTAAGAGGGTATGTTTCTTGGACCGTAAGTAGGTCCGCCGCCATAAAAAAGTGGTCCATTACCATAATAAGGTGGTCCGTTACCATAAGGTGGGGGCCCGCCTCCACCACCAGGATGGGGTGGGATTCCTCCAAATGGTGGGGGTCCGCCACTACCACCGGGATAGGATGGAACTCCACCATCTCCGTCAGGAGCAGGTGGTGGTCCACTGCTGCCACCAGGATAGGGTGGGCCTCCACCGCCTCCGTCGGGAAGAGGTGGTGGTCCACCGACACCGCCGGAAGGGTAAGGGCCGCCTCCTTCACCTCCACTAGGATAAGATGGTCCTCTGCCACCGCCACCAGGGTAGGATGGTCCTCCACCACCACCACCAGAATGGGATGGGCCTCCTTCATAAGGTGGAGGTCCGACACCACCCTAGGGGGTGTCCCTCCGCCTCTACTGGAATGGGGAGAGCGTCCACCTCCGCCACTAGGGGGGTGGGCCATGATTGCCAGAATGAGGTGGTCCTCTACTAGAAGGTAGAGGTCTGCCAACTACAGAATTGTGTGTGGGCCCATCGCCTCCAATTTGAGGTGGGGGTGGACCAAATGGGGGGGGGGGGGTGGGACTTGAGGGACTATAGGTGGGGGTCCATGTAACACATTTTTTTGTCCCCATAGAGTGTATGGATTTCTGGTATAGGGTATCCCGTAGAGTGCATTTCCAGGATTCAGTTGTCCCGACACATGGTTAAGATAACCTGGATACGCTTGACTCCATGGTGGTTGAATTACATTGGATGGTCCCCCAACATGAGATAATCCCGTGGTGGAAGGTCCGGCAAGTAAGGAATTTCCAACAGAAGGACCGATGGGAACTCCTCCTCCAGTATTATGGTGAGGAAATGGGGGATTCCCCCCGGCAACAACTGGCTGACCACTAATCAAAGGTTGACCCAATACAGGTTGTTGATTATCTATTATAGTATTAAAATTACCCGTAAGGAAGGTAGGGGGTAAAGAGTATCCTCCCCGTGTGTTTTGGGGTGGGGGAGGAATGGGTAACATAACTGTGGTAGTAATAGGTGTGTTGGACTGCTGTCCTTCAATAGGTTGGGTTGTTTGAGGTATAGGACTGGTCTCCTGTTGAAGTGGTGAGTTTGCAGGAAATGAAGGTTGACCAGATTCATAAATGGTCAGGTTGTGGACGGATGGTTCGGGTGAATCAAAAGATACTGTGTGAATAAGGATTTCTCTATACATAGTGTTAGCCCTTTGTGTGAGACTTTGTATTTGAACTTCATCACCCATGGCACGTAATCGATCTAAGTGATCACAAAGGGGTCCCGAAAGGTTGGTGGGAGTGGGCCAACTGGGTGCAAATCAAATGGAAAAATGGGTCACTTGTTGACCTAGAGTGGTTTCCCAAAAGGGTGCAATTGGACCAAATGCAGCTGATATAGGGTTGTCTAGGGGAGGATTTATCCATTCCAACGACCCAGGCTCTCCCGTTAAAATGGGAGGTAAGTTTGGTGAAGTGGAAGTGCCCACCTCATCACCTTGTCGGGGGTTGGAGGAAAATGAGTCTGGAGGGGTTGGAGGGAACAAGCATGCTCCAACATTCAAAGTAGGGTTTTCCACTTTAGGTGACATGACCGTGTTACGTGGGCCCATTCTTACCTTCGAAATTACCTCCTGGTTAAGGGGATATTCGGGTGGTAAGTTAAAAATTATACGGGACCTTCTCCAAGGAAAGTCATCCAGAGTGAATGAAATAGAGTTTCTCTTAGGGTAATCTAAATAAAAGAAAAGCAGTACAGAAAAAATCTACACAAAATAAGGTTGCAAGCAAACTTATGTGGCAGGTGTGGATTCAAAAGCCTGGAACCTCACAGGATTGTCAAGGATTCGCAAATCGCTATATACCATAGGAGCCAACAGTAAAACACGACAAAGATGATTGGGACAATACCCTTTCCTGAATACCCGACTACCTGGACAGTACGTGCATAGTAATCTCCCTGAGTGTTGTTCTTGGTGTATTTCTCTATCAAGACGGCCAAATGGTTAACTTAGTTGGTTTTAGGAATCCTAATCGTGTCTCCCAATATACACAAGGTATGTGGGAGCTCAAATCCGTAGTGGTGCTATCGAATGCACAACCGTAAGGCATGAGACCTTCCTATATACTATCGAGTACGTAAAACACCTTTCTATATACGCCAAGTACGTGAAACACCTTTCGATATACGCCAAGTACGTGAAGTACTTGGTGGGTATGGGAAAGAGCTTCGATATACCTGGTTGGTAGGTGAAAGAGCTTCGATATACTCATTGGTACATGGAAGACTACAATACCCATGGTGTACAGTGCTGGAAAGTAACGACAGTTGCCACGTTTTATGACGTCAGAACACGTCTCTAACTTAACACACAAGTTACTAAAGATTTTATCCTAGTTCTACTGTTAATTTTATATGTACGGTTAAGTGAATGCATGACGTGAGTACATAAACGTAAACATAATGCAAGCCCTAACTACATGCAAAAAAATATACTTTCCTTTTTATGAATGCCATATATGAGAGGGAGAAAATTCTTTCCTTGTGATTTTTCCAAAACAACAAAATGCAACACAATCCCAAATCTATCAAATTTGATAAAAAATACTCTTTTCGGTTTTCCGTTTTTCCAAGCAAAACACGAAAAAATAAACAAGCATAACAACCAAATCTAAATATTTTCTTTTGTCTTTTCGAATAAAAAACTAAGAGATGAAAAGAGAGAAATTCCCTATCTAGAGCACTCTAACTTTTCAAATTCCACAATTATGGCTTAAAAGCACCGAAAAACCAAGAATTCATACAATTCTTTCAAGCATGGAATCACTTTTGTAAAAAACTTGATCTCATTCGAATTCTTCAAGAAAATGAATGATTCACAATTCCTAAAAGGTACAAATGTTTAATTTTTTCTACCAAACTTTTCCAAAAGACTAATGAATGAAAAATTCCAATGCATGAAGCAGTTTCTACAACAATTTTCAAATGCACGTGAAAATGGTAAAAATGATGCACTCTCAATTTTCCAATGATATGCCAAGATTAGAATTGGACAACACCTATATTTTTAAACATGAAAAGCTGAAAAGAAAGTTAATGTGCAGCACCCTAAATACTCAAAAAATCTCAAGAAAATGACAAGCACTCATGTGAACTGAAAACACTCAAGACACCCAATCAACAACTAAATGCAAACAAAACTAAATGACAAGTTCAAAAAGAAGTTTGGGGTCAGATAAAATGCAAGGATCAGATTAGGTAGGGAAAGGAGGGAAAACAAGGTTAAGTGGATGAAGGTGGGGGAACCCAAAGTGTCCACCACTACCAAACTTAAGCTCGTTAAAAATGGGACCCAATACAAATCAACACAGAATCCAAACACTTTCAACACACAAATCAAAAAGAGGTCTCTGACTAGATCTTGTAGTACAGAGGGGTCTGCACACCAAATCAAAACTCAAATCAAATGGAGAGGGGATACCCTTGTATAAAAATTAACAGATTGGCGCAGTCTGTGTTGAGACACAGAGTGACCTTCACAGGTCACCAATGCAGGGTTAGCAACGATGTTGCAGGACACTAATGGGAAAATTGCGACGACAGCTCAAAAGACAGAGAAGCAGAGTGCAAAGAATGACAGGTCGGTGCTCTGGTTCTACCGCCCAGGTGCAATGGGCGATAACCAAACTCAAGGATCAACAGATCTCCAAGATATGTGGAATAAAATGGTCTAAAAATTGAGAGTACAGACTCATAGGAAGACAACAGACTCTTCAAAGTGAAGATCTGATGGTGAAAAAAGGCTTAGGAGGCAAATGAGGTGGCTTGCAAAAGAAATCAAATGAAAATGGCATTCAAATTGCCAACTAAAAACAATGTTATTCCCCAATATGGTCGCCAGATTTGTTTAACGGACAATCTACCAAGAGTAAACTCAAGGCGTGATCTCCCTAGCTTAATGCGAGACTAGAACAAATGAGACAAAATATGAAATAAATTTCCTAGATCTCATTAGAGATCAAGTGACTAGATGCCTTACCTTTCAGATCGCAGATCCTTTCTCCTTGATGTAGCTCAAAGCTTAATGGTCTTCAAATCTCAGCTGCAAAACCTGTCAAGACATACAAAACAACACAAGTAGTAAAATGCATCTAAACAATAATAGATATAAGTAAACAGTTAAGCAGGCAAACTACACAAACATCATCAATGCAACAACATTTGGTGGAAAGCATTTATATTACTGTATAAAAAGGGAAATTACATAGAAGGAAGTGACTACAACCAAGGCTTAACGTAGCAATACTTCTCCAACAAGCCAATGCTAAAGCCTCAAAAGGAAGTATAGATCTCCCAAGAGATAAGTAGAGATCTCCTAAGCGAATTTCACCAACATGTAAGTACTATAGACTTCCTCCATTTGGAATGGGACTGAGCTTCACTTATATAGGACTAAGAGGATAGGTTAGGTTGAGATATGATAGCAGAGACCTAAGGGATCTTCCCAAAGGGATAGGGAACCAAATTCCATCTCCCCTATAGGCTAGGGATAGGGATCCACATCACTCACCTTAGAGAATGGGCTCAAAGATGCTCCTTTATCCAATTAACTAACATCGTCGCGGGCTGCAATAGGACAACCTGCGATGTCGCAGGTTGCATTAAGATGACCTGCGATGACCTCACAAAACCCAGCAGGAAAAGGTTAGTATCTCTTCCAAGTTGATGACTTAGTCAAAGGAACTTCAGGGAATGTTTACACTAACTATCATGATGGCAATATTTAGGTGTAACAACATGACCCAAATACTGTACCTTCTATTGATAGAAATCACACTTGCTCAAATTTGCATACAGTTGATGTTCTTTAAGGACTTGCAACACCATTCTTAGATGTTCATTATGCTCTTCTTCATTCCTTGAAAAAACAACAATTTTATCCAACAACACAATTACAAACTTATCCAAGTACTTGTTAAAGACATTATTCATGAGACACATGAATGTAGCAGGTGCATTGGTAAGACCAAATGGCACCAGTATTAATTCATAATGGCCATATCGTGTCTTGAAAGCTGTCTTGTGAATGTTTTCTTTCTTTATCCTCACTTGATGGTATCTAGACCTCAAGTAAATCTTTGAACACACTCTAGCTTCCTTCATTTGATAAAACAAGTAATCAATTCTTTGCAATGGATACTTGTCCTGACTGTCACTTTATTGAGCTTCCTGCAATCAATACATAGCCTTAAATTCCCATCCTTTTTCTTGAAAAATAACACAGGTGCTCCCCAAGGAGATACACTAGGTCTGATATATTCCTTGTCAATTAATTATTGCAGCTACATCTTCAACTCTACTAATTATGGTGTGCTCATTCTATAATGAGCTTTGGAAATTGGCGCTGCCCCTGGAACAAGATTGATGAAAAAATCAATATCTATTTTTTGTGGTAGCCCTGACACTTCATCCGGAAATACATCTTGGAACTCTTGCAATAGTTGAAAGTCTTCTATCTGTGTTCCCTTATCTTCTGATGAATCTAATATATGCACTGCATATAATTGGAAACCCTTCCTATAAAACTTTCTCAACTACCCGGCTGAAATCTTCATTACTGGAACTTGCTTTAGAATTCCTCTAACCAACCTTGTCCTTCCCTCTTCGTCAATGCATTCAAGTAATTTCTCATAGAATTCTAACTTGGCTCTATGTATTTCCAACCAATCCATACTAATTAGGGAATCATAAGATCCTAATGGTAAGACATTTAAATTTAGATTTGTGAGGAGTCCATTCAATTCTATGGGGCACTCCATCACTACTTCACTAACCTTTCTCTTGCTCCCTGTGGCTAATTGAACTAGCCAAGACTTACTATGCTTTAATTTACTAATAGAACAACCTTCAGCTACCTTAGGATACAGATAACTATGAGTAGATCCTGGATCAATCAAAACAGAAATAGATTGCTTAGAAATCTTACCTTCAACTTCCACCACTACTGATTGATGGTTTGCTTGGTGATCATCCAATGCTGTAGATATTAGAGGTGTTTCTCTTGCCATATCTTCTACTGTAGTTGTTTTTTATAGTTTGTGCAAACTTCTGGGATTCTCCCTCCAATGCGGACATTCTCTAAGCACATGGTTTCCTCCACATATCCAACATTGAAGTGGCCATTTTGGTGCTCTATCTACTGCCACTGCTAGCTTGAATCCACTTCTTTCTTGCTAGCCCTGTGGTAAATTTATGGGATGATTTCTGAATGGTGGCTTGAATCCACTTTTCTTTTGTTCAAACCTCCCTCTGGGATTTCCTTTCCATGCTGGTTGAACCTCTATTTTTCCTTTAATCTGCTCATAGAAATGCATTGCCATTCTAATGGATTCATCCAGACTTGGTGGATTGACAAACTCAATCCATCTCTGAAATTTTGAGGTAGACTACCAAGGAAACATTGTATCTTTATCCTTTCATCCTTGATGTAATCCACATACCTCAATAATTCCAAAAACTTGTGGACATGCTCTTCATGGAATTCTTCCCCAACCTGAGGTGTTTCTATTGCAGATATTAGAGGTGTTTCTCTTGCCATATCTTCTACTGTAGTTGTTTTTTATAGTTTGTGCAAACTTCTGGGATTATCCCTCCAATGCAGACATTCTCTAAGCACATGGTTTCCTCCACATATCCAACATTGAAGTGGCCATTTTGGTGCTCTATCTGCTACCACTGCTAGCTTGAATCCACTTCTTTCTTGCTAACCCTGTGGTAAATTTATGGGATGATTTCTAAATGGTGGCTTGAATCCACTTTTCTTTTGTTCAAACCTCCCTCTGGAATTTCCTTTCCATGCTGGTTGAACCTCTGTTTTTCCTTTAATCTACCCATAGAAATGCATTGCCATTCTAATGGATTCATCCAGACTTGGTGGATTTACAAACTCAATCCATCTCTGAAATTTTGAGGTAGACTACCAAGGAAACATTGTATCTTTATCCTTTCATCCTTGATGTAATACACATACCTCAATAATTCCAAAAACTTGTGGACATGCTCTTCATGGAATTCTTCCCCAACCTGAGTTGATTGAGCTCTTTCCTCTTGTTATCATAATACCTAGATGATAGGTATTTCTCCTTGAAGTACCTTTTAAACTGCTCCCAGCTGATCCTTATTTCCCTGATCCTTTTCATTTGCATGAGGTGCTCCCACCAAATTTAAGATCTCTCACTTAGCTTGTAAATGGAAACTCGGGCCTTTTCATTTTCTCAATAATCATGCATTATGAAATACTTCTTCATTCCAAGAAGCCATGCCTCTACCTCTTGACCAGTCTTGATTTATCCATCAAATGTGGGAGGCCTTTCCTTCCTAAATTCTCCCCATGGGATCCCTTTGAATTTATTTATCCTCTCAATTCTGTTGGAAGTATGACTTCGGATTCTGTGAGAACCTTTGGAGTCATCTGACCTGCTGGAAAGAGACATTGGAGAGGGTGTTATGTGCTTTCTACTCACATAACTCCTTCTAGGGCTTGGAGTCCTCTTCCTAGAACGACCTCTAGAATGACTACCTACATCTCTTTGTTCTCTTCCCACATTGCTTGGGTTAGACCCAAGGTTCATCCTCTATTGCATATCATTGAGGCTCTGCAAGATGGCAGCATTGAGCTGGTGCTTCTCTTCCCGAGCCTTCATCAATCTCTCATTAAATCTCACCATGGTTTCAACCAAGTTTGGGGGAGTTATCTGCTCCCTTATCCCATTAGATTCGGTTTTAGTATGTTCTTCTTGCACATTCTCTCCTAGCACGTATTCCTCATGCTCATAAGTATATTGGGCGTCGTTAATGCTCACCATTTCCCACTTTCTTGTATGCTGACCTTGTTGTACGATTCAACGATTAACAACTGCAACCACTATGCATTACAGAGACATTTATTAGGTATTATAAGAATGCATATAAGACCCAAACATCCATATAAATCTAGAAATTACTCATTGGAAAACAACAATAATAAATGTTTATAAAAACCATACCATGGGCGCTTCTCTTCCTATAAATCCATTCACAGTTCGGCCCAAGCAGCCCCAGTGCTACAACTTGAGCTCTGATACAACTCTGTCACATCCCCGATTGCCCTGGTGGCCTTCAGAGGCGATGGGAGACCACTGATACATTTTTGTTCCAATAATTCGCTTTGATTTTCCAAACAACTGCAATGGCCTCTGATCCACAATCCACAATCTCCTTCCCCCAATCTGCAGTCGAAATTTGGAAGCCATATTTCCAAATCCACCTCCTCGACTAAATCGTGCTCCTGACATCCACAATCCGTAATGCAGAAGTTGGAAGCCGGAAGTCCTTTCATGGCCTCAAAAATTACTAGTCTGACTTCCACAGTTCCGCAATATGCATGCGGAACTCGGAATTTGGAATCCTCAAATCGCATTTTCAAAGAATTTTCTCCTCCGCAATTAAGCAATTTGCAACGCGCGTTGAATATGTCAGAAAGAGGAAACCTCATTCCGTAATACGGGAAAAACCACCTTTCGACTTCCATAATCCGCAATCTTCCCTTCATATGCGAAAATTCAGAAATACAAAGCACCAATCCCCATGAAAATCGCCTTCTGATTCCCACAATCCACAACCCTCCTTGTGGATGCAGAAAGGTGGAGTTCCAACGCACCAACCGCATGGAAATTTCCCTTCAGACTTCCTCAATCCGCAATCCTCCTTGCGGATGCCGAAATTCACAATTCTAACCATGAAAGTCCAAAGGGGAGGTCCCCTACCTTTGCAATCCATAATCCATATTGTGGATGCGATAGGTAGGGGCCACATACCCCTGCACCTACAGACTTCCCAATCTTATAACTCCTTCATCCTTAGTCCAAATTCGACAAGGCCGGTATCATTGGAAATCTCTTGGAGAGCTCTGTCGACTAGTGTGATCCCCTACCATATATGAGTACTCTGATTTGGCCAAATTTCCAACTAAATCATAGCTCCAACTCCCTCAATGCTTCATTAACCTTCTATAAGGAGATCTGTTTTCCCTCTTCCATGGATTCTCCCTTCACCTGACCCACAGAGGGTTATACAACACCAAAGGGCTATCTAGTTCCTTCCCCAAGTCCAGGTGAGGCCATACAGTCCATCTAAATGTGTATGCAATGTATTACAAAAACATATAATGAATGAAGTTAAATCCAATCAATGCATCTACTACATGCAAGTCTATCAGCACATTAACACAATCAAATGATTAAACAATCAAACATGCATCTGCTTCATACTCAGGCTTATACATAACCTTCCTACTAATCAATTTCAGGTAACCATTTAGTCAAATAACTTGAACATAACACACAGACATAACACGTGAAATATCATCATTTAACAACACAAAGAACACTTATCTTTGGAATCAAGTTGCCCAAGCAACTGCCTAAGTGAGAGCAACTTTCTGTTACAGCGTATTTTGCCACCTTGTGAGCATTTATACTATTTGGCCTCTGTTGTTCATTTGTTTGACTCATAACCATTTTTTTTCCCTCCAGCAACCTCTTTTTCCCTATTTTTGTTCATGTACGCGAGCTGCTTTACTACAACTTGCGCATGCACGGGTTGTCCCACTATAGCCCACGTACATCAAGTTAAATGGCAAATTATAGTAAAAAACTCACTTTTTACTCCAAAAAGTGGTCATAGGGTGACCTTTGGCCCTCCATGTATCCCGAAACAACTCGACTCAACCTTTCATATACCTTTGGACGGTTATATATTGAGCTCTTATGGTACATGGAAGGAGGAGAAAGAGAGAGCGTCTAAACTCTATTGGATTTTTTTTCCATAGCTTGAGTCTCTATACATTGATCCTAGTTGTTGTGAATCTTATGTTTACCTACCAAACTCTTCCATATCTTGTGAAGGACTCTATCCTTTACTCGTGATTTTTCCATCACATCTGGGATTGAAGTGGTGGAGACACAAGTGGAGGGACCTAGTTCTCGATTTATATGAGTTTCTGGCAAGAGATTATATCATGTACTTCTTGTTTACATTAATAGAAATACTCATTTTCTCATCCAATTGATCTTGTCAATGGTCGTTTATTAACATTGGGTAAAATTTGATTATTATATCATGGACCGTGCTATTGTTTATTCTAATATCTTTCATATATTATATGCACTTGCTTGTATTTGTTGTTGAGACTAAGCTGCAAGTTCAAGTGTAGAGATTTGAAAACTCATCAGGGATCTACATAGAATGTCTAGTTGAAGGTTGGTTATTTATTCAACATCTTAGCATTTACATTTATATACCATTGCATTGGGAATTGAGTTGATATTTGGTATTCATCTGTTTGTTGTGGTCTACCCCAAGAAATAGGAAGTTTTTCTCCGTAATAGAAATGGAGACTCCACTGAGGAGGAACCTTCATTTTGGGGATTTTGGGAATATTTCCTTATTTTGAGTTTATTTTTTGTCGAGTTTCTGTGTCATTGGTTGCATGTTAGGATCTACATAGAAAATATTGATTTTTCTTGGTTGCTTGATTTATTTTTGGTCCACCTACCTTTCCTTGTACGCGGGTCATCTTTGCTTAGCCCACGTTGATGTGTTACTGTTAGTACAGTAGCCTGCATATACACGCTACTATTCTATGAATAGTTGCTTACAACTCCGGGATTAATTTGTTTTTTATCTTTCTTTGTTGTTGGGTGAATTATGGGTGTTCCTGAGTCTTAGTAGGCCTGTATTCTGACTGTTCCATGCCTCTTTACTGACTAGAAACTCCTCTTTATTTAGTTTTTGAGCTTTTGGTTTTCAACCATTTTTTCGTTTTTATAGCTCATTAGCTTGGATGAGTCTTGCTTTTTGGGATTTGTTGGTTTGCCTGCTTTGCATGCTCTGCATTTTTCTGAAGAGTTCTGATTCTGCTTGCATTTTTTCATTCATCTATATTGAAAAAATACAAAAAAAACATTTTTTTTCATTTTCATTTCATTTATTATGAAAATACAAAAAAAATTGCTTTTAGTTATTGCATTTTGCATTAGAGTGCTTGTGTTTTCATTAGGACTTGGTTGAGCATGAAATTATAAAGAGATTGCATTGTTATTTATTATTATGAAACGTTGGTTTGACTGTCATACAATGGCATACTTTTTTATAGATAGATGAGTCTAGTGTTTTCCGGGTGTGCATATCATTGAGTATTTTCACATCATTAGTTTCACGACCATATCCTTTGAGTAATCACAACCATTAAAATGAATGCTTATTCTAAAATTGATTAGAAATGATTTTCTCTTTTATAGGGTGCACCAACAAGTATAGATTTAGAGTCTTGGAATAGATCACTATGAGTTAACACTTCAATACTATTGAACCAAACATTATGTGTCTGACCAGGGAATGGTGAAACCCATGGTATACACCAGTGTTGTTAGGGCTCTCTACTGAAAACAGAGTTAAGCATGATGTCACGGAAGGTTGGTTGTGAAGATAGCCCTCCAATACTAGCTGAACGTGGGAGATATTTCCAGGATTTGTTCATGTTTGGGGACTCTTGGGGGATTTGACCCTGTTGAGTTTCGGGCTTAGTTACCCTGCCCATATGGCGGATCCCACTTACGACTATTCGCCTGAGCATTGGTTGTACATGGTGGCCATAGTTGCCTTACCTAGGTATCACATAGGGTGTTTACAGTGGTTATTATGTGAGTATCCTGAGCCAGATAGGGGTCGGACAACATAGTTATTGTTTGTATAGGAATTTGACCCTATGCATGCAGTGAAGTCTGGAGGCCCTTATAACTGATTCGGTTACCTCCGGTTATAGTTTGGGAGTCTCAAGCCTCTCCTAGGCGAGACATACCAGCTGTAATGTCAGGAGGTCCCTTGAGTTATTCATGTTTGTGTGCATTTGGCTGTAGTTTCTTTTAGGCGTATGCTTTGTGATGATCTAGTAGGCCATTACGAGATGTTTATTTGTTGAATTTTTGAAGTCATCATGGATCGAGATCCACCTCTTCACCGATATCGTCGGTTGGATGGTTTACTAGATAGCGGTCCATTGTAGTCTTTTATTAGGAAGCGTCGGAATACTATCGCTGGTATTTCATTTACATATCACGAGTTTCAAAGAGCTCCTATTATGAGTTCCACATCTGGCATGATGGGAGTCCCAGTGAATTCGTCCAGTAGCACCATGGGAAACTCCCCTCCAGTCACTCTTTGGGGTGAATGGGGAGGAGATTCATCACACAACACTCCTCCAGGGTCTAGAACATCCCAGCCCATGAGCACGAACCCTTTCGATGGAACACGGTCTTTAGGTTTTTTATATGGTTCATCCTTGGGGATGCCAGGTTTTGGTTCTCCATCCGTCCCTACGACCTGAAGCCCCTTTTCATATGGTATCCCTGGTTTTATGCCGATTGTTACTTTCACCATATCTAGTATCACGCTAGCTCTAGTGTTGCAGTAGGGGGCACCATGCCTGCTTACACCGCCCATCAGTTTTGGAGTGGTCACATCCCTCCATCTATTCTGAATGTTAGTGGTGGACCACCTCCTTCGTCAGCCCCTAGTGTTAGTGTGAACCCATTTTCAAGTGGAGGTTTCACGTTAGGTATTGGATCTATGACTTTCATTCCATCCATTCATCTGCATGCCTTTATGCATGTACCCTCAAACTCTTATGTGATTCCACAACATCCTCCTCTTGCAAGCTCCTTGGTTCTGTGGAGTGAGCACATACCATTTTCATACGGTCGTCACTTGTCTAGTATTCCTTCCTCGAGTGGGTATATGGGACCCCATTCTCATGGAGGTCATTCTTATGGATTTTCAGTTGGTCCTAACTACTATCCCAATCCTTCCTACGGAATCCCTGCTATGCATGTGCCTGTGTATTCCAACATGGGCATGTTTGGACGAGGTTATTATCCTCATAGTCATGGTCACAAGTTTTGCCAGAGTTCGTCGGTGCTGCAGGTGTCAACATCGATGTATACAGTCCCACATTACAGTTCGCAGAACCAGTCTCTTTCGAGAGCTCATAATCAAGATTCACAGCCTCAGCTCCCTTTTCTTTCTAGATTGAATCTTCCCGATCTTTCGAAGCTCACGAATGATACGGTGTGTCACGATCCTACATGGCCTCCAGTCCCCACCAAGCTCCCTTCCGATATTACAAAGTTTGACGGGAAGAAGGGTGAGGATCCAGGTGATCACGTCACCACATTTCATTTATGGTGCTCCTCGAATTCCTTGAACCATGATTCTATTCATTTGAGGCTATTTCAACACACCCTCACGGGGGCAGCGGTGAAGTGGTATGTCGAGTTTCCTAGGGGCACATATAGAGGTTTTAACGATTTAGCTTTGGTTTTCCTAGATCAATTCCAGTTGCCAGTTCGTTACGATACTGGTATCGAGATTTTATCCACCTTCCATCAGGACAAAGCCACACACATCTCTGACCATATTCAGGAGTGGCGCCGGTGGAAGAGGCTAGTGAAATCCAACATTCCTCTAGAGTTTCTGTTGGAATAGTTCCTTAAGTATTTACTCCCTTACATTTCGAAGGAAGTTTCATTTTTCGGTATTATGACTGAGGAACAAGCTATTTTCAATGCCCAATAGCTGGACCTAGTCTATGCTCAGTTTGGCATCTTATACGACATTATACCTGATGCACCACAGTCACGACATGAGCCCAAGCCCATTCCTAGACCACATGCCGATGGTATTGTTGGATCCAAAAGTACTCATCCTATAGATTTTGTTACGAATCAAATGCACAATCTGTCTATTAGCCAAGCTACCCCTAGACAGGCTCACACCTCATTCGTTTCCACCCAATCGTCCGATGTTCACTCTATACAATTGACGAACCCATCAGGTAACCAACAACTTGGTGGGAAGAAAAAGGGGAAAAGTAATTGTAGGGGTGGGAATAATAGGAACAATAATCTTAAGAAAGAAAACACCAACCCTCCTCGGGACGGCGTAAATGATGGTGGGGACCACAAACCTAGATTTAAATTGAAATTCCCTTGTAAAATTTGCACGGAAGATCACCTTACACATTTGTGTCCTCATCTTGAAGAAGCCGCGAAGCACATTGCATAGGACCCAGTTGTTCTAAAGGATCTCCTTCCTCACCACCAAAACATGGCTTCGGGTGCTTCCATCGCTGGTAGTGGGACTAATGAAACTTTGACGTCCTGTACCCATTCCGGCGGTTACGAATGAGTTAACATGGTTAAATTAGAGGTTAGTGTTGATACTCGCTCTCGTGATTATGGAGCTCCACAACCTTCGTTAGCGAATGAGCCCCCTTTGCATATCAAGAATCCTAACTCTATGCCGTGGATACCGAAGGGTGTTCTCAAGCACTCGACGCACAATCCCAATTCCCGAGCCGCCCATAACTAATCCATTGTAGAATATATGGGCTAGACTCCGTGTGCCATGTCAACTCTAGAGGTTCTCTAGGCTTGTCCTTCACAAAGGACTTACCTTTTATGTGCTTTGGGAGTCTAGGATCGGTGTAGTCCTAATATTATAAAGTTCGATACTACTGATGTCCAGCCTCGGTTTCCCTATCATGTGGCTTTCCAAATCAACGTTAGGTTCCTACAAAAGATCGTTAAACATATCGTGGTTGATGAAGGTCCTTCCACATCAGTAATGTCGTTAGCTTGTTGGAAGGCTCTAGGTTCCCCTCCACTGTCGAAGTCTATGACCATACTTACTGTCACATACCCCAATTTTTGCAAAAATAATTTAATTATTTTATTAATATTCCTGAGACATTATGTTAATTTTAATGCTAAGTAGGAATTGATGACTCAGCAGAGTCACCAGAAATGGAATGTAAATTCTGAATAATTTATTATTAATAAATAAATTATGGAGACAACAGCATGGGAGAGCTGTTAAAAGAGGTTACTGGTCTAACTGGTGGATGGAACTAGGTGGAAAGACAAAAGACAAGTGGCAGCATCCTCAAACACTTCCTAAGTTGCAGGTGGCAACTTCCCTATATTTTGGGGTCATGATTCCCCAAGAAAGTGGAATCTGAGCAGGTGGCTCATTAATGACAGTTAACCCAACTAAGACCTAGGCAATCTTTTAAATAGTACTCAATGAACTGAGCTGGGGGTCCATGAAAGTTCTGGAGGGAGAATACATTCAGGTGAATGCTATTCAGGAGTCCCATTGAGGAAGTGGGAAAAACAGTAAGGAAGTGTTTTGAGTCAGGAAGTTGCAGTAACTTGGTTCCAGTGTAGCTGCTTTGGCTGAGGGAATTGTTGGCTGTACCTAGTTCCAGCCAGTTAGACCAGAGCAAGCTCGGGGGTCCTGAGAAGTGCTGTCTGGGCACTCTTCAGGAATTGGTAGGGAGGAACAGCCTCCCATTACTGTTATTGTCTACCATTGACACAGGTTCTGCCATTTTTTCCTGCTGTTTATTGAATAAATTTAAATGTAGAATAAGACTATCTCATCTGTGTTTGAACAGTATTTATTTCAGTAAAGTTAGCATCTCTGTATTGTTATTAGATAGAATCTGCAGAACTAATATGTCTTAGAAATTCCCTATTCATCACTATAGATCGAGTAATTGTTTTATACAGAATATGTTTGTTATTATTAAAGTAATAGAATATTATGGTGATTTTACATTGGTTTATTTTCAATAGTTAACTAAATAAGTATAGATTATTTATACAGTAAATATTCTTGTAAATACACTTATTAAAAACAATTATAGGAACAGAATCATAGACAACTCTATAATCACAGTGAATCTTTTTCATAGATAGTTTAACAGGTATAAACCCTAGCTGAACAAGCTTACTGGTCTGTATGTGTCTCGTGATTTAGTTAACAAGTATACAGGTTATTATCTGTACCAAGGATAGGTGAACAGATTTATGTTAGTAAATTTATTTAGTTACTGTCAGAACAGAGTTGAATTGTTATTGTCTCAGTTTAGAATTCGAATAGCAGTATAGCTACATCATTAAACTCATTACCTATAATCTGCTTTCAACAAAATCTTAGCCAAAACAAACAGTTAAATTTATAAACAAAGATCGTGGCGAAAGATGTTTTATTCAAAACCTATCTCTATCGTTATTACAACCAAGAAATTAACAGCAGAGTTTGACAGAGTTAATAACCATAGGGCGGAAGGAATTTAAAAGACAAACATAATAACTAGCTCGAAGCCGAGTCTTTACAACATAGAAATTTTATTTTCTTTTGTCAAAATCTTTCCATTATCACAAGTATAGTTCTGCTCATTATCGAGCTCATTCCTCATGTAATACACAACATCGTTAGGGTGCTACCATAACAATAGCTCAAACATCATAGTACACACAAAGTTATCATTTGAATCCAGCCATGGTTGGCATTTCAAAAAAAAAAAAAAACCCTACTTTAGTTATTAACCATGAGACATTTACTACAGTATGTAAACAAAACAAATTTTTTTTTTTTACAACAACTCGTTTCCAGCCACAAAATAGATCAACAGAGCTTGAACACTTTTCATATTTTTCTTCTATATATTTTAACCTGGGAGAGAACCCCAATTCTCCAAAGTTATCCATACATTTAGAATGGCCTATCACGGTAAGGGTTAGTGAACCCTATCGCTATCATTCAACACACAAAAACCAAAGAAAACACCGAGAATTAAGACGTTTCCATCACCTACAGCCGAGATATTATTTCTCTGAAAGTAACCGAGAAACTTAAACATTCCTATAACTGTACAATGTGTTCATTTAAGGGAAACGCAGACAGTATACGGCCACTTTGCAGGCCAACATTCACTATTTATTTAACTTCTACAGAGTTGGGTGATAACCCTATTCTTTCAAAATACAATGATAAATAAAAACCCCAAGGCCGTCATGACAGACTAAGCCATAGCATGTTCCTCTTCTTCACGACTGTGTATACAAACCCTATCTACTGTAAGCAAACAGGAATATTACATATGACCGCAATCATGTTCATAAACACGACAACAACCAGTCACAAAGGTGGTCTTCCCAGACACAACCCTAACCAACCAAACTATCAAAGGGAGAAACAGCCATGGTATAACCAGGCTTACCCGGTAGGAGCCAGCGCTAGAGGTTGAAGCCTCGTACACCTTCAGGAGAGGTCAAAGCCTGCACATTACAAGTTGACATGTTAGTGGTCAACATTTATTTTAATATAAACAATCTTTTTCAAACTGAAAATTTACGAAACAATTGATAACTCTTACCAGCAATTGTTGGAGGAAGCAAACCCAGTGAACAACCTGGTAGTCACGAGTTGAGCAAGGTAGAAAAACTTCATCATAATCATCAGAAGGATGGGAAAGAAAAAATCCAAGTTTTCCTTCTCCATTGATAGCCGTGACAGGTAACATACAGTACAAAACCCTCACGCCATGGATGAACCAGTTTGGGAAGCACAAATAAAAACCCCAATACATGACCACCTCATGGATAAAGACAATAGGAAAACCCTGACTCTAAATCACACAAGCAATGAGTGTAAGGCTGTGAGTAGCATGCGACTTAAACTACAGTGACAGCAAAACGATAACCAAGATGCCCAATGAACTTAGGGGACGCTTTTAGCAGAGTTTACGGACTTACAAACCACACGAGGAGTAAACTCCATGACTATAGCCATAGGAGAATTTACAACTTACAGTGCCATAAGGAACAAACTCATACAAGAAGGGTTTCTCTCATACAACTCGAGCCCGAAGGCAGGGAGAATGACCAGGTAGGGTTTCGGACAGTCTTATATATCATCAATGCAAGGATGAGAGCCATCCACGTAGCCCTTAAGATTTTTAACTTGCCATGGGTCGACTTTCCAAAGTCCAACTGCAGTTCGAATTATTTGCTCATCAAATTTAAATCATTGCATGGATGAAAGTTTTATTCATAGTAAGGATATTTCACTATGATTGAGACACTATCATCGTATAGTGCATGTCTTGAAACCGGGTTATCGAAAGTTTC
The DNA here is from genome assembly GCA_027924585.1 of Larix kaempferi. Taxonomy (NCBI): domain Eukaryota; kingdom Viridiplantae; phylum Streptophyta; class Pinopsida; order Pinales; family Pinaceae; genus Larix; species Larix kaempferi. The sequence continues at coordinate 667,244 of BSBM01000131.1, forward strand.
CTAGGGTACATAATATCTTCCCCTACAATCATTTAAAAGGTGGTATAGTCAATTTCAAACGAGAGTTCCTCATCATTATAACATTTAAATATTACCATGGCAAATATAAATGGATACACAGTTTATCTATAAGGTCTTATTACCATAATTCTTCTATCACCCTTGTTAACAATCAAAGATAAGAACAATAACCTTTAGTCTTGTGAGATAGTGATATAAACTCATCTATATGTTTCCATACATTGGACGTGGTTCAAAAACAAAGGAATAGAGATTCTTAGGCATGAAATAAGCTTAGTGTAATTATTAAAAAAAATATTAAGATGACGATGTCTCATAAACTATAAATTGGATAGAACAGTATATCGCTATATCTAACACAACTCCAATTTCATGCAATTGATAAGGGTTACAGCCATAGTCGAAAACTAATATTTGACGGAACATTACACGATGCTAGCTTTACGTCATGTATACGAGGAAAATGCTACAAATAATATGATCCAGTGACTTTATACAGCATTAACTAAGAGTCATTGTCACAACGCAATAATAGTGTCAAAGAGACTATAATTCATCGAAATGCCTATTTATACTATCCAGAAAAATAGTAATCATGTCATGCAGACTAGCAACTAACTATCAAGCATAAATTTCATGAAGATTATAGAAAAGGAACTCTACCGTCTTACACGTGACAACCGGTAAGAATATTTAAATCTTCTCTGAGCTTTATAGTACAGTGAAAAGAACTTTGATGCTTATAAATATTCATTTACAATGATCCATACTTTACCTGTAAACCTGCGGAAAAAGGACGGATTATGCATTAGCTTGAAAGCTAAGTAAGCCAGTCAGCTATGGCTAGTTCTCCCTTTGAAGTTTAAGAACAAAGACAATCAATAACTGAAATCAAAACTCACATTAGTATTATGACAGAATATTTAGACAAGATCATGATCAGTTAATTAAAACAAACAGATCAAGGAATGCAAATTAATAACATTTATTGCTATCATAAAAAAATTTAAATTTTTCGGAAATTTCGGGTTTTGACATGTGGTATCAGAGCATGGTTCAGACACTAGGCCTTTTTATGGCTCCACTAATTTCCGCAGAACAGTGCAAATGACAATAAAATTTTAAATTGTGTTATGTACTAACTTATAATTTCTGTTTCATAAAGACAGAGCAGAAAATTTCTTTTCTGAATCCGACAGGCAGGTATGGAAAAGCTAGAAGAATATGCTGAACAGGAATCTCCAAACACTGTGACAAGACAGATGTCAAGAGAACCTGAGACAGAGGAGGTAATTGCTCACACCACTGAGCTGATGCAGACCATAAAAGGTTTAAAGACAGAGATAGAAACAGTCAAGAAAGATAATGAAAGGATTCTGAAAACACAAGAGCCGCTAAATCAATTATTATTAGAAAAATTTCAGACAGAAGAAAGGAGCAAACGAGTTGGATCAGAAGAAGTTAGTCATCAAAGAGGGTCTAAAAGGACGAAACCAGCTAAATCTGACAGCAGTTCATCATCTGAAGAAAGAAGGGAACAACACAGTTACCGCACTACTAGTGACAGCAGTGAAGCTGAGCTGCATAACAGAAGGAAAAAGTACAGGCCTTATGAAGAGATTTCTGGGGAGTTTAAGAAGATAAAACCCCCAACTTTCAATGGAGAATCTGAAATAGGAGAAGAAGCAGAATCCTGGTTATCCGGGATGAGAAAATATTTCCATATTTATAACTATTCGAATCAGCTGAAGGCACGAATGGCCATCTACAACCTTTCTGGAAAGGCGGACATATGGTGGCAAGATCTGAAAAGGGTCAAGGGGATTAAAGAGAAAGAAGTTAATTGGAGTACTTTTAAAAGGTACTTCAAGAATAATTTTCTGTCTGAACAGTACTATGAAGAGAGGGCCAAGGAATTTTATGAACTGAAGCTAGGTTCTATGACGATGAAGGACTTAAACAGTAAGTTCTTAAGTCTGTTACAGTATGTGCCGTATTTTGTCGAAGAGAAACCAAAAATACAGCGGTTTCTTAGCTGTCTGCCATATCATATCAAGGACAGAATTGAATATGACAACCCCAAAACACTGGAAGAAGCTATGCGAAAATCTAATTTCTGTTATGAATAGAATAAAAAGAAAGAGGGAATAGCTAGCTGGAAAGCCAAAAAGAACAGCAATCAGATCGAGTACAAGAAAAAGGAGTTTGCCCCCCATAAAAGTTTCAAGAATAGCAAAAATGGAAACCACTTTAATGGTAAAAGCTTCCAGGGAAACAAAAATGGAGCTGCCAGTCATTCCAACAATTTCAAAAGCAGCAAGGAGACTCCTAACAATCATGGAAACTACACCAAAAATTTTGAGCGCAAGGAACCTGTCAAGTGCTGGGAGTGTAATGGCCCACATTATGCTTCAGTTTGCCCAAATAGAAAGAAACAAATCAGCAATATTCATACTGTTCAAGATGAAATGATTGTTGGAGACTTTGCAGGGACTATGCCCGGAATCAATGCAGCGTTGGAAAACCGCCAAGCTGACTATCAAACTTCCATGGTGGAAGTAGGAGGTATGATTAACAAAACCCCTGTAACTATTTTAATAGATCCGGGTGCTAGTCTTAGTTATATTTCACCCCAGCTAGTAGAAAAATGTAATTTGACTGTTGAAAGATTTGATAATTCTTGGTCTGTACAACTAGCTACTGGGGAAAAAAAGAAAGTAAACTGTTATGTAAAAGAATGTATCTTAAATATGAATGATTTTAGAACTACAGTTAAATTAAACGTCTTGCCACTTGGCTCTTATGACATACTTATCGGAATGGACTGGTTGGAACAGCATAGGGTAGTTTTAAACTGTTTTGACAAAACTTTTAGATGTGTAAACAGTAATGGACAGCCTGTAACTGTCAGGGGTATTCCTAGGAAAATAGTAGTTAGGCAGATTTCTGCCTTACAACTAGAAAGGGAAGTCAGAAAAGGGTGCAAGACCTATGCTGTAACTATTACAGATGAGACAGATAAGTCTGAAAACAGCAAGATGACAGCAGAGAACATCCCTGTAGTTAATGAATTTATTGATGTTTTTCCTGAGGAAATCCAAGAATTACCTCTCAAGAGGGAGCTAGACTTTACAATTGAGCTGGTACCAGGTGCTGTTCCCAGTTCAAAAGCCCCGTATCGTATGAATATTTTGGAGCTTAACGAATTGAAAACTCAGTTAAAGGAGTTAATAGACAAGAATTATATTCGATCCAGTGTATCCCCTTGGGGAGCACCAGTAATTTTTGTTAAAAAGAAGGATGGAACTATGCGACTTTGCATCGATTACCGTCAGCTGAACAAGATGACGATTAAAAACAGGTATCCGTTACCTCGTATAGATGATCTGTTTGATCAGCTACGTGGAGCTACGGTGTTCTCTAAGATCGACCTGAGATCGGGTTATCATCAGGTGAGAATTAAAGAAGAAGACATTTTCAAAACAGCTTTTAGAACAAGGTACGGACATTACGAATTTGTCGTAATGCCATTTGGGCTTACTAATGCCCCAACTATCTTTATGTGCTTAATGAATAACATAATGCATAAGTACTTAGATAAATTTGTTTTCATATTCATCGATGACATTTTAGTTTATTCTAAGAATGAGGAGGAGCGTAAAGAACACTTACGTATAGTCTTACAAGAACTAAGAGAGCAGCAGCTCTTTGCGAAATTCAGTAAGTGTGACTTCTTTAAAGACGAAATCCAGTACTTAGGACATGTAGTCACTAAGGAGGGGATTTCAGTTGATCCTGAAAAGATTCGGGCAATTGAAGAATGTCCAGTACCAAAAGATGTAACAGATGTTAGATCCTTCATGGGAATTACCGGTTACTACCGGAGATTTATTGAAGGTTTTTCAAAAATAGCCAACCCAATCACTTCTTTGCAAAAGAAAGGCAAGAAGTTTGATTGGAACGCGAAGTGTGAAGAAAGCTTTAAGAAACTTAAGACTTTATTGACAACTGCGCCTATTCTCAGAATAGCGGATCCAAATAAAGATTTTGTGGTTTGCACCGACACTTGTAATGATGGTTTAGGCGGAGTGCTGACTCAAGAGGGACATGTCATTGCTTACAAATCTAGGAAGCTAAAAATTCATGAAAAGAATTATGCCACTTATGACCTAGAATTAGCTGCTGTAATCCATGCTTTAAAGATGTGGCGACACCACTTAATAGGCAGAAAATTCACTTTACTAACGGATAATAAGGGTCTGAAATACCTTTTAGATCAGCCTAATTTAAATGCAAGACAAGCCAGGTGGTTGGCATTCTTAAGTGAATACGATTTTGAAATTCAACACATAAAAGGAAAGGAAAATAAGGTGGCTGATGCCTTGAGCAGAAATGCAAAGCTAAATTTTGTATCAGCTAGCAGCACTTACACCTCTGATTTAAATGAACAGTTGGCTGAAGGGATAAAATCAGATGAAAATTATCAGCATTTACAAGCTGCAGCCAAAGAACAACCCACAGAAAGTGTGATAAAAGGATATAGTTTAAATGAAGACGGATTTTTATTGTTTAAAGACAGGCTGTATGTTCCAAATGCAGCTAAAGTTAAACTGTTAATTCTAGACGAAATTCATAAAACCCCTTACTCAGGGCATCCAGGCTACCAGAAAACTGTCACCATGTTGAGAAAAGAATATTTTTGGTCCAATATGAAATCTGAAACAGCCGAATATATAGCTAGATGTTTGGACTGCCAACAAGTGAAAACATAACACCAACATCCAGCTGGATTGCTGCAACCTTTACCTATTCCTAACTGGAAGTGGGAGATAATTAGTTTAGATTTCATTACGGGATTACCCAAAAATCAACATCAGAATGATTCAATTATGGTAGTGGTAGATAAATTAAGTAAATCAACACACTTTATTCCTGTTAAAACCACATACAAGGCTGCAAACATAGCAGATATCTTTCTAAAACAGATTTTTCGGTTACACGGTATTCCAAAAGTTATTATATCAGACAGGGATCCTAAATTCACAGGGAATTTTTGGAGATCTTTGTTTAAAGGATTAAACACAACTCTGAATTTCAGCACCTCCTTCCATCCTCAGACGGACGGAAAAACTGAAAGGGTTAATCAGGTATTAGAAGATCTGCTAAGAATGTATGTTAAAGATCAACCAGGTAAGTGGGAGGATTATTTACATTTAGCAGAATTTGCATACAATAATAGTTATCAATCATCAGCTAAGTTTAGTCCTTTTGAAATTTTGTATGGACGTAAATGTAACACTCCTATCTCTTGGATTAATACCGTAGACAGGTTAGTGTTGGGACCTGATTTATTAAAAGAGATGGAACAGATTGTGAAACAAGTGCAGGTAAATTTGAAGATTGCCCAGGATCGGCAAAAGAGTCAAGCAGATTTGAAAAGAACTCCTAAAGAGTTCCAGGTAGGTGAACATGTGTTCATCAAGGTAAGGCCAAAGAAGAGCTCCCTAAGACTAGGAAGTTGTGCAAAATTAGTGCCACGTTACTGTGGTCCATTTGAAATCTTATCTAGGATTGGTCAAGTTGCGTAACAGCTAGCATTACCACCAAATTTAAAAGTACACAATGTTTTTCATATCTCTGTTCTGAAAAAGTATGTTCATGATGCTACTCATGTTATTGACTGGAACATTGTACAGGGAGAACCAGAAGGGGAAGTTCTGGTGGAACCGGATTGTATCCTCGGGAGGAGGGAAATTACTCTGCGGAACTGCATAATTGGACAGCTGAAGGTGCAATGGAATCACCTTAGTCCTGAAGAAGCTACCTGGGAACCGGAAAGTAAGATGCGGGAAGCATACCCACATCTATTCCAGCAGGTGGCTGAAGATGAAGGATAAGTAACATCGAGGACGATGTTACATTTTAAGGGGGTGTGTATGTCACATACCCCAATTTTTGCAAAAATAATGTAATTATTTTATTAATATTCCTGAGACATTATGTTAAGTTTAATGCTAAGTAGGAATTGATGAATCAGCAGAGTCACCAGAAATGGAATGTAAATTCTGAATAATTTATTATTAATAAATAAATTATGGAGACAACAGCATGGGAGAGCTGTTAAAAGAGGTTACTGGTCTAACTGGTGGATGGAACTAGGTGGAAAGACAAAAGACAAGTGGCAGCATCCTCAAACACTTCCTAAGTTGCAGGTGGCAACTTCCCTATATTTTGGGGTCATGATTCCCCAAGAAAGTGGAATCTGAGCAGGTGGCTCATTAATGACAGTTAACCCAACTAAGACCTAGGCAATCTTTTAAATAGTACTCAATGAACTGAGCTGGGGATTCATGAAAGTTCTAGAGGGAGAATACATTCAGGTGAATGCTATTCAGGAGACCCATTGAGGAAGTGGGAAAAACAGTAAGGAAGTGTTTTGAGTCAGGAAGTTGCAGTAACTTGGTTCCAGTGTAGCTGCTTTGGCTGAGGGAATTGTTCGCTGTACCTAGTTCCAGCGAGTTAGACAAGAGCAAGCTCGGGGGTCCTGAGAAGTGCTGTCTGGGCACTCTTCAGGAATTGGTAGGGAGGAACAGCCTCCCATTGCTGTTATTGTCTACCATTGACACAGGTTCTGCCATTTTTTCCTGCTGTTTATTGAATAAATTTAAATGTAGAATAAGACTATCTCATCTGTGTTTGAACAGTATTTATTTAAGTAAAGTTAGCATCTCTGTATTGTTATTAGATAGAATCTGCAGAACTAATATGTCTTAGAAATTCCCTATTCATCACTATAGATCGAGTAATTGTTTTATACAGAATATGTTTGTTATTATTAAAGTAATAGAATATTATGGTGATTTTACATTGGTTTATTTTCAATAGTTAACTAAATAAGTATAGATTATTTATACAGTAAATATTCCTGTAAATACACTTATTAAAAACAATTAGAGGAACAGAATCATAGACAACTCTATAATCACAGTGAATCTTTTTCATAGATAGTTTAACAGGTATAAACCCTAGCTGAACAAGCTTACTGGTCTGTATGTGTCTCGTGATTTAGTTAACAAGTATACAGGTTATTATCTGTACCAAGGATAGGTGAACAGATTTATGTTAGTAAATTTTTTTAGTTACTGTCAGAACAGAGTTGAATTGTTATTGTCTCAGTTTAGAATTAGAATAGCAGTATAGCTACATCATTAAACTCATTACCTATAATCTGCTTTCAACAAAATCTTAGCCAAAACAAACAGTTAAATTTATAAACAAAGATCGTGGCGAAAGATGTTTTATTCAAAACCTATCTCTATCGTTATTACAACCAAGAAATTAACAGCAGAGTTTGACAGAGTTAATAACCATAGGGCAGAAGGAATTTAAAAGACAAACATAATAACTAGCTCGAAGCCGAGTCTTTACAACATAGAAATTTTATTTTCTTTTGTCAAAATCTCTCCATTATCACAAGTATAGTTCTGCTCATTATCGAGCTCATTCCTCATGTAATACACAGCATCGTTAGGGTGCTACCATAACAATAGTTCAAACATCATAGTACACACAGAGTTATCATTTGAATCCAGCCATGGTTGGCATTTCAAAAAAAAAAAAAACCCTACTTTAGTTATTAACCATGAGACATTTACTACAGTATGTAAACAAAACAAAAAAAATTGTTTTACAACAACTCGTTTCCAGCCACAAAATAAATCAACAGAGCTTGAACACTTTTCATATTTTTCTTCTATATATTTTAACCTGGGAGAGAACCCCAATTCTCCAGGGTTATCCATACATTTAGAATGGCCTATCACGGTAAGGGTTAGTGAACCCTATCGCTATCATTCAACACACAAAAACCAAAGAAAACGCCGAGAATTAAGACGTTGCCATCACCTACAGCCGAGATATTATTTCTCTGAAAGTAACCGAGAAACTTAAACATTCTATAACTGTACAATGTGTTCATTTAAGGGAAACGCAGACAGTATACAGCCACTTTGCAGGCCAACATTCACTATTTATTTAACTTCTACAGAGTTGGGTGATAACCCTATTCTTTCAAAATACAATGATAAATAAAAACCCCAAGGCCGTCATGACAGACTAAGCCATAGCATGTTCCTCTTATTCACGACTGTGTATACAAACCCTATCTACTGTAAGCAAACAGGAATATTACATATGACCGCAATCATGTTCATAAACACGACAACAACCAGTCACAAAGGTGGTCTTCCCAGACACAACCCTAACCAACCAAACTATCAAAGGGAGAAACAGCCATGGTATAACCAGGCTTACCCGGTAGGAGCCAGCGCTAGAGGTTGAAGCCTCGTACACCTTCAGGAGAGGTCAAAGCATGCACATTACAAGTTGACGTGTTAGTGGTCAACATTTATTTTAATATAAACAATCTTTTTCAAACTGAAAATTTACGAAACAATTGATAACTCTTACCAACAATTGTCAGAGGAAGCAAACCCAGTGAACAACTTGGTAGTCACGAGTTGAGCAAGGTAGAAAAAATTCATCATAATCATCAGAAGGATGGGCAAGAAAAACTCCAAGTTTTCCTTCTCCATTGATAGCCGTGACAGGTAACATACAGTACAAAACCCTCACGCCATGGATGAACTAGTTTGGGAAGCACGAATAAAAACCCCAATACATGACCACCTCATGGATAAAGACAATAGGAAAACCCTGACTCTAAATCACACAAGCAATGAGTGTAAGGCTGTGAGTAGCATGCGACTTAAACTACAGTGACAGCAAAACGATAACCAAGATGCCCAATGAACTTAGGGGACGCTTTTAGCAGAGTTTACGGACTTACAAACCACACGAGGAGTAAACTCCATGACTATAGCCATAGGAGAAGTTACAACTTACAGTGCCATAAGGAACAAACTCAGACAAGAAGGGTTTCTCTCATACAACTCGAGCCCGAAGGTAGGGAGAATGACCAGGTAGGGTTTCGAATAGTCTTATATATCATCAATGCAAGGACGAGAGCCATCCACGTAGCCCTTAAGATTTTTAACTTGACATGGGTCGACTTTCCAAAGTCCAACTACAGTTCGAATTATTTGCTCATCAAATTTAAATCATTGCATGGATGAAAGTTTTATTCATAGTAAGGATATTTCACTATGATTGAGACACTATCATCGTATAGTGCATGTCTTGAAACCGGGCTATCGAAAGTTTCATAGGGTACATAATATCTTCCCCTACAATCATTTAAAAGGTGGTATAGTCAATTTCAAACGAGAGTTCCTCATCATTATAACATTTAAATATTACCTTGGAAAATATAAATGGATACACAGTTTATCTATAAGGTCTTATTACCATAATTCTTCTATCACCCTTGTTAATAATCAAAGATAAGAACAATAACCTTTAGTCTTGTGAGATAGTGATATAAACTCATCTATATGTTTCCATACATTGGACGTGGTTCAAAAACAAAGGAACAAAGATTCTTAGGCATGAAATAAGCTTAGTGTAATTATAAAAAAAAATATTAAGATGACGATGTCTCATAAACTATAAATTGGATAGAACAATATATCGCTATATCTAACACAACTCCAATTTCATGCAATTGATAAGGGTTACAGCCATAGTCGAAAACTAATAGTTGACGGAACATTACACGATGCTATCTTTACGTCATGTATACGAGGAAAATGCTACAAATAACATGATCCAGTGACTTTATACAGCATTAACTAAGAGTCATTGTCACAACGCAATAATAGTGTCAAAGAGACTGTAATTCATCGAAATGCCTATTTATACTATCCAGAATAACAGTAATCATGTCATGCAGACTAGCAACTAACTATCAAGCATAAATTTCATGAAGATTATAGAAAAGGAACTCTACCGTCTTACACGTGACAACCGGTAAGAATATTTAAATCTTCTCTGAGCTTTATAGTACAGTGAAAAGAACTTTGATGCTTATAAAAATTCATTTACAATGATCCATACTTTACCTGTAAACCTGTGGAAAAAGGACGGATTATGCATTAGCTTGAAAGCTAAGTAAGCCAGTCAGCTATGGCTAGTTCTCCCTTTGAAGTTTAAGAACAAAGACAATCAATAACTGAAATCAAAACTCACATTAGTATTATGACAGAATATTTAGACAAGATCATGATCAGTTAATTAAAACAAACAGATCAAGGAATGCAAATTAATAACATTTATTGCTATCATAAAAAATTTTAAATTTTTCGGAAATTTCAGGTTTTGACACTTACTGCATTCGATGGTCGTTCATTCAGGCCGCAAGGTATTATCCCCTCCCTTGAGGTCCACTTGGGTGGGAAGACCGTGCCAACAGAATTCGAGGTGGTTGATGCACCCATCTCGCCTACAACCTTTTACTGCGACGGAATTGGATCTACGCTATGAGAGTGATCGTGTCCTCTGTTTTTAGAGTGATTTGCTTTCCCCATGAAGGAAAGATTGTGATGGTCGATCAGCTAGATTTCATTAGTTCTGATACCATTGCATCACCAGAAACGAAAGTTCCTCAGATAAAAAATTATCAGCCGACAACTGGGAATATTGGTGTAGGATTGTATTCCGCTTTGATCGGATCTTTCAACTTTGTTGCACCAATCTCCTTTATAGGAACCATTTCCAATAAGTGCCCCTTCCTCATTACATAATGTACCATTCCAGACGTCATATTTTAGTGATTCATGGAATTTACCTTCCACGAGTTCCTCGTCTGGAAACATTGCGCACATCGGGATGGCCATGCCCTTGTCTATAGCCGAGCTTTCTTATTGTGAGATTCAACAAGCCACTTCAGAGTCACATCTCTCCTCTTCACAGACAAAAGAATAAGATCCCGTTATGTTGCACATGTGGGAAGTCTAATCGTCTTGCTCGCATGATTTTCTTGATGGTACTTTGCCTTCAGATGAAGCTATCATCGAGGCCATGTATTGTAGTGATAAGCCTTGGGAAGATCTTCATCATCATTATTTTCTTCCCAACCTTGACCTTATTGAGCAGTAAGAGATCCATTCGACTCTTGCCAAGAAGGTTGGTTACCCTGTGGCTCCTTTGGATTCGTATGGGATTTACACGGAGGGGAATATGGATAACATTTACCCAACCATTCTGATCAACATTTCTCGCACTCCCAGAAAGATTGAAAATGTTTACATCGGTGTCGATTGTTCCCCTGAGGAGATTTGCATTTATATCAATTTATTCAAAGAGTTTCAGGATGTTTTCTCTTGGTCATATGAGGATATGCTAGGTATGGACCCTAGTATTGTCAAGCATTAAATTAAGACTTATCCAAATGTTAAGCCTGTTCGACAACGTCTTCGAGCTGTGAATCCTAGGAAGGAATCTGTGATTAAGGCAGAAGTAGAGAAACTGCTCAAAGCTAGTTTCATCTACCCAATTCCCCTTAACTAATGGGTATCCAATCCAGTTCCTGTGGATAAGAAGCAGGGAACCATCCATGTATGTATCGATTTAAGATATCTGAACTGAGCATGTCCTAAGCATAACTTTCCCACTCCATTCATAGATCAAATCTTGGATGCATGTGCGTGAAGCGAAGTGTTTTAATTCATGGACGGTTTTTCAGGTTACAATCAGATCCAAATTAAACCTGAGGATCAAAATAAGACTACATTTATATGTCCTTGGGGTACCTTTGCATACCGGAAGATGGCCTTTGGCCTTAAAAATGCCAGAGCTACTTTTCAATGTGCCATGACCTATGCCTTTCATGACCTTAAACGCATAGTGGAGGATTATCTAGATGATCTTGCTGGTCACTCTCGTAAGAGAGTTGATCACCCCAGTCACCTCCGCCTTATTTTCAAAAGATGTTGGTGCTATAAGATTTTTTTGAATCCCAACAAGTGCATCTTTGTCATGAAAACTGGTCACCTTCTAGGGTTTGTAGTCTCTGAAGAGGGTATTCAAGTTGATCCATTAAAGGTTGAGTCAATACTTCGATTGCCTCCCTCGCGTAACTTTATTCGACTTCAGAGCCTCCAAGGGAGAGCCACTTTCTTACACCACTTTATCGTGAGTTATGCCAATCTTACTAAGGGTTTTGCGTGGTTATTAAAGAAGGACACCCCTTTTATCTGGGATGAGCGATCCCAGCTGTCCTTCAACACTTTGAAGAAATCCTTGGTATCGGCCCCTCTACTTAGTCCACCTGACTTTGCAAGAGAATTTTTACTTTATGTGGCCGCGTCTCAAGAGACGATTGGTATGGTCTTAGTTCACGTAGATGATGTGCTTCAGGAGCATGTTATCTATTATATTAGTCAAAACCTCATAGATGTTGAACTGAGATACTCTCACGTTGAGAAATTGGCCCTTGCGACTGTTCATGCAGTCCAATGATTACAGCATTATATTTTGCTTAGGAAAACCAGAGTCATAGCACATGTCAATCCATTTCAATTCGTTCTGTCACGATGCCTAATTGGGGGGAAATATAATAAAAGGATTGTCATTCTTCAGGAGTTTGATATTGATTTTGATTAGGCAAAGTCGGTGAAATCGTTGGTTTGCACAGAACTTATGTCGGATTTTCCAAGACTTGATGAGGAAGTAGTCCAAGAAGACTCATTTGTGGATGAAAATTTGTTTCCTATCTTGTCAATAGACCCTTGATATGGGGATATCGTTATATATCTTAGAACTATGAAGTTCCCTTCGTACTATTCGCGAGATGAGTGACGGTGTGTGAGACATCATGCTAAAGATTATGTCATCGTCGGTGAAACATTGTATCGCCAAGGAAGAGACTCTATTCTCCGTCGTTGCTTAACTCATTAAGAAGCAGAGCTAGTGCTTAATGATTTCCATAGTGGAGCATGTGGTGCTCACTTATCCGGGCTTGCGAAAACCCAAGATATCTTGCGAGCGGCCTATTTTTGGCCTACGCTCTTCAAAGATTGTGTAAATGATGTGAAGATATGTCACCCTTTTCAGTTGTTTTCTAGGAACATGCGCTTGCACCCTGCTCCTTTACATCCGGTCATCACCATCAGTCCCTTCACCAAGTGGGGGGTAGATTTCACGGATTGAAAACCAACTTCGATTAGGGGGCATCACCATATCATCGTGGCCGTTGATTATTTTACCAAATGGTTGAGGCCATGACGGCTGTTAAAGTCGATGGTGCTACAGCAGCCCACTTCGTATTCAATCAAATTATAGCTTGATTCAGTATCCCGAAGGATATTATCAGTAACCATGGTAGTCACTTTCAAAAAAGGATGATGGCAAAGTTCTCACCTAATATTGGGTTTCAACAAGATCACTCATCTTCATGCTATCCCCAAGCAAATGGTCAAGTTGAGGCAATAAATAAGTCCTTAAAGACCATTCTCCAATGAACCATCCGACAAAGCAAGATCAATTGGCATATTATGTTATCTCCTGCTTTGTGGGTGTATCGAACTGCAATCAAGACTTCCACCGGGTTCTCACCATTTCAGTTAGTTCATGATGTGGAGTCTATCTTACTCAATGAATGCGAAACCCCTTCCTTAAAGCTAGCTATAGAGGTCCTACCTGACACTTCAGAAGTAGAGCAACGTCTAGTCTACCTCGAGCAACTTGACGAGCAGCGACGAGATTCCGTCGTAGAAATTGATGCTAACAAATGTCGTGTTAAGGTTCAGTATGATAGGTTTGTCTGTACCTGGCAATATGTTGAAGGTGAATTGGTCCTTCTATATGATCAAGCTAAGAAACCCCTGGGGGAAGGCAAGTTTAACCCGATGTGGCATGGTCCTTACATCGTGAGGCATGTCCTGGAGAAAGGATCCTATGAGTTGGAATATTACAAGGGGAACGCCTTGAAGGAGCCTAGAAATGGGCTCTACCTCAAGCGGTATTATGCTTGAGCTTCTAGCTCGAGCTAATACTTTTGTATACTATTGTATAGTTGCTTCCGTACATAGTTTAGTTTTCTTTTGATTTTTCGGGTTTGCTTATTTGCTTCCGTTTGGTTGACATATGTCATCCGAATCTCCAGTGTTCTTGGGATTCGTGGATGGGGATAGCCGTCATTCGCAGAGACTAGCTTCTGTTGCGTGGGTTATTTACTCGCCTGACCATCAGATTGTGTCTTCAGAAGGTGCTTGTCTCGGTCCTACATCCAACAATCTGGCTGAGTACAGTGTTGTTGTCGAGTTACTTTGGGATACCATTTTGCATGGTATCCAGTCTTTATAATTGCACCTGGATTCGCAAGTGGTTGTGTCTCAGTTGAACAACCAATACCGTGTGAGGGATCCTAAGTTACTGAGGAGGTTCTTAATGGTAAGACTCTTGGAGCGTCAATTTTTTTTCATTACATACATTCATGTTCCGAGACGTTTTAATCATGTAACTGATGCATATGTAAATTATGTCCTAGATTGGCATTTGTCACATCAATAAAAGAAGCACACAAATAAACATTCATTCATACATTTGTACATACACAATAGTAGAATCGGATAATCACACTTTTTTCATTAATAATATGTCAAAAAGGTGGTGTCATAATACAAAACTAGAGCCCGTAGCTCTCAAAAATATACAATCCGATACAAAAAATAGCGGGACCCCATGGCATCTAACCCCTGCGGGGAGGCCTCGCTGCCTCGGTGGGATGAGTCTGAATGTAATAGTGTACTGCGTTGGCTATACGCCACAGTAGCCGGACTTAAGTACCCGGTCCCCCTACAACATGTCACTGCATCGCCTCTGGGAGATGCTCTACCTCTATGATCGGTACTCTGGAAGTCATGCGGGTCAGTTTGACCCATACCATCTCTAAAGTGCGCTCTGCCGCTGCACCTACTACCTTGCCTCCTCTTCCTCTGTGGCACTATCGTGGGAAACCCTGAGGTATTCGCGGACCCATATCTATGAGCAAACAATCACCCATTAATATATGATACCACACCAAAAATATTTTTGCATTCACTTATAATAAAAAATCGAAAAAAATTAAATACACAAAACTTAAAAGGAGTAATCATATCTATGTCCCCAACCAAAGCCTCTGGTGGGAGCGGCATGTCTCTGTCTCCCCGGTAGTCTATCCCCTCATATGGTAAGTTACCGACGGCGATGATTTGTCATGCCCACCAATGAAAGAAATTCTCAGAATATGGTGAAGCTTGTCAACCACCACCCTTCTGCGTCAGTACCTCTTCACACCAGGTCTGGGCGGGATCTCGGAGACCATGCGGAGGGAATTCAACCCTCGGACTCAAACTCGACACTCTTTCAAAGAAAAAACTACATAAGATACTGCCAAAACCGAATTTTTTGGCTGTCCCATCTTGCACTCCGTTAGCTGGCTCTTCATAGTAACTAGCAATGTTGTGCACCAGTCGTACACCATTGGTCTCATGCACTCTGCTGCATAGAATATCACAGGCCTTGAAGCCTGATGAATTGTAGCTGATCCTGTAATCCTTCTGAGGGTAAAGACTATGATCTTCATGCTTAGTCTTTCTATAGCCTCTATGGGGACCTGGATACCCACCTTTTAGGTGCCAACAATACAATACCTGTTAATGTAATCACTGATAGTGATTCCTCCCCCCACGCTGCGAGACCTAAGACTCGCTGTCTCCCCTCGGTGGGACAATCCAGTGATGAAGTATATATCTTCCACCTCCAATGGAAGTGGTTTCCCATCTAGATCTAAATGTTGTGCTTCGGTATCCCAATAGTTGACCAACTGAGCGAGCAATAGGTTTTGGGCACTTAAACCCCTGATGCTCAAGAATTTGTATAGGCCATATGCTTGTCACGCTTGTTGGGAGGGTAAGTCTTGGTGTACATGCTCATCAACAATGTCATGTTCTCTCTCTATCCATTCTAGGACCATCCTGGAAGCATTTTCCATGCGTTTTTTAGTGCCCACATCTTAAAAACACAACCCATGGCATTGTACTTTGGCTACTATGTACACAGTCGCGTGTATACATGGTCAACGCATGCGTTTACTGCGCACAAAAATCCCTCCACACGAACCCTATTATGAGATCCCACGTACAGCGAGTTAGGGGTGTAACCTATGGCAAAAATTAAATTTTGACCACTAAAAACTGAAATAAAAACAATGAATTTGAAGAGGGGGATGAGACTACCAACTTGATCTAGATTGTTCGTGATTCTGATGCCTGTAGTTCCCATAATCTACAGTTGAAGATTGAGGGTAAAAACCAACCAAAAGCACCATGGTGGGTAAAAAGTGAGAATGGAATGGTAAAAGTAATTTCTTTTTTCTATTTTTAAGTCTTTTAAACCCACTTTCCTATAGTTTTTGTCGTTTTGAGCCGTTTTGGACTAATATGAAGTTGTAAAGCGCCTTTTTGAACAATTTTTCCAATGAGAGTGGATTTTTCAACCATTTCATGCCTTCAGTGGGTATTTTCTACACTTGGAATATATGTTAGGATGTCATTTTGTCCGCATTTTTGCATCGACCTTATGACCACATTCATTAACCTTAGGTGCAATGCCGCTTTTTAATTGACGCAAAACCTCTATGCTCCTTTAGAAGTGTCGTTATTTGGCAGTAGGGCTTGTCCAACCATGGGTGCCCTAGTTAGATCCTTGTATGTCTTTTGGCGCCCATTTCATTGTTTCTGCTTAGGATTAGGAGTCCTTTGTAGTTACACCATGACATTTCGATGAAGACTCATACTCTATTTCATTTTATTCTGGCCATCTCCCATGAGGACTCCCCATTTATGTCAAGTTGTGATTGCATTGCATTATCCTTCTTGCCTTTTGAGCCTTGTGTCAGCTCCTGCTTTTCACAGTTATTAGCCATGTTCCTGAGCACTTTACCTTATGATCCAAGGAGAGCCTCCATTTATCTTTCGCATCTTGACGACTATTTACCTTGAGGGAACACCCCCCCGAGTGTCCAAGTAATGGAAGGTTATCACCCGGATGAGTAGCGGTGTCAGGTGTACAGAAATCCATTTGGTCGACAGTAACAATTCATCCTTGATGGGGGAATTGTACTATGTAGAAGACAGGTGATTCAACTGTAGTCATGGCGGAAAACCAATTACAACCAAGCAGAATATTATAATATAACGGGGCAGCGACCACTTCCACGTTAATGGTTGCGGTCTTGCCCCCCAACTCGACTGCTAAGGCTTTTAATAGCCCATGAGGTTGAAAGCCACATCCGTCGAATACTTTCAAGGTGGTAGGAGAAGGTTCAACTTGGGAGAGCCAATGGCTCTCCAACACGAAATCAACATGACTGAGGTAGAGGCACCTTCATCCAAAATGGTACGATGTATTGTCTTCCCAGCAAGGTTTGTGGAAAATTGAAATGCCAACTGATGGGAAAGCCTCTATTTAAAGTATTTGAGCCGGAACATGATGGTATTAGAAGAATCTGTATCAATCACACTGATGGTAGCGAGGAGAGTCTTGCGCTAGTTAGGACAATTCTGCAAGACCTCAAGCATCGATATAGCACAAGGAGCTTGTGCCAGGTCCTCTACAATATTGTCGTTTTGAGTGGCTCGAGCATTGGGATTGAAAACATCTTTTCGAATTGTGCTCTTGGGCGTATGCAACACAGACTCTATAGAGGTATTCTCAATGGTGAGGGAAGCATGTGGATCGGTGACATCGGGAATCGAAGTGGAATCTTTTTAACTATTACTTCCAACAGGTTCCTTCGGTGGGACTGAGTCATACAATCGGGAATGTGTGTTCAAGTTGATGGTCTCACTACACATCATGAGAACATGCACGGTGGAGGATGCTTCTCCTTGGGAAGGAGAGGTGTGTGCGATTAGTTGCTGGTTCTGAGTGGGGAAGGGATCGTTCAGAACTGCGGTAGTAGAATTTCCTTTGAGAAACTTCTGAACTTCGTCTCGGTGGGGACATTCTTTTGAGAAATGATCTCCACCGCACAGTAAACAAGGATACTTCAACTTACTCTTCTATTTAGTGTTGTGCTGAGTGGGTTTGGGCTCCTGTTGGTTAGAAGATTTCTTAGGTTTCCCTTTTTTCTTCTTCTAACCACCGGAATTCTGAGATGAAGCTGATTGCACAGAATTCACCTCTTCGGTGGAGGCAGGAGTGGTGGACTTGGTAGTGTTGTTTCTAGCCTATGGTGGTGATGGAGAAGAACCTTGAGGGTTTGATGAGTGACCAGTTTGAGTAAAAGGTTGGGAGGAAAGGGAACCAATGATGCCATCGGCCTATGGTTCCTTGGGTGGTTTCGTGGGATCATACGTAGGGAGGGGTGCATCATGAACAATTTCGTACAATGTGCCAGATTGCGAAGAAACCAAGTCTAAGTAATGGGCATGGGAAATAGCTTGTTCCTCAGTGACGGCTCCTCCCATAGCTACGTTACGAGCTACGACGGGTAAAAGTGACTTTTTGAACCAGTCAGCTAAGAGTTGGTCTGGAATATGGGCCTTAATAAGACATTGTCTTCGCCGCCATTCATGAATATGATCTGAAATATGATTGGCAGTGTTTTGGCGAAGGGAGGTCAATAAGTCTGTACCAGTCTCATAGCTGATGGGTAACTATAAGTGGGTTAAAAAATACATAGCAAGAGATCGAAAATCTGGAAACGAATTGGGTGGTAGTTCAATATACCACTTGGCAGCTAGGCCGGTGAGAGTCCGTTGAAATAACCTAAGACAAATCGAGTCGTCCATCAAGGAGTTGGATGAACACCATAGATGGTATGTCATCGGATGTTTTTTGGGATCCTAATGGGCTTTCCATAAAATTTGGGGATATATGATGGTAACTTAACTGAAATGGGCGGCCAGTTATGCCCGTGGAAGATGGGATCATTCGTTAGACGAGATAGGTCGAGTAAGTCCAAAGTAGCAAAAAATGACAGTTGTTGGTTCAGCTGGGGGTACTGATAGTATTGATAAGGCATGTATGGACTGATAGGACCTTGAATCGACTGATTGTAGGGTGTTCCCGGAGGAAACTGACCGTAAGAGGGTATGTTTCGTGGACCATAAGTAGGTCCGCCACCATAAAAGGGTGGTCCATTACCATAATAAGGTGGTCCGTTACCATAAGGTGGGGGACCGCCTCCACCGCTAGGATGGGGTGGGCCACCTCCAAATGGTGGCGATCCGCCACTACCATCGGGATAGGATGGAACTCCACCGTCTCCGCCGGGAGGAGGTGGTGGTCCGTCGCTGCCACCAGGATAGGGTGGGCCTCCACCGCCTCCGCCGGGAAGAGGTGGTGGTCCACCGCCACTGCCGGAAGGGTAAGGGCTGCCTCCTCCACCTCCACTAGGATAATATTGTCCTCTGCCACCGCCACCAGGGTGGGATGGTCCTCCACCACCACCACCAGGATGGGATGGGCCTCCTCCATAAGGTGGAGGTCCACCACCACCCTGGGGGGTGTCCCTCTACCTCCGCTGGAAGGGGGAGATCATTCACCTCCGCCACTAGGGGGGGTGGGCCATGATTTCCAGAATGAGGTGGTCCTCTACCAAAAGGTAGAGGTCCGCCAACTACAGAACTGTGTGTGGGCCCATCGTCTCCAATGGGAGGTGGGGGTGGACCAGATGGGGGGGTGGGACTTGAGGGACTGTAGGTGGGGGTCCATGTTGTAACACATTTTTTTGTCCCCATAGAGTGTATGGATTTCTGGTATAGGGTATCCCGTAGAGTGCGTTTTTGGGATTGAGTTGTTCCGACACACGGTTAAAATAACCTAGATACGCTTGACTCCATGGTGGTTGAATTACATTGGATGGTCCCCCAACATGAGAAAATCTCGTGGTGGAAGGTCCGACAATTAAGGAATTTCCAACAGAAGGACCGATGGGAACGCCTCCTCCAGTATTATGGTGAGGAGATGGGGGATGCCCCCCAGCAACAACTAGCTGACCACTATTCAAAGGTTGACCCAATACGGGTTGTTGATTATCTACTATAGTATTAACATTACCCGTAAGGAAGGTAGGGAGTAAACAGTATCCTCCCTGTGTGTTTTGGGGTGGGGGAGGAATCAACCGTGGTAGTAATAGGTGTGTTGGACTGCTGTCCTTCAACAGGTTGGGTTGTTTGAGGTATAGGACTGGTCTCCTAATAAAGTGGTGAGTTTGTAGGAAATGAAGGTTGACCAGATTCATGAATGGTTAGGTTGTGGACAGATGGTTCCGATGAATCAAAAGATACTGTGCGAATAAGGATTTCTCTATACATGGTGTTGGCCCTTTGTGCGAGAATTTTTATTTGAACTTCATCACCCATGGCACGTAATCGATCTAAGCGATCACAAAGGGGTCCGAAAAGATTGGCAGGAGTGGGCCAACTAGGTGAAAATGAAATGGAAAAATGGGTCACTTGTTGACCTAGAGTGGTTTCCCAAAAGGGTGTAGTTGGACCAAATGCAGCTGATACAGGGTTGTTTGGGGCAGGATTTATCCATTCCAACGACCCAGGCTCTCCCGTTAAAATGGGAGGTAAGTTTTGTGAAGTGGAAGTGCCCACTTCTTCACCCTGTGGGCGGTTGGAGGAAAATGAGTCTGGAGGGGTTGGAGGGAACAAGCGTGCTCCACCATTCAAAGTAGGGGTTTACACTTCAAGTGACATGACCATGTTATGTGGGCCCATTCTTACCTTCGAAATTACCTCCTAGTTAAGGGGATATTCGGGTGGTAAGTTAAAAATTATACGGGACCTTCTCCAAGGAAGTCATCCAGAGTGACTGAAATAGAGTTTCTTTTAGGTTAATCTAAACAAAAGAAAAGCAATCCAGAAAAAATCTACACAAAGTAAGGATGCAAGCAAACTTATGTGACATGTGTGGATTCAAAAGCCTGGAACCTCACAAGATTGTCAAGGATTCTCAAATCGCTATATACCACAGGAGCCAACAATAAAACGTGACAAAGATGATTGAGACAGTACCCTTTCCTGAATACCCGACTACCTGGATAGTACGTGCATAGTAATCTCCCTGAGTGTTGTTCTTGGTGTATTTCTCTGCCAAGACGGCCAAATGGTTAACTTTGTTGGTTTCAGGAATCCTAATGGTGTCTCCCGATATACACAAGGTACGTGGGAGCTCAAATCCGTAGTGGTGATGTCGAATACACAAACGTACGGCATGATACCTTCCTATATACTACCGAGTACATAAAACACCTTTCTATATACGCTAAGTACGTGAAACACCTTTTGATATACACCAAGTACACGAAGTACTTGGTGGGTATGTGAAATAGCTTCGATATACTTGGTTGGTACATGAAAGAGCTTCGATATACTAGTTGGTACGTGGAAGACTACAATACCCATGGAATACAGTGCTGGAACGTAATGACAGCTGCCATGTTTTACGATGCCGGAACACATCTCTAACTTAACACACAAGTTACTAGAGATTTTACCCTAGTTCTACTGTTAATTTTATATGGACGGTTAAGTGAATGCATGAGGTGAGTACATAAACATAAACATAATGCAAGCCCTAACTACATGCAAAAAATATACTCTCCTTTTTATGAACGCTATATATGGGAGGGAGAAAATTATTTCCTAGTGATTTTTCCAAAACAACAAAATGCAACACAATCCCAAATCTATCAAATTTGATAAAAAAAACTCTTTTCGTTTTTCCATTTTTCCAATCAAAACATGAAAAAATAAACAAGCATAACAACCAAATCTAAACATTTTCTTTTGTCTTTTCGAATAAAAAACTAAGAGATGAAAAGAGAGAAATTCCCTATCTAGAGCACTCTAACTTTTCAAATTCCACAATTATGGCTTAAAAGCACCAAAAAACCAAGAATGTATACAATTCTTTCAAGCATGGAATCACTTTTGTAAAAAACTTGATCGCATTTGAATTCTTCAAGAAAATGAATGATTCACAATTCCTAAAAGGTACAAATGATTAATTTTTTCTACCAAACTTTTCCAAAAGACTAATGAATGACAAATTCCAATGCATGGAGCAGTTTCTACAACAATTTTCAAATGCACGTGAAAATGGTAAAAATGATGCACTCTCAATTTTCCAATGATATTCCAAGATCATAATTGGACAACAACTATATTTTTAAGCATGAAAAGATGAAAAGAAAGTTAATGTGCAGCACCCTAAATACTCAGAAAATCTCAAGAAAATGACAAGCACTCATGTGAACTGAAAACACTCAAGACACCCAATGAACAACTAAATGCAAACAAAACTAAATGACAAGTGCAAAAAGAAGTTTGGGGTCAGATCCAATGCAAAGATCAGATTAGGTAGGGAAAGGAGGGAAAACTAGGTTAAGTGGATGAAGGTGGGGGAACCCAAAGTGTCCACCACTACCAAACTTAAGCTTGTTAAAAATAGGGCCCAATACAAATCCACACAGAATCCAAACACTTTCAACACACAAATCAAAAAGAGGTCTCTGACTGGATCTTGCAGTACAGAGGGGTCTGCAAACCAAATCAAAACTCAAATCAAAATGGAGAGGGGATACCCTTGTATCAAAATTAACAGATCGGTGCAGTCTGTGTTCAAACATAGAGCGACCGTCGCAGGTCACTAGTGCAGGGTTAGCGAGGATGTCGCAGGACACTAATGGGAAAATTGCGACGACATCTCAAAAGACAAAGAAGCAGAGTGCAAAGAATGATAGGCCGACACTTTTGTTCTACAGCCCAGGTGCAACGGGCAATATACAAACTCGAGGATCAACACATCTCCAAGAAATGTGGAATAAAATGGTCTAAAAATTGAGAGTACAGACTCATAGGAAGACAACAGAATCTTCAAAGTGAAGATCTGATGGTGAAAAAAGGCTTAGGAGGAAAATGAGGTGGCTTGCAAAAGAAATCAAATTAAAATGGCATTCAAATTGCCAACTAAAAACAATGTTCTTCCCCAGTATGGTCGCCAGATTTGTTTAACGGACAATCTACCAAGAGCGGACTCAATGCGTGATCTCCCTAGCTTAATGCAATACTAGAACAAATGAGACAGAATATGAAATAAATTTCCTAGATCTCATTAGAGATCGAGTGACTAGATGCTTTACCTTTCAGATCGTGGATCCTTTCTCCTTGATGTATCTCCAAGCTTAATGGTCTTCAAATCTCAGCTGCAAAACCTGTCAAGACATACAAAACAACACAAGTAGTAAAATGCATCTAAACAATAATAGATCTAAGTAAGCAGTTAAGCAGGCAAAGTACACAAACATCATCAATGCAACAACATTTGGTGGAAAGCATTTATATTACTATATAAAAAGGAAAATTACATAGAAGGAAGTGATTACAACCAAGGCTTAACGTGGCAATAGTTCTCCAACAAGCCAATGCCAAAGCCTCGAAAGGAATTATAGATCTCCCAAGAGATGATTAGAGATCTCCTAAGCTAATTTCACCAGCATGTAAGTACTATAGACTTCCTCCATTTGGAATGGGAATGAGCTTCACTTATATAGGACTAAGAGGATAGGTTAGGTTGAGATATGGTAGGAGAGACCTAAGGGATCTTCCCAAAGGGATAGGGAACCAAATTCCAGCTCCCCTATAGGATAGGGATAGGGATCCACATCACTCACCTTCTAGAATGGGCTCGAAGATGTTCCTTTATCCAATTAACTGACATCGCTGCGGGCTGCAATAGGACAACCTGCGATGTCGCAGGTTCCATTAATATGACCTGCGACGACCTCACAAAACCTAGCAGGCAAAGGTTAATATCTCTTCCAAGTTGATGACTTAGTCAAAGGAACTTCAGGGAATGTTTACACTGACTATCATGATTGAAATATTTAGGTGTAACAACATGACCCAAATACTGTACCTTCTATTGATAGAAATCCCACTTGCTCAAATTTGCATACAGTTGGTGTTCTTTAAGGACTTGCAACACCATTCTTAGATGTTCATTATGCTCTTCTTCATTCACTAAATAAACAAGAATTTTATCCAATAACACAATTACAAACTTATCCAAGTACTTTTTGAAGACCTTATTCATGAGACACATGAATGTAGTAGGTGCATTGGTAAGACCAAATGGCACCACTGTTAATTCATAATGGCCATATCGTGTCTTGAAAGCTTTCTTGTGAATGTCTTCTTTCTTAATCCTCACTTGATGGTATCCAGACCTCAAGTCAATCTTTGAAAACACTCTAGCTTCCTTCATTTGATAAAACAAGTAATCAATTCTTCGCAATGGATACTTGTCCTTGACTGTCACTTTATTGAGCTTCCTGTAATCAATACACAGCCTTAAATTCCCATCCTTTTTCTTGAAAAATAACACAAGTGCTCCCCAAGGAGATACACTAGGTCTGATATATTCCTTGTCCATTAATTATTGCAGCTGCATATTTAAATCTACCAATTATGGTGTGCTCATTCTATAATGAGCTTTGGAAATTGGCGCTGCCCCTGGAGCAAGATTGATGGAAAAATCAATATCTATTTTTTGTGCTAGACCTGACACTTCAACTGGAAATACATCTTGGAACTCTTGCAATAGTTGAAATTCTTCCATCCTTGTTCCCTTATCTTCTGATGAATCTGATATATGCACTGCATATAATTGGAAACCCTTCCTATAAAACTTTCTCAACTGCCGGGCTGAAATCTGCATTACTGGAACTTTCTTTAGAATTCCTCTAACCAACCTTGTCCATCCATCTTCATCAATGCATTCAAGTACTTTCTCATAGCAGTCTAACTTGGCTCTATGTATTTCCAACCAATCCATACCAATTAGGGAATCATAAGATCCTAATGGTAAGACATTTAAATTTAGATTTGTGAGGAGTCCATTCAATTCTATGGGGCACTCCATCACTACTTCACTAACCTTTCTCTTGCTCCCTGTGGATAATTGAACTAGCCAAGACTTACTATGCTTTAATTTACTAAGAGAACAACCTTCAGCCACCTTAGGATACAGATAACTATGAGTAGATCCTAGATCAATCAAAACAGAAATAGATTGCTTAGAAATCTTACCTTCAACTTCCTCCACTGTTGATTGATGGTCTACTTGGTGATCATCCAATGCTGCAGATATTAGAGGTGCTTCTCTTGCCATATCTTCTACTGTAGTTTTTTTTTATAGTTTGTGCAAACTTCTGGGATTCTCCCTCCAATGCGGACATTCTCTAAGCACATTGTTTCCTACACATATCCAACATTGAAGTGGCCATTTTGGTGCTCTATCTGCTGCCACTGCTGGCTTGAATCCACTTCTTGCTTGCTAGCCATGTGGTAAATCTATGGGATGATTTCTGAATGGTGGCTTGAATCCACTTTTCTTTTGTTCAAACCTCCCTCTGGGATTTCATTTCCATGCTGGATGAACCTCTGTTTTTCCTTTACTCTGCTCATAGAAATGCATTGCCATTCTAATGAATTCATCTAGACTTGGTGGATTGACAAACTCAATCCATCTCTGAAATTTTGAGGGAGACTACCAAGGAAACATTGTATCTTTATCCTTTCATCTTTGATGTAATCCACATACCTCAATAATTCCAAAAACTTGTGGACATGCTCTTCATGGAATTCTTCCCCAACCTGAGTTGATTGAACTCTTTCCTCTTGTTATCATAATACCTAGATGATAGGTATTTCTCCTTTAAGTACCTTTTAAACTACTCCCAACTGATCCTTATTTCACTGATCCTTTTCACTTGCATGAGGTGCTCCCACCAAATTTAAGATCTGCCACTTAGATTGTAAATGGAAACTCAAGCCTTTTCATTTTCTCAATAATCATGCATTATGAAATACTTCTTCATTCCAAGAAGCCATGCCTCTACCTCTTGACCAGTCTTGATTTCTCCATCAAATGTGGGAGGCCTTTCCTTCCTAAATTGTCCCCGTGGGATCCCTCTGAATTTATTTATCCTCTCACTTCTGCTACAAGTATGACTTCGGATTCTGTAAGAACCTTTGGAGTCATCTCACCTGCTGGAAAGAGACATTGGAGAGGGTGTTATGTTCTTTCTTCTCACATAACTCCTTCTAGGGCTTGGAGTCCTCTTCCTAGAATGGCCTCTAGAATGACTACCTACATCTCTTTGTTCTCTTCCCACATTGCTTGGGTTAGACCCAAGGTTCATCCTCTGTTGCATATCATTGAGGCTCTACAAAATGGCAGCATTGAGCTGGTGCTTCTCTTCCCGAGCATTCATCAATCTCTCATTGAATCTCACCATGGTTTCAACCAAGTTTGGGGGAGTTATCTGCTCCCTTATCCCATTAGATTCGGATTTAGTATGTTCTTCTTGCACATTCTATCCTAGCACATCTTCCTCATGCTCATAAGGATATTGGGCATCGTTAATGCTCACCATTTCCCGGTTTCTTATACGCTGCCCTTGCTGTACGATTCAACGATTAACAACTGCAACTACTATGCATTACAGAGACATTTATTAGGTATTATAAGAATGCATATAAGACACAAAAATCCATACAAATCTGGAAATTACTCATTGGAAAACAACAATAATAAATGTTTATAAAAACCACGCCATGGGCGTTTCTCTTCCTATAAATCCATTCACAGTTCGGCCCAAGTAGCCCCAGTGCTGCATCTTGAGCTCTGATACCACTCTGTCACATCCCCGATCGCCCTGGTGGCCTTCAGAGGCGATGGGAGACCACTGATACATTTTTGTTCCAATAATTCACTCTGATTTTCCAAACAACTGCAATGGCGTCTGATCCACAATCCGCAATCTCCTTCCCCCAATCCACAGTCGGAATTTGGAAGCCAGATTTCCAAATCCACCTCCCCGACGAAATTGCGC
The DNA here is from genome assembly GCA_027924585.1 of Larix kaempferi. NCBI lineage: Eukaryota > Viridiplantae > Streptophyta > Pinopsida > Pinales > Pinaceae > Larix > Larix kaempferi. The sequence goes on from BSBM01000131.1 coordinate 694,122, forward strand.
TCCCGACTTTCGTAATCCGCAATGCAGAAGTTGGAAGCCGGAATTCCTTTCATGGCCTCAAAAATTACTAGTCTGACTTCCACAGTTCTGCAATCTACATGTAGAACTCAGAACTTGGAATCCTCGAATCGCCTTTTCAAAGAATTTACTCCTCCGCAATTAAGCAATCTATAATGCGCATTGAAGATGTCAGAAAGAGGAAACCTCATTCCGTAATATGGGAAAAACCACCTTTCGACTTCCATAATCTGCAATCTGCCCTTCATATGCGAAAAGTCATAAATACAAATTCGCCAATCCCCGTGGAAATCTCCCTCTGATTCCCGCAATTCCAACGCACCAACCGCATGGAAATTTCCCTTCAGACTTCCTCAATCCGCAATCCTCCTTGCGGATGCAGAAATTTAGAATTCTAACCATGCAACTCCAAAGGGGAGGTCCCCTACCTCCACAATCCGCAATCCGTATTATGGATGCGAGAGGTCGGGGCCACATACCCCTGCACCTACAGACTTCCCAATCTTATAACTCCTTCATCCTTAGTCCAAATTCGACAAGGCCGGTATCGTTTGAAATCTCTTGGAGAGCTCTGTCGACTGGTGTGATCCCCTACCATATCTGAGTACTCTGATTTGGCCAAATTTCCAACTAAATCATAGCTCCAACTCCCTCAATGCTTCATTAACCTTCTGCAAGGAGATCTGTTTTCCCTCTTCCATGGATTCTCCCTTCACCTAACCCACAGATGGTTATACAACACCACAGGGCTATCTAGTTCCTTCCCCAAGTCCAGGTGAGGCCATACAGTCCATATAAATGTGTATGCAATGTATTACAAACACATATAATGAATGAAGTTAAATCCAATTAATGCATCTACTACATGCAAGTCTATCAGCACAACACAATCAAATGATTAAACAATCAAACATGCATCTGCTTCATACTCAGGCTTATACATAACCTTCCTACTAATCAATTTCAGGTAACCATTCATTCAAATAACTTGAACATAACACACAGACATAACACGTGAAATATCATCATTTAACAACACAAAGAACACTTATCTTTGGAATCAAGTTGCCCAAGCAACTGCCTAAGTGAGAGCAACTTTCTGTTACAGCATATTTTGCCACCTTGTGAGCATTTATACTATTTGACCTCTGTTGTTCATTTGATTGACTCATAACACATTTTTTTCCCTCCAGCAACCTCGTTTTCCCTATTTTTGTTCATGTGCGTGAGCTGCTTTACTACAACTCGCACATGCGCGGGATGTCCCACTATAGCCCGCGTACATCGAGTTAAATGGAAAATTATAGTAAAAAACTCACTTTGTACTCCAAAAAGTGGTCATAGGGTGACCTTTGGCCCTCCATGTATCCCGAAACAACTCGATTCGACCTTTCATCTACCTTTCAAGGGTTATATATTGAGCTCTTATGGTACATGAAAGGAGGAGAAAGAGAGAGCATGTAAACTCTATTGGATTTTTTTCCATAGCTTGAGTCTACATCCATTGATCCTAGTTGTTGTGAACCTCTTATGTTCACCTACCAAACTCTTCCATATCTTGTGAAGGACTCTATCCTTTACTCGTGAGTTTTCCATCGCATGGGGGATTGAAGTGGTGGAGAAACAAGTGGAGGGACCTAGTTCTCGATTCATATGAGTTTCTGGCAAGAGATTATATCATGTACTTCTTGTTTACATTAATAGAAATACTTATTTTCTCATCCAATTGATCTTGTCAATGGTCATTTATTAACATTGGGTCAAATTTGATTATTATATCATCGATCGTGCTATTGTTTATTCTAATATCTTTCATATATTATATGAACTTGCTTGTATTTGTTGTTGAGACTAAGCTGCAGGTTCAAGTGTAGAGATTTGAAAGCTCATCAGGGATCTGCATGGAATGTCCGGTTGAAGGTTGGTTATTTATTCAGCATCTTAGCATTTACATTTATATAGCATTGCATTGGGAATTGAGTTGATTTTTGGTATTCATCTGTTTGTTGTGGTCTACCCCAAGCCATAGGAAGTTTTTCTCCGTAACAGAAATGGAGACTCCACTGAGGAGGAACCTCCATTTTGGGGATTTTGGGCATATTTCCTTATTTTGAGTTTATGTTTTGTCGAGTTTCTGTGTCGTTGGTTGCATGTTGGGATCTGCATAGAAAATCTTGATTTTTCTTGGTTGTTTGATTCATTTTTGGTCCACCTACCTTTCCTTGTACGCGGGTCATCTTTGCTTAGCCCAAGTTGATGTGTTACTGTTAGTACAGTAGCCTGCATATACACACTACTATTCTATGAACAGTTGCGTACAAATCCGAGATTAATTTGTTTTTTATCTTTCTTTGTTGTTGGGTGAATTATGGGTGTTCCTGAGTCTTAGTAGGCCTATATTCTGACTATTCCATGCCTCTTTACTGACTAGAAACTCCACTTTATTTAGTTTTTGAGATTTTGGTTTTCAACCATTTTTTCGTTTTTATAGCTCATTATCTTGGCTGAGTCTTGCTTTTTGGGATCTGCTAGTTTGCCTGCTTTGCATGCTCTGCATTTTTATGAAGAGTTCTAATTCTGCTTGCATTTTTTCATTCATCCATATTGCAAAAATACAACAAAAAAAATTGTTTTGCATTTTCATTTCATTTATTATGAAAATACAAAAAAAATTGCTTTATGTTATTGTATTTTGCATTGGAGTGCTTGTGTTTTCATTAGGTCTTACTTGAGCATGAAATTATAAAGAGATTGCATTGTTATTTTTTATTATGAAACGTTGGTTTGACTGTCATACAGTGGCATACTTTTTTATAGATAGATGAGTCTAGTTTTTTCCGGGTGTGCATATCATTGAGTCTTTTCACATCATTAGTTTCACGACCATATCCTTTGAGCAGCCATTAAAATGAATGCTTAATCTAAAATTGATTAGAAACGATTTTCTCTTTTATAGGGTGCACCAACAAGTATATATTTAGAGTCTTGGAATAGATCACTATGAGTTAACACTCCAATACTATTGAACCAAACATTATGTGTCTGACTAGGGAATGGTGAAACCCATGGTATACACCAGTGTTGTCAGGGCTCTCTACTAAAAATAGAGTTAAGCACGAGGTCGCGGAAGGTTGGTTGTGGAGATAGCCCTCCAATACTAGCTGAATGTGGGAGATATTTCCAAGATTTGTTCGTGTTTGGGGACTCTTGGGGGATTTGACGCTGTTGATTTTCGGGCTTAGTTACCCTGCCCATACGACGGATCCCACTTGCGATTATTCGCCTGAGCATTGGTTGTACATGGTGGACATAGTTGCTTTACCTAGGTATCACATAGGCTACTTACAGCGGTTATTCTGTGAGTATCCTGAGTCAGATAGGGATCGGACAACATAGTTATTGTTTGTATAGGGATTTGACCCTATGCATGCAATGAAGTCTAGGGGCCCTTATCACTGATTCGGTTACCTCCAGTTATATTTTGGGAGTCTCAAGCCTCTCCTAGGCGAGACATACTGGCTGTAGTGTCAGGAGGTCCCTTGAGCTAGTCCTGTTTGTGTGCATTTGGCTGTAGTTTCTTTTAGGCGTATGCTCTATGACGATCTAGTAGGCCATTACGAGATGTTTATTTGTTGAATTTTTGAAGTCATCGTGGATCGAGATCCGCCTCTTCACCGATATAGTCGGTTGGATGGTTTACTAGCTAACGGTCCATCGCAGTCTTTTATTAGGAAGCGTCGGAATACTATAGCTGGTATTTCATTTACATCTCACAAGTTTAAAAGAGATCCTATTATGAGTTCCACATCTGGCACGATGGGAGTCCCAGTGACTCCGTCCAGTAGCACCATGGGAAACTCCCATCCAGTCACTCTTAGGGGTGAATGGGGATGAGGTTCATTACAAAGCACTCCTCCTAGGTCGAGAACATCCCAACCCATGAGCATGAACCCTTTCGATGGAACATGGTCTTCAGGTTTTTTATATGGTTCGTCCTTGGGGTTGCCAGGTTTTGGTTCTCCATCCGTCCCTACGACCTCAAGCCCCTTTTCATATGGTATGCATGGTTTTATGCCGACTGTTACTTCCACCATGTCTAGTAGTCATGCTAGCTCTAGTGTTGGAGTAGGGGGCACCATGCCTGCTTACACCGCCCATCAGTTTGGGAGTGGTCACATCCCTCCATCTATTCTGAATGTTAGTGGAGGACCACCTCCTTCATCAGCCCCTAGTGTTAGTGTAAACCCATTTTCAAGTGGAGGTTTCATGTTAGGTACTGGATCTATGACTTTCATTCCATCCATTCATCTACATGCCTCTATGCATGTACCCTCGAACTCTTATGTGATTCAACAACATCCTCCTCCTTCTAGCTCCTCGATTCTGTGGAGTGCGCACATACCATTTTCATACAGTCAACACTTGTCTAGTATTCCTTCCTCGAGTGGGTATATGGGACCCCATTCTCATGGAGGTCATTCTTATGGATTTTTAGTTCATCCTAACTACTATCCCAATCTTTCCTATGGAATCCCTGCTATGCATGTGCCTGTGTATTCCAACATGGGCCAGTTTGGAGGAGGTTATTATCCTCATAGTCATTGTCATGGGTTTTACCAGAGTTTGTCAGCGCCGCAGGTGTCAACATCGATGTATACAGTCCCACCTTACGGTTTGTAGAACCAGTCTCTTTCGGGAGCTCATAATCAAGATTCACAGCCTCGGCTCCCTTTTCTTGCTAGATTGAATCTTCCCGATCTTTCGAAGCTCATGAATGATCTGGTGTGTAACGATCCTACATGGCCTCCAGTCCCCACCAAGCTCCCTTCCAACATTACAAAGTTTGAGGGGAAGAAGGGTGAGGATCTAGGTGATCACGTCACCACATTTAATTTATGGTGCTCCTCGAATTCCTTGAACCATGATTCTATTCGTTTGAGGCTATTTCAACACACCCTCACAGGGGCAGCGGCGAAGTGGTATGTCGCGTTTCCTAGATCAATTCCAGTTTCCAGTTCGTTACGATACTGGTATCGAGATTTTATCCACCTTCCATCAGGACAAAGCCACACGCATCTCTGACCATATTCAAGAGTGGCGCCGATGGAAGAGGCTAGTGAAAGCCAACATTCCTCCAAAGTTTCTGTTAGAATGGTTTCTTAAGTCTTTACTCCCTTACCTTTCGAAGGAAGTTTCATTTTTCGGTATTATGACTGAGGAACAAGCTATTTTCAAATCCCAGCAGCTGGACCTAGTCTATGCTCAGTCTAGCATCTTATACGACATTATACCTGATGCACCACGGTCACGACATGAGCCCAAGCCTATTACTAGACCACATGCCGATGGTATTGTTGGATCCAAAAGTACTCATCATGTAGATTTGGTTACGAATCAAATGCACAATTTGTCTATTATCCAAGCTACCCCTGGACAGGCACACACCTCGTCCATTTCCACCCAATCGTCTTATGTTCACTCTATACAATCGGCAAACCCATCAGGTAACCAACAACCTAGTGGGAAGAAAAAGGGGAAAAATAATCGTAGGGGTGGGAATAATATGAACAATAATCTTAAGAAAGAAAACGCCAACCCTCCTCGAGATGGCGTAAATGATGGCGGGGACCACAAACCTAGATTTAAAGTGAAATTCCCTTGTAAACTTTGCACGGAAGATCACCTTACACATTTGTGTCCTCATCTTGAAGAAGCCGCGAAGCACATTGCACAGGGCCCAGTTGTTCTGAAGGATCTCCTTCCTCACCACCAAAACATGGCTTTGGGTGCTTTCATCGCTGGTAGTGGGACTAATGAAACTTTGACGTCCTGTACCCATGCCGGAAGTTACGGATGAGTTAACATGGTTAAATCAGAGGTTAGTGTTGATAATCGCTCTCATGATTCTGGAGCTCCACAACCTTCGTTACGGGATGAGCCCCCTCCACCTAAGACGCCTTTGCATATCGAGAATCCTATCTCTATGCGATGGATATCGAAAGGTGTTCTCAGGCACTCGACGCACAATCCCAATGCCTGAGCCGCCCAGAACTAATCCATTGTAGAATATATGGGCCAGACTCCGTGTGCCATGTCAGATCTAAAGGTTCTCTAGGCTTGTCCTTCACAAAGGACTTCCTTTTATGTGCTTTGGGAGTCCAGGATCGGTGTAGTCCTAATATTATAAAGTTTGATACTACTGATGTCCATCCTCAGTTTCCTTTTCATGTGGCTTTCCAAATCCACATTAGGTTCCTACAAAAGATCGTTAAACGTACCCTGGTTAATGAAGGTGCTTCCACATAAGTAATGTCGTTAGCTTGTTGGAAGCCTCTAGGTTCCCCTCCACTGTCGAAGTCTATGAACATAATTACTGCATTCGGTGGTCGTTCATTCAGGCCGCAAGGTATTATCCCCTCGCTTGAGGTCCACTTGGGTGGGAAGACTGTGCCAACGGAATTCGAGGTGGTTGATGCACCCATCTTGCCTACAACCTTTTACTGGGACGGAATTGGATCTACGCTATGAGAGCGATCATGTCCTCTGTTTTTAGAGTTATTTGCTTTCCCCATGAAGGCAATATTGTGACGATCGTTCAGCTAGATTTCATTAGTTCCAATACCATTGCATCACCAGGAACGAAAGTTCCTCAGTTCAAAAATTCTCAGCCGACAACTGGGAATATTGGTGTAGGATTGTATTCCTCTTTGATGGGATCTTTCAACTTTGTTGCACCAATCTCCTTTATAGGAACCATTTCTGATAGTGCCCCTTCATCATTACATAATGTACAATTCCAGATGTCAGATTTTAGTGATTCATGGAATTTACCTTCCACAAGTTCCTCATCTGGAAACATTGCACACATCAGGATGGCCATGCCCTTGTCTGTAGCCGAGATTTCTTATCGTGAGATTCAACAAGCCACATCAGATTCATATCTCTCCTGTTCACAGATAGAAGAATAAGATCCCGTTATGTTGCCCGTGTGGGAAGTCTAATCGTCTTGCTCGCATGCTTTCCTTGATGGTACTTTGCCTTTGGATGAAGCTATCATCGAGGCCATGTATGGTAGTGATAAGCCTTGGGAATATCTTCATCATCATTATTTTCTTCCCAACCTTGACCTTATTCAGCAGTAAGAGTTCCAGTCGACTCTTGCCGAGAAGGTTGGTCGCCCTGTGGCTCTTTTGGATTCGCATGGGATTTACGCGGAGGGGAATATGGATAACATTTACCCAACCATTCCGATCAACATTTCTCGCACTCCCAGAAAGATTGAAAATGTTCACATCAGTGCCGACTGTTCCCCTGAGGAGATCTGCATTTATATCGATTTATTCAAAGAGTTTTAGGATGTTTTCTCCTGGTCATATGAGGGTATGCTAGGTATGGACCCTAGTATTGTCGAGCATTAAATTAAGACTTATCCAAATGTTAAGCCTGTTCGACAATGTCTTCGAGCTGTGAATCCTAGGAAGGAATCCATGATTAAGGTAGAAGTAGAGAAACTACTCAAAGCTGGTTTCATCTACCCGATTCCCCTTACCGAATGGGTATCCAATCTAGTTCCTGTGGATAAGAAGCAGGGAACCATCCGTGTGTGTATCGATTTCAAAGATCTGAACCAAGCATTTCCTAAGCATAGCTTTCCCACTCCATTCATAGATCAAATCTTGGATGCATGTGCGTGAAGCGAAGTGTTTTAATTCATGGATGTTTTTTCAGGTTACAATTAGATCCAAATTAAACCTGAGGATCAAAATAAGACCGCATTTATATGTCCTTGGGGTACCTTTGCATACCGGATGATGGCCTTCGGCCTTAAAAACGCCAGAGCTACTTTTCAATGTGCCATGACCTATGCCTTTCATGACCTTAAACGCATAGTGGAGGCTTATCTAGATGATCTTGCTGGTCACTCTCATAAGAGAGTTGATCACCCTAGTCACATCCGCCTTATTTTCAAAAGATGTCGGTGCTATAAGATTTTTTTGAATCCCAACAAGTGCGTCTTTGTCACGAAAACTGGTCGCCTTCTAGGGTTTGTAGTCTTTGAAGATGGTATTCAAGTCTATCTATTAAAGTTTGAGGCAATACTTCAATTTCCTCCCTCGCGTAACTTGATTCAACTTCAGAGCCTCCAAGGGAGAGCCACTTTCTTACGCCACTTTATCGTGAATTATGCCAATATTACTAAGGGTTTCGCACGGTTATTAAAGAAGGACACCCCTTTTATCTGGGATGATCGATCCCAGTAGTCCTTCGACGCTTTGAAGAAATCCTTGGTATCGGCCCCTCTACTTAGTCCACCTGACTTTGCAAGAGAATTTTTACTTTATGTGGCCGCGTCTCAAGAGACGATTGGTATGGTCTTAGTTCACGTAGATGATGTGCTTTAGTAGCATGTTATCTATTATATTAGTCGAAACCTCATAGATGTTGAACTGAGATACTCTCATGTTGAGAAATTGTCCCTTGCGACTGTTCATGCAGTCTAATGATTACAGCATTATATTTTGCTTAGGAAAACCATAGTCATAGTGCATGTCAATCCGTTTCAATTTGTGCTCTCATGATGCCTAAATGGGGGGAAATATAATAAATGGATTGTCATTCTTCAGGAGTTTGATCTTGATTTTGCTTAGGCGAAGTCGGTGAAATCCTTGGTTTTCACATAACTTATGTCGGATTTTCCAAGACTTGATGAGGAAGTAGTCCATGAAGACTCATTTGTTGATGAACATTTGTTTCCTATCTTGTCAATAGACCCTTGATATGGGGATATCATTATATATCTCCAAACTCTGAAGTTCCCTTCGTACTATTCGTGAGATGAGCGACGGTGTGTGAGACATCACGCTAAAGATTATGTCATCGTCGGTGAAACATTGTATCACCGAGGAAGAGACTCTATTCTCCGTCGTTGCTTAACTCATGAAGAAGCGGAGCTAGTGCTTAATGATTTCCATAGTGGAGCGTGTGGTGGTCACTTATCTAGGCTTGCGACAACCCAATGTATCTTGTGAGCAGGCTATTTTTGGCCTATGCTCTTCAAATATTGTGTAAATGATGTGAAGAGATGTCACCCTTTTCAGGTGTTTGCTAGGAACATGTGCTTGCACCCTACTCCTTTACATCCGGTCATCACCATCGGTCCCTTCACCAAGTGGGGGGTAGATTTCATGGATTGAAAACCAGCTTCGGTTGGGGGGCATCACCATATCATCATGGTCATTGATTATTTTACCAAATGGTTGAGGCCATGCCGACCGTTAAAGTCGATGGTGCTACAGCAGCCCACTTCGTATTCAATCAAATTGTAGCCTGATTCGGTATCCCGAAGGATATTTTCACTGACCATGGTAGTCACTTTCAAAACAAGATGATGGCAAAGTTCTCACTTAATATTGGGTTTCAACAAGATCACTCATCTTCATGCTATCCCCAAGCGAATGGTCAAGTTGAGGCAATAAATAAGTCCTTAAAGACCATTCTCCAATGAACCACCCGACAAAGCAAGATCAATTGGCATATTATGTTATCTCCTGCTTTGTGGGTGTATCGAACCGCAGTCAAGACTTCCATTGGGTTCTCACCATTTCAGTTAGTTCATGGTGTGGAGTCTATATTACCCAATGAATGCGAAACCCCTTCATTAAAGCTAGCTATAGAGCTCCTACCTGACACTTCATAAGTAGAGCAACGTCTAATCTACCTCGAGCAACTTTACGAGCAGCGTTGGGATGCCGTCGTAGAAATTGATGCTAAAAAATGTCATGTTAAGGTTCAGTATGATAGGTTTGTCCATACCTGGCAATATGCTGAAGGTGAATGTAATGTCCCTTGTTAGGAATTTTATTAAAAAGGCAATTTTTCACTTTTTTCCCTATTTTGACCTTTGACTAGTTTTGAGCTCTAGGTCCCCAAATTGCTCCAATTGCTCCCAAATATTCTAAGAAGGTATATGTATGATGTTAGAACATAAATATGTATTTCAGGGATGCTTTTGGACCTTTAAAATACTTGTGCAAATCCTCTTTCAATTCTGGCCAATGTAGGGAACTTTACTAGTAATTTCCCTTTGACTAGTATTGGTCTCTAGGTCTCGAATTGACTCCAAATGCATTCAAATATTCAAGTAAGGTGTATGAATGATATTAGGACTTGAATATTATGTTAAGGGATGATATATGTCCACCAAAATACCTCTTCAAACTCTCTTAAGATTCTGTACCAAGTATGCAATTTTACTAGTAATTTGGGGTTCAAATCCCCCTCGGGTTAGTACTGAAAATGGCTTCCCAAATGCCTCCAAACCCACTCAAATTTCTGAACAGAGGTAGGGAATGTATTAATTATGTTATTAAGGTCTCATTTGAACCATTAATTGATTGCTATATCTGTTCCAACCCTTTCCCATTCAACTGCAAAAATTACCAATTCGACCATTGGGGAAATGGCACTATTTCTTCTCCCAATGCAATTAAACTGAGTAAAAATACTTCAAATGCTCAAGTACAGTACATGAAACTTGTAAAATACATCCATGGAAGTCCATTAATCACAAATTCATCATAGAATCATCCATTCATTCGAAATCATCATCAATACATTGGCTCACAACAAGGTAGTGGGTAAATGGCATTGTTCTTCCATTAAAAATGAGATTTATACATTTCTACTTGGAATTTCGACCTGAAACTTTTTGGAGATGAAGAACAGAGTATTTAATTAATATTACAAAATAAATGGGGCATGAGAATCTCCCCCAAAGAGTACAATAGCTCACCAAAAACACCCTCCCTCAAGGATCAAGAATATGCCATCAAAATTGGAAATGGTTGAGAGAATGTGCTGCAATCGAAGAAACCATGAGCTGCCCTATAGCTTACACCTAAAAATAAAGACTCCATTAAATCTCCAAATGAAATTTCTGAATGGCCTTTCCAATTACCAACTTGGATGGGAATCTTTCACCCTCGAAATTGGCTAAGGCAAGAAACTAGTCATCCACTAGCTCTCCCTCTGCACAAATGCAATTGCAAATTCTACAAATGATCAAAACTGGTTTCATTCTTTGTTATTGACATTTATAAAGTTCTAATGTCCTCCATGGGTCTAATTCCTTCCAAGATACTCATGCCAACTCAAGTTCGGAAGAGATTCCAAAGAATGCCACTTGTACAACAATTCCTAGTCTCCCACTTCCACCAAATCACATGTGGAAGCATCTTAGCTGCCCTAACACCCTTGAGCACCCTCTTGGAGTCTATTTTTATCCCTGACATGTCATATATGTCATATTTCAGCCTTCAGGTCTGATTTGTGTCATAGGTGTCATAGCATCTTCATCATTGTTTTCATAGAGCTAGGGAATCTAGCCCAAGTGTCTCACTAGCTCCAAATTGCCTCTTCCTCTTCCATGGGAGTTACTCTTCCTCTATATTTAGAACTTGGATGATTCATGCAATGAATAATACCTTTTGGAATCCCCCAAGTATGTTACCATTCACCTTGAATTCGAATTGGTGAGAGAATGATGCCAAGTGTAGTGGGGAAATCTAGCCATATGTGGGTCCCACTTCCTCCATGTGTCTTCATGATGAAATGCCACTTTGATTTTCACTTGTATATATTTATTTATCTCCTTTATTAAATATTTATGTCATTATAATGTTCAAACATCATTTATTATCCCCATTATTCCAAATCCCAAAGCTTCCACCCCAAACCTAGGAAACTAGTAATTTTCCTCCTTGGCAATTATTTGACCTCTAGCATCAATTTGACAAACTCTAATGAATAGGGCCAATGTGATTAGGCCATTGTGACCCAATACCAAATTTGGGACATGATAGTGAATTGGTCCTTCTATATGATCAAGCTAAGGAACCCCTGGGGGAAGGCAAGTTTAACCCCATGTGGCATGGTCCTTACGTCGTGAGGCGTGTCCTGGAGAAAGGATCCTATGAGTTGGAATATTATGAGGGGAACGCCTTGAAGGAGCCCAAAAATGGGCTCTACCTCAAGTGGTATTACACTTGAGCTTCTAGCTCGAGCTGATACTTTTGTATACTATTGTATAGTTGCTTCTGTACATAGTTTAGTTTTCTTTTGATTTTTTGGGTCTGCTGATTAGCTTCCGTTTGGTTGAAATATGTCATTCGAATCTCCAGTGTTCTTGGGATTCGTGGATGGGGATAGTCGTCATACGTAGAGACTAGCTTCTATTGCGTGGGGTATTTACTCGCCTGACCATCAGATTGTGTCTTCAGAAGGTGCTTGTCTCGGTCCTACATTCAACAATCCGGATGAGTACAGTGCTGTTGTCGAGTGACTTCGGGATGCCATTTTTCATGGTATCCAGTATTTATAATTCCACCTAGATTCGCAAGTGGTTGTGTCTCAGTTGAACAACCAATACCGTGTGAGGGATCCTACATTACTGAGGAGGTTCTTAAGGGTAAGACTCTTGGAGCGTCAATTTGTTTTCATTACATACATTCATGTTTCGAGACGTTTTAATCATGTAACTGATGCATATGTAAATTATGTCCTAGATTGGCATTTGTCACATCAATAAAAGAAGCACACAAATAAACATTCATTCATACATTTGTACATACACAATAGTAGAACCAGATAATCATAGTTTTTTTCATTAATAATATGTCCAAAAAGGTGGTGTCATAATACAAAACTAGAGCCCGTAGCTCTCAAAAATATACAATCCGATACAAAATATAGCGGGACCCCATGGCATCTAACCCCTGCGAGGAGGCCTCGCTGCCTCAGCGGGATGAGTCTGAATGTAATAGTGTACTGCATTGGCTATACGCCATACTAGCCACACTCAGGTACCCGGTCCCCCTACAACATGTCACTGCATCGCCTCTGGGAGATGCTCTACCTCTATGATCGGTACTCTAGCAGTCATGTGGGTCAGGTTGACTCGTACCATCTCTAAAGTGCGCTCTGCCACTGCACCTACTACCTTGCCTCCTCTTCCTCTGTGGCGCTATCGTGGGAAACCCTGAGGTCTTCGCGGACCCATATCTATGAGAAAACAGTCAACCATTAATATATGATACCACACCAAAAATATTTTTGCATTCACTTATAATAAGAAATCCAAAAAAATTAAATACACAAAACTTCAAAGGAGTAGTCATATCTATGTCCCCAACCATGGCCCCTGGTGGGAGCGGCATGTCTCTGTCTCCCCGGTAGTATATCCCCTCATATGGGAAGTTACCGATGGCGATGATTTGTCGTGCCCACCAATGAAAGAAATTCTTAGAATATGGTGAAGCTTGTCAATTACCACCCTTCTACGTCAGTACCTCTTCCCACCAGGTCTGGGCGGGATCTCGAAGACCATGCGGAGGGAATTCAACCCTCGGAATCAAACCTGACACTCTCTCAAAGAAAAAACTACATAAGATACTGCCAAAACCGAATTTTTTGGCTATCCCATCTTGCACTCCGTTAGCTGGCTCTTCATAGTAACTAGCAATGTTGTGCACCAGTCGTACACCATTGGTCTCATGCACTCTGTTGCATAGAATATCACATGCCTTGAATCCTGATGAAGTGTAGCTGATCCTGTAATCCTTCCGACCATGGGTGCCCTAGTTAGATGCTTGTATGTCTTTTGGCGCCCATGTCGTTGTTTCTCCTTAGGATTAGGAGTCCTTTGTAGTTACGCCATGACATTTCGATGAAGACTCATACTCTACTTCATTTTATTCTGGCCATCTCCCATGAGGACTCCCCATTTATGTCAAGTTGTGATTGCATTTCATTATCCTTCTTGCCTTTTGAGCCTTGTGTCGGCTCCCGCTTTTCACAGTTATTACCCATGTTCCCTAGCACTTTACCTTCTGAGCCAAGTAGAGCCTCCATTTATCTTTCGCAGCTTGATGACCGTTTACCTTGAGGGAACACCCCCCCGAGTGTCCACATCTTACACATGCTTCCTTGCATTGATCATAGGTATGTTCCACTGCTTGGAACTAGTTTGATTGCACTTGACACTTGTTCCTCACTTTTTGTACTATAAGCAATTTTATTATTTTTCAAGCTTTCATAAAATGAAAGAGACCAAAAAATCATATAACTGAAAAAGATGGACGGGAAAATATTTACTACCTCTTATTGGCAGCTACCGTGTCGCCTTTGAAAAGAGCATTCATTTCCACTCCATTCATCATGATTCAGGACATTAGTAGGACCTTAGGAGCTGTACTCATTTCTCAAATCTTACTCCACCAGTTGGTTAAGCTTCCAGTCATTATAGAGACTTTGATGATGCCTCCTGCGTCGCAAAGTATTATTATCATCTAGTAGTTGAGTCTATGATGCCTGAGTCTATCCATCTGCTCATGCTCTAGTTCAAAGGAAGTATTGAAACCATAGTCGGCCACTCCTCATATCTCTTGACTATTGCATGTTGGCCATCCCATACAGTTTGATTTGTTAGTCTGAGTTCTTCTAGATCTTCCAGTGTCGATAGTTACCTCATGCTGGATGATGGGGGATTCATTAATTCCCTCCTTCCAGCAAGTTTCATTCCTTCGAATCCAACCCATTTATTACACAATTGTGATTTAGAGTCCGTTGAGTACCTTGAGCCTTGCAGTCATTAGTGGTAGGTTCTCTCACCATCGACAGTTGGGAATTCATCAATGCCTCCTGATCAATGGATTTGTCAGAGTGTTCGACCTCAACTCCTCTATTCGCACTTCGATGAATGTACTCCGTTCCTTGATGCCCATTTTCATTATTGGTGGGTTATCTCGTGTCTGTTAACAGTATACATCAATGACTGGTAATCAGACGATGCCACACTAGGTTCAACCTCAACACCTTTATTCCCTTGATAGGGCATGCACCGCAGATGATTTGTGTAGAAGACCCCAGACTTAAGTGGCATTCAGTATGCTACTGGTGATCGTGATTATGCTTATGAGAAATCAGTCTCATACATCAGCAGTTCGTACCTTCAATTTGCATCAGTTGTTTCCTCTTCAACAGGAGACGATATCTTACTGTATATTGGGTCATGGCTATGACCACTTATGACATGTATTCACTATATACTACCTATTCATAGCCATTGTATCAGATTGCTATGTATTGTATTGATATGTATCCAGAGATATCATTGTATTATGACGAGTGGGATACTCCTTCCATTTGTGTCTTCATCACTCCACTTATGAGGTTTATAATGTATGCCGGCCATCATATTACCTTCTCTTACCTCACACATTAGGGGGCATCTCTTACAACGTAATTTTCCACCTTGTGAGCATTTATACTATTTGGCCTTTGTTATTCGTTTGATTGACTCAGAACCACTTTTTTCCCTCCAGGAACCTCTTTTTCCCTATTTTTGTTCCTGTACACCAGCTGCTTTACTACAACTCGCGCATGCGCGAGTTGTCCCACTATAGCCCGCGTACATCGAGTTAAATTGTAAATTATAGTAAAAAACTCACTTTTTACTCCAAAAAGCGGTCACAGGGTGACCTTTGGCCCTCCATGTATCCTGAAACGACTGGATTCAACCTTTCATCTACCTTTGGAGGGTTATATTCTGAGCTCTTATTGTTCATTGAAGGAGGAGAAAGAGAGAGCATCGAAACTCTATTTGATTTTTTTCCATAGCTTGAGTCTACATCCATTGATCCTAGTTGTTGTGAACCTCTTATGTTCACCTACCAAACTCTCCCATATCTTGTGAAGGACTCTATCCTTTACTCATGAGTTTTCCATTGCATGGGGGATTGAAGTGGTGGAGACACAAGTGGAGGGACCTAGTTCTCAATTCAGATGAGTTGTCGGCAAGAGGTTGTATCATGTACTTCTTGTTTACATTAATAGAAATACTCATTTTCTCGTCCAATTGATCTTGTGAATGGTCATTTACTAGCATTGGGTAACATTTGCTTATTATATCATGGACCATGCTATTGTTTATGCTAATATGTTTCATATATTATATGCACTTGCTTGTATTTGTTGTTAAGACTAAGTTGCAGGTTCAAGTGTAGATATTTGAAAGCTCACCGGGGATCTACATCGAACATCTGGTTGAAGGTTGGTTATTTATTCCACATCTTATCATTTACATTTATATAACATTGCATTGGGAATTGAGTTGATTTATGGTAGTCATCTGTCTGTTATGGTCTGCCCCAATCCATAGGAATTTTTCTCCGTAACACTTTCTACCCAACCTTAGGTCTCTGTATAGCCTATAATCTTTCACTGAGATACCACCCCCGAGTTGGTCTATGTATCCAGTGAGGAGGGCTAAATACGATCTTTCAAAGTCAAGGTTCCATTTCAATGCTAAGCTAACCTACAGTTTGGTTTATCAATAATACAAGGGAATAGGGAGAATATTTCTAATCTAGTGAGATCAACCACAGAGCTACAGGCATCTCAGACTACTCAGTAGCCATGTTACCCACATTACCTACCTCACCCAACACAAGGAAGGCCCTCTTCTTTGGTGCACAGTCCCTCAAGGCCCCTTCCCTCCAGTGCTCTTCAGGGTGGGCATAGAAATGTCCAAACTGCTGCTTTCAAGAGACTTTTAGCCTTCACTGTGTTTATCAAGTAGATCCAACCCTATGTTTGAACTTCTTCTCTATTATTCAAGTTGGCCTCTTCTCAACGTTGCGGCCTAAGATCTACCCCGTAACTTGGTCCTCGACAAACATATCTAATTGTTCCCATGGCTTCAGTAATATTCCCACACTCTGTAATTCATCTCAGGATCTGATCCAAGGGTTTCCCAAACTGACTTCACTTCCTACGCAGGGTTTCTTGGTATCCTCGGCTCTGCAAATTCGCACATACACATAATCGCGATTTTTCCTTTTTCCTTCACAGCTCAGCTCTCCAATGCGTGGTTCCTTCTCATTGTCCATCTACAATGGGATAGGGACTAGGATGATAGAATTCCTAGGAGGTATAGAAGCTTAAGGGGCAAGCAAAACATAGCAATACCCTGCCATACGGATTTGTAGGGCTTCTCCTTACTCCATTGAATTCATGGACTAGTTTTGTCAACCACCTTCTTAAAGCATAATTAAATGTCAGGAAGGGAATCAAATGGGTTCACAAAATTACATGTGGAATCATGGGTTCCAATCCCACAAGCCCATCACCTCTCCCTAGTGGATACACATGGCCCCTTCTCATTGGTTGCCTCCTTAGCCAGTTTTCTTGGTATTTTATTGCAATAATTAATAATTACATCATTTACAATATCTCATGGCTTAACAACTCCTAGATTATCAAAATATCAAATACTTTCCTATGCCATAAACCTAGGCATCCACTAGTGGGGCCTTGGCCTTGAGCTCCACACTAGGGAAAACACACATTGCATTTATACAATATTTATATTGAAGCCAATAAACCCTACGGGTCAAAATAGGGGTATTACAACATTGGTTCCATTTCTAGTAGTACTAAAATGGGATAAAGAATGAAAAATTGTACATAAATGGTGAGTGAAGAGGAAATACGTGAGTGGTGGAACATAAAATTTCCCAATTACATTCAGAACTATGCTAGAAGAAACAAGTTAACCATTGCAAAGGACAAAAAAAATTTCTTTACAGAATCTCATGAATGATTTACAGAGACCATTCCTCAAGGTATAAATGAATTCCTTGATAACATTCATGACTAGACTAGAAGGTCATAATGAAGCATTGTTGATGAAAAATATCACAATGGTGGATGAAAAATTTGCATGAGTGGGTCAAGAAAATAGCCAATGAATTCTACTAAGATCAAGCCATAGAAGAAATAACTTCATTGGGTGACGAAAGAACCAAGTTCTATAATGACAGTCTTGCATGATATTTTTTCTACAAAATTCCTTATCTGCATTATAGTTTTTTTTAAATTGAAAAAGGCATCGGCCATATAGTTGAACCACAACCACCATTGATCCCTAGTTGTTCAAATTGGGAAAAGAAGCAAAGAGAATGGGATCTCTTTGTCAACAAAAGGGTGTGGGGATGTTTTCTCAGTAGATGAGCATCATTTTTTAATCCAACTCCATCACCCAATAGTAAGTCATGTCAGCAATGGAGGGATCGTTGACCATGTGATGTGAATGAATAATCGATGCTAGTCAACTAATGAAAATATAACAAAGCCAGTAGAAGGTCAAGTATGACTTGCCAAAATAAAATGGCCATTCAAAAGCATATAACTAATATCCAAATACTTGAAAGAGATAAATGATAAAAAATAATGGAAGAGATTAAGGACATCCTAACTCTGCTCCAAAACAAGAGAAATGTGAAAAAACTTATTGAGAAAATTGCGTAGCCAAAAATCGTACCTAATTCGAGGGAGACTTAACCGAAATAAAGGATGGATGAGGTTTTGAATCTGATAGAGGAACTACAATCAGTAGATGCAATCTCATGATCCATACAAATAGTAGTTCCAGAAACTATGAGCTCTGTAGACCCATTTCCAATTATGTCATCCCATGGCCCAAATGTAAGGAAGATCATCAAGCATGACTTGGGCATTGGACCTAGCTATGTAATCATATGGAATCGACTAGAAAACTATGGATGAATCATGGATTGACAAATGATTCATAGACCTTTGAATTGTAATTGGATCACATTTAGAATGGAGTCTGAAAAAAAAATTCATCTATGTTCTTAAGATCACATGGAATTAGCACCCCCTTGCAAGCAATAATATCAGTTGAAGAAAACAGTTCATCAGAGGATCAACCTGACAAGGAAATTCAACTAGAATAGGTTCAACTAGATCATGGTATACAACTCAAGAGAAAGAAGTAAGTATACCTAAAAATTGTAATCTCCTTCCAGCTAATAACCAAAAATTTTCCAATATGTCTTATCATCATTTAGTGCATATTCCAATATATGAGGGCAATGAAGACCCCACAAGACATTGGTTCATTTGTGAGATTGTGCAGGAATCTAACCTTGTTAATGTTGAAATATTGTAACTTCAAAGAATATTATATCTGTACTTTATTATTCCGGAGATGTTTCATTCCTCCGTGGAGATCTTATTGTATATCCGGAGATGTTTATTCCTCCGTCGGAATGTGGTAACTTGGGTTATTAGACTTCCCTAGTGGGGTTCGGCCCTGTATGTGTTATGTGGGTCAAAGGCTTGTTAGACCACCCTAGAGGGGTCAGCCCAGTCAATTGTAGTGGGGTGTTTAACCCAATGGTAAAGTTGGGGTCGACCTAGTTAATATATTGTACAAGTTGGATATGTGTATAAATAGAGGAGGTGAGCTCCTCATTTGATACACTTCCCTCACTCAGAATGTAGTGCACTTGTGGAGGAGAAGTCTGCTATGGTGGAGGAGGAGATCATGTCTTTGGTTTGCATCTTTTTATATTGCTCGTCATCTATATTGAGGAAGCTTTGTTGGGTTTTCTACCCCATGAGGGTTTCCCAGGATAAATCTGTGTCTCTTTTGTTTATGTTGTACTTATTGTTTCTTCAGTGATCCTATATATGCTATTATTGTGAGATGGAATGTAATGCTGCTATTTTCTGTCTTAGCATATTAAATCTTAACATGGTATCAGAGCTAACTTGAAGGAAGGCAATGTATGGCACTTACGACACTTGCTTCTCTTGCGACAATTTGAAGGTTTGGGTTTTACATAGCAAAAACCAGTCATCGTGGAACTTTCGCTATAAATCCATTTGTGCGAAGGTTCAGAATCTGAAAAGTTTACAGGTCGTAGATAACATCCCCAAAGGACACCCTCAGATTCATTGTACTTTGTGAGTTATGATCAGTACAAGTTAGGGTTTCTGCCTCTTCCAGATCTCAGTCAAAATCAGGTGACCTTGGAAAAAAGGTCATAACTTGGGCTAGGAAGCTCCAAATGAAATTTCGTAAAAAGTGACAGGTAGTACACAGACTGTACACAGATGACATGGTTGCAAGAAGGAACTCACCACAGAGTTCGAATGATGTTGAGGCTCATATCAATAGACCCATCTAACGAGAGATGGCACAGATAGATGGCTGCAGAAATGAAAATGAAAGATCTCAGATTGATGCATTACTTCCTAGATCTAGAAGTATGGAAAGGCTCAGAAGGAATCTTTCTCAACCAGGGAAATATGCCGAGAAATATTAAAAGGACTTGATATGTTGGAATGGCCACTCTCATGGATTCCAACTTGAAGTTGTTAGTGAATGACTCATCAGAGTTAGTGTATATAACTCTGTACAAACAAATTATTGGGTCATTGATGTATCTAACAAATACTAGGTCAGATATATTCTTTGTTGTGAACACATTGAGTCAGTATGTAGTGGAAACTAGATGTGTTCACCTGATAGTTGCAAAGCATGTGATGAGGTACCTAAAGGATACAATAGACTTTGATTTATGCTATCTTGGAGATCATGACTTCAGATGGCTACATAGATGTTGATTGGGCAGAAAGTGTATCAGACAGGAAGAACACATTGAGAGGATGTTATTGTCTAGGATCAACCATGATCTCGTGGTTTAGCTGGAAGCAGTCTAGTGTGGCTCTCATCACAAGTGGAATATATGGCTGGTTGATCTGCTAGTTGTGAAGCGGTATGGCTTCTGGATTGTTTAACTTAGAGATAGACCCAACTGTGATCCTATGTGACAAACAGAGTTGTATCAAGATGGCAGAGAATCTAGTGTTCCATGATATGGCGCAGAAAGGAACTATAAAGTTTGAATTTGTAACAAGTTACCGATGTACTAACCAAACCTCTACCTCAAGAAAAGTTTGAGTATTTTCCGAGACAAGCTTAGTAGGACCCTCCTCGAGAGGGGGAGTGATGTGGTCACTTATGACGAGATTTCCTACATCGACAGTGAGGTCGATGATGTGGATACCTATATTGGTGATGCCAACAGAGAGGTTGGTGGATGGTCCTTAGACAGGGTCTAAGTTGACGAGGGGATTGCATCATCCTTGAACACATGTTCTAAAAGGATCCGTAGACATATGTCTCCAAGAAAGAAGAGGGATTGCATCATCCTTTAACACATGCTCTAAAGTGATCCGTAGACAGATGTCTCTGAGAATGTGGTCCCTAGTGGACGAGAGGATTGTATCATCCCTGGACTTCAGTTCTAAAGTGCTCCGTAGACAGATGTCTCCGAGAATGTGGTCCCTAGTGGACGAGAGGATTGTATCATCCCTGGAATTCAGTTCTAAAGTGATCCGTAGATAGATGTCTCCGAGAATGTGGTCCCTAGTGGACGAGAGGATTGTATCATCCCTGGACTTCAGTTTTAAAGTGATCCGTAGACAAATGTCTCCGAGAATGTGGTCCCTAGTGGACGAGGAGATTGTATCATCCATGGACACATGTCCTAAAAGAGATCCGTAGACATATGTCTCTGAGAAAGTGGTCCCTAGTGGATGTGATAGGACTGCATCGTCCCTGAGCATTTGGTTCAAAATGTACATGACAGGATTGCATCGTCCTTGGACTTATGTCCTAAAGTGATAGGGATTGATCATCCCGTAAGTGGATCAGGATTGCGGACTTATGTCCTAAAGTGATAGGGATTGATCATCCCGTAAGTGAATCAGGATTGCTTCGTCCTTAGACTTATGTCCTAAAGTGATAAGGATTAATCATCCTATAAGTAGATTAGGATTGCATCGTCCCTAGACATGGTGAGGTGTCTTAACGTGATAAGGACTAATCATCCTGTAAGTTGATTCGGGATTGCATTGTCCCTAGACATGGTGAGGTGTCTTAAAGTGATAAGGACTAATCATCCTGTAAGTTGATTCAGGATTGCATCGTCCCTAGACATGGTGAGGTGTCTTAAAGTGATAAGGACTAATCATCCTGTAAGTTGATTCAAGATTGCATCGTCCCTAGACATGGTGAGGTGTCTTAAAGTGATAAGGACTAATCATCCTGTAAGTTGATTCGGGATTGCATCATCCCTAGACATGGTGAAGTGTCTTAAAGTGATAAGGACTAATCATCCTGTAAGTTGATTCAGGATTGCATCGTCCCTAGACATGGTGAAGTGTCTTAAAGTGATAAGGACTAATCATCCTGTAAGTTGATTCGGGATTGCATCGTCCCTAGACATGGTGAGGTGTCTTAAAGTGATAAGGATTGATCATCCTGTAAGTTGATCTGGATTGCATCATCCATAGACATGAGAGATGTCTTAAACTGAGAGGGACTGATCATCCCGTAAGTGGATCGGGATTGTATCATCCTTGGACCTATGTCCTAAAGTGAGAGGGATTGATCATCCTGTAATTGGATCATGTGTGTTGTAGGGTATGTTGCTATTGTGTATACTTGTATTGATGAGGATACTTGTATTGATGATGTTTATACTTGTATTGATGAGGATACTTGTATTGATGATATGTATACTTGTATTGATGAGGATACTTGTATTGATGATGTTTATACTTGTATTGATGAGGATACTTGTATTGATGATGTGTATACTTGTATTGGTGTGGATACTTGTATTGATTATGTATACTTGTATTGGTGTGGATACTTGTATTGATGATGTATACTTGTATTGATGTGGATACTTGTATTGATGATGTATACTTGTATTGGTGTGGATACTTGTACTAATGATCTAGATGACGATGCTACTGATCGTGATGATCTAGATGACAATGCTGCTGATCGTGATGGTCTAGATGACGATGCTGCTGATCGTGATGGTCTAGATGATGACGCTGATGATCGTGTGATGATGATGCTGATGATCGTGTGATGAAAATGCTGATGATCATGTGATGACGATGTTGCTGATCGTGATGGTCTAGATGACGATGCTAATGATCGTGTGATGATGATGCTGATGATCGTATGATGACGATGCTGCTGATTGTGATGACGATGTTGATGATCATGAGGATCCAGACATTGATGTTGCTATAGCTGTTCGAGTGTTGCAGAAGATAAAGACTCAGTACTTAAGATGTTGATGTTCCAGTATTGAAGATGTTCCAGTAACTGCTTGATTTACTGATGATGTTGAGAAAGCTTCCAATGATTTATAGATGTATCATGTATGATGTTGATGACTCCTTGCTCGTGCAGATGCTATTATAATATCCTTCTCATTAAGGGGGAGTGTTGAAATATTGTAACTTCAAAGAATATTATATTTGTACTTTATTATTCCGGAGATGTTTCATTCCTCCATGGAGATCTTATTGTATATCCGGAGATGTTTATTCCTCCGTCGGAATGTGGTAACTTGGGTTATTAGACTTCCCTAGTGGGGGTCGGCCCTGTATGTGTTATGTGGGTCAAAGGGTTGTTAGACCACCCTAGAGGGGTCGGCCCAGTCAATTTTGGTGGGGTGTTTAACCCAATGGTAAATTTGGGGCCGACCTAGTGGTATGTTGATTTTCCTGGGGACACATATAGAGGTTTTAACGATTTAGCTTTGGTTTTCCTAGATCAATTCCAATTGCCAGTTTGTTACGATACTGGTATCGAGATTTTATCCACCTTCCATCAGGACAAAGCCACACACATCTCTGACCATATTCAGGAGTGGCGCCGGTGGAAGAGGCTAGTGAAAGCCAACATTCCTCCATAGTTTCTGTTAGAGTGGTTCCTTAAGTCTTTACTCCCTTACGTTTCGAAGGAAGTTTCATTTTTCGGTATTATGACTAAGGAATGAGCTATTTTGAAAGTCCAGCAGCTGGACCTAGTCTATGCTCAGTTTGGCATCATATACGACATTATACCTGATGCACCACGGTCATGGTCACGACATGATCCCAAGCCCATTCCTAGACCACATGCCGATGGTATTGTTGGATCCAAAAGTAGTCATCCTGTAGATTTGGTTACGAATCAAATGCACAATCTGTCTATTAGCCAAGCTACCCCTAGACAGGCTCACACCTCGTCCATTTCCACCCAATAGTTCGATGTTCACTCTATACAATCGGTGAACCCATCAGGTAACCAACAACCTGGTGGGAAGAAAAAGGGGAAAAATAATCGTAGGGGTAGGAATAGTAGGAACAATAATCTTAAGAAAGAAAACACCAAACCCCCTCGGGATGGCGTAAATGATGGTGGGGACTGCAAACCTAGATTTAAAGAGAAATTCCCTTGTAAACTTTGCACGGAAGATCACCTTACACATTTGTGTCCTCGTCTTGAAGAAGCCGCGAAGCACATTGCACAGGGCCCAGTTGTTCTGAAGGATCTCCTTCCTCACCACCAAAACATGGCTTTGGGTGCTTCCATCGCTGGTAGTGGGACTAATGAAACTTTGACGCTCTGTACCCATGCCAGCGGTTACGGATGAGTTAACATGGTTAAATCAGAAGTTAGTGTTGATACTCGCTCTCGTGATTATGAAGCTCCACAACCTTCATTAGGGAATGAGCCCCCTCCACCTGAGACCCCTTTGCATATTGAGAATCCTAAATCTATGTCGTGGATATCGAAAGGTGTTCTCAAGCACTCGACGCACAATACCAATGCCCGAGCCGACAAAACTAATCCATTGTAGAATATATGGGCCAGACTCCGTGTGCCATGTCATCTCTAGAGGTTCTCTAGGATTGTCCTTCACAAAGGACTACCCTTTTATGTGCTTTTGGAGTCCAGGATCAGTGTAGTCCTAATATTATAAAGTTTGATACTACTGATGTCCAGCCTCAGTTTCCCTATCATGTGGTTTTCCAAATCCACATTAGGTTCCTACAAAAGATCGTTAAACGTACCGTGGTTAATGAAGGTGCTTCCACATCAGTAATGTCGTTAGCTTGTTGGAAGGCTCTAGGTTCCCCTCCACTGTCGAAGTCTATGACCATACTTACTGCATTCGGTGGTCATTCATTCAAGCCGCAAGGTATTATCCCCTCCCTTGAGGTCCACTTGGGTGGGAAGACCGTGCCAATGAAATTCGTGGTGGTTGATGCACCCATCTCTCCTACAACCTTTTACTGGGACGGAATTGGATCTACGCTATGAGAGTGATCGTGTCCTCTGTTTTTAGAGTTATTTGCTTTCCCCATGAAGGCAAGATTGTGATGGTCGATCAGCTAGATTTCATTAGTTCCAATACCATTGCATCACCAGGAACGAAAGTTCCTCAGTTCAAAAATTCTCAGCCGACAATTGGGAATATTGGTGTAGGATTGTATTCCTCTTTGATGGGATCTTTCGAATTTGTTGCACCAAAATCCTTTATAGGAACCATTTCCGATAGTGCCCCTTCCTCATTACATAATGTACCATTCCACACATCATATTTTAGTGATTCATGGAATTTACCTTCCACGAGTTCCTCATCTGGAAACATTGCGCACATCAGGATGGCCATGCCCTTATCTACAGCTGAACTTGCTTATCGTGAGATTCAACAAGCCACTTCAGAGTCAGATCTCTCCTCTTCACAGACAGAAGAATACGATCCCGTTATGTTTCCCATGTGGGAAGTCTAATTGTCTTGCTCGCATGATTTCCTTGATGGTACTTTTCCTTCGGATGAAGCTATCATCGAGGCCATGTATGGTAGTGATAAGCCTTGCGAAGATCTTCGTCATCATTATTTTCTTCCCAACCTTGACCTTATTGAGCAGTAAGAGTTCCAGTCGACTCTTGCCGAGAAGGTTGGTCACCCTATGGATCCTTTGGATTCACATGGGATTTATGTGGAGGAGAATATGGCTAACATTTACCCAACCATTCTGATCAACATTTCTCGCACTCCCAGAAAGATTGAAAATGTTTACATCAGTGCCGACTGTTCCCCTGAGGAGATCTGCATTTATATCAATTTATTCAAAGAGTTTCGGGATGTTTTCTCCTGGTCATATGAGGATATACCAGGTATGGACCCTAGTATTGTCGAGCATTAAATTAAGACTTATCCAAATGTTAAGCCTGTTCAACAACGTCTTCGAGCTATGAATCCTAGGAAGGAATCCGTGATTAAGGCAGAAGTAGAGAAACTGCTCAAAGCTGGTTTCATCAACCCAATTCCCCTTACCGAAAGGGTATCCAATCCAGTTCCTGTGGATAAGAAGCAAGGAACCATCCGTGTGTGTATCGATTTCAAAGATCTGAACCGAGCATGTCCTAAGAATAACTTTCCCACTCCATTCATAGATCAAATCTTGGATGCATGTGCATGAAGCGAAGTGTTTTAATTCATGGATGGTTTTTTAGGTTACAATCAGATCCAAATTAAACCTGAGGATCAAAATAAGACTGCATTTATATGTCCTTGGGGTACCTTTGCATACCAGAAGATGGCCTTCGGCCTTAAAAACGCCAGAGATACTTTTCAATGTGCCTTGACCTATGCCTTTCATGACCTTAAACGCATAGTGGAGGCTTATCTGGATGATCTTCCTGGTCACTTTCATAAGAGAGTTGATCACCCCAGTCACCTCCGCCTTATTTTCAAAAGATGTCGGTGCTATAAATTTTTTTTGAATCCCAACAAGTGCATCTTTGTCATGCAAACTGGTCGCCTTCTAGGGTTTGTAGTCTCTGAAGAGGGTATTCAAGTCGATGCATTAAAGGTTGAGGCAATACTTCGATTGCCTCCCTCGCGTAACTTGATTCGACTTCAGAGCCTCCAAGGGAGAGCCACTTTCTTACACCACTTTATCATGAATTATGCCAATATTACTAAGGGTTTCGCCCTATTATCAAAGAAGGACGCCCCTTTTATTTGGGATGAGCGATCCCAGCAGTCCTTCGACGCTTTGAAGAAATCCTTGGTATCGGCCCCTCTACTTAGTCCACCTGACTTTGCAAGAGAATTTTTACTTTATGTGGCTGCATCTCAAGAGACGATTGGCATGGTCTTAGTTCATGTAGATGATGTGCTTCAGGAGCATGTTATCTATTATATTAGTCGAAACCTCATAGATGTTGAACTGAGATACTCTCATGTTGAGAAACTGGCCCTTACGACTGTTCATGCAGTCCAATGATTACAGCATTATATTTTACTTAGGAAAACCACAGTCATAGCGCATGTCAATCCGCTTCAATTCGTGCTCTCACGATGCCTAATTGGGGGGAAATATAATAAATGAATTGTCATTCTTCAGGAGTTTGACCTTGATTTTGCTTAGGTGAAGTTGGTGAAATACTTGGTTTTCACAGAACTTATGTCGGATTTTCCAAGACATGATGAGGAAGTAGTCCATGAAGACTCATTTGTGGATGAACATTTGTTTCCTATCTTGTCAATAGACCCTTGATATGGGGATATCATTATATATCTCCAAACTCTGAAGTTCCCTTCGTACTATTCGCGAGATGAGCGACGGTGTGTGAGACATCACTCTAAAGATTATGTCATCGTCGGTGAAACATTGTATCGCCGAGGAAGAGACTCTATTCTCTGTCATTGCTTAACTCATGAAGAAGCGGAGCTAGTGCTTGATGATTTCCATAGTGGAGCATGTGGTGGTCACTTATCTAGGCTTGTGACAACCCAACGTATCTTGCGAGCGGGCTATTTTTGGCCTACGCTCTTCAAAGATTGTGTAAATGATGTGAAGAGATGTCACCCTTTTCAGGTGTTTGCTAGGAACATGCGCTTGCACCCTACTCCTTTACATCCGGTCATCACCATCGTTCCCTTCACCAAGTGGGGGGTAGATTTCATGGATTGAAAACTAGCTTCGGTTGGGTGGCATCACCATATCATCATGGCCGTTGATTATTTTACCAAATGGTTGAGGCCATGTCGGCCGTTAAAGTCGATGGTGCTATAGCAACCCACTTCGTATTCAATCAAATTATAGCTTGATTCGGTATCCTGAAGGATATTGTCACTGACCATGGTAGTCACTTTCAAAACAAGATGATGGCAGAGTTCTCACTTAAGATTGGGTTTCAACAAGATCACTCATCTTCATGCTATCCCCAAGCAAATGGTCAAGTTGAGGCAGTAAATAAGTCCTTAAAGACCATTCTCCAACAAACCATCTGACAAAGCAAGATCAATTGGCATATTATGTTATCTCCTGCTTTGTGGGTGTATCAAACTACAATCAAGACTTCCACCGGGTTCTCACCATTTCAGTTAGTTCATGGTGTGGAGTCTATCTTACCCAATGAATGCGAAACCCCTTCCTTAAAGCTATCTATAGAGCTCCTACCTGACACTTCAGAAGTAGAGCAACGTCTAATCTACCTCGAGCAACTTGATGAGCAGCGTCGGGATGCCATCGTAGAAATTGATGCTAACAAACGTCGTGTTAAGGTTTAGTATGATAGGTTTGTCCATACCTGGCAATATGCTGAAGGTGAATTGGTCCTTCTATATGATCAAGCTAAGGAACCCCCGGGGGAAGGCAAGTTTAACCCCATGTGGCACGGTCCTTACGTCGTGAGGCATGTCCTGGAGAAAGGATCCTACGAGTTGGAATATTACAAGGGGAACGCCTTGAAGGAGCCCAGACATGGGCTCTACCTCAAGCAGTATTATGCTTGAGCTTCTAGCTCGAGCTGATACTTTTGTATACTATTGTATAGTTGCTTCTGTACATAGTTTAGTTTTCTTTTGATTTTTCGGGTCTACTGATTAGCTTCCGTTTGGTTGACATATGTCATCCAAATCTCCAGTGTTCTTGGGATTCGTGGATGGGGATAGCCATCATATGCAGAGACTAGCTTCTGTTGCATGGGTTATTTACTCACCTGACCATCAGATTGTGTCTTTAGAAGGTGCTTGTCTCGGTCCTACATCCAACAATCTGGATGAGTACAGTGCTATTGTCGAGTTACTTCGGGATGCCATTTTTCATGGTATCGAGTATTTATAATTCCACTTGGATTTGCAAGTGGTTGTGTCTCAGTTGAAGGACTAATACCGTGTGAGGGATCCTACGTTACTGAGGAGGTTCTTAAGGGTAAGACTCTTGGAGCGTCAATTTGTTTTCATACATACATTCATGTTTTGAGACGTTTTAATCGTGTAACTGATGCATATGTAAATTATGTCCTAGAGTGGCATTTGTCACATCAATAAAAGAAGCACACAAATAAACATTCATTCATACATGTGTACATACACAATAGTAGAACTGGATAATCATAGTTTTTTTCATTAATAATATGTCCAAAAAGGTGGTATCATAATACAAAACTAGAGCCCGTAGCTCTCAAAAATATACAATCCGATACAAAAAATAGCGGGACCCCATGGCATCTAAAGCCTGCGGGGAGGCCTCGCTACCTCGGAAGGATGAGTCTAAATGTAATAGTGTACTGTGTTGGCTATACGCCGCAGTAGCCGCACTCAGGTACTCGGTCCCCCTACAACATGTCACTGCGTCGCCTCTAGGAGATGCTCTACCTCTATGATCGGTACTCTGGCAGTCATGCAGGTCAGGTTGACCTGTACCATCTCTAAAGTGTGCTTTGCCGCTGCACCTACTACCTCACCTCCTCTTCCTTTGTGGCGCTATCGTGGGAAACCCTGAGGTCTTCACGGACCCATATCTATGAGCAAATAGTCACCCATTAATATATGATACCACACCAAAAATATTTTTGCATTCACTTATAATAAAAAATCCAAAAAATTAAATACACAAAACTTAAAAAGAGTAGTCATATCTATGTCCCCGAACATGACCCCTGGTGGGAGCGGCATGTCTCTGTCTCCCCGATAGTCTATCCCCTCATATGGGTAGTTACCGATGGCGATGATCTGTCGTGCCCACCAATGAAAGAAATCCTCAGAATATGGTGAAGCTTGTCAGCCACCACCCTTCCGCGTCAGTACCTCTTCCCACCAAGTCTCGGCGGGATCTCGGAGACCATGCAGAGGGAATTCAACCCTCGGACTCAAAATCGACACTCTCTCAAAGAAAAAACTACATAAGATACTTCCAAAACCGAAGTTTTTGGCCGTCCCATCTTGCACTCCATTAGCTGGCTCTTCATAATAACTAGCAATTTTGTGCACCAGTCGTACACCATTGGTCTCATGCACTCTACTGCATAGAATATCACAGGCCTCAAAGCCTAATGAAGTGTAGCTAATCCTGTAATCCTTTCGAGGGTAAGGACTATGATCTTCATGCTTAGTATTTCTATAGCCTCTATGGGGACCTGGATACCCACCTTTTGGGTGCCAACAATACAATACATGTCAATGTAATCACTGATAGTGATTCCTCCCCCCACGCTGCGAGACCTAAGACTTGTTGTCTCCCCTTGACGAGACAATCCAGTGATGAAGTATATATCTTCCACCTCCTATGGAAGTGGTTTCCCTATCTAGATCGAAATGTTGTGCTTCAGTATCCCAATAGTTTACCAACTGAGCAAGCAATAGGTTTTGGGCACTTAAATCCCCGATGCTCAAGAATTTGTATAGGTCCCATGCTTGTAACGCTTGTTGGGAGGGTAAATCTTGGTGTACATGCTCATCAACAATGTCATGTTCTCTCTCTATCCATTCTAGGACCATCCTGGAAGCATTTTCCATGCGTTTTTTAGTGCCCACATCTTAAAAAACGCAACCCATGGAACTATACGTTGGCTACTATGTACACAGTCGTGCGTATACATGGTCAATGCATGCGTTGACTGCGCACAAAAATCCCTCCATGCGACCCCTATTATGATATCCTGCGTACAGCGAGTTATGGGTGTAACCTATGGCAAAAATTAAATTTTGACCATTAAAAACTGAAATAAAAACAATGAATTTGAAGAGGGGGATGAGACTACCAACCTGATCTAGATGGTTCGTGATTCTGACTCTAGTAGTTCCCATAATCTGCAGTTGAAGATTGAGGGTAAAAACCAACCAAAAGCACTATGGTCGGTAATAAGTGAAAATGGAATGGTAAAAGTAATTTCTTTTTGCTATTTATAAGTTTTTTAAAACCACTTTCCCATAGTTTTTGTCGTTTTGAGCCGTTTTGGACTAATATGAAGTTGTAAAGCGCCTTTTTGAATAGTTTTTCCGACGAGAGTGGATTTTTCAACTGTTTCACGCCTTCAGCGGGTATTTTATACACTTGGAATATAGGTTAGGATGTCATTTTGCCTACATTTTTGCATCGACCTTATGACCACATTCATTAGCCTTAGGTGCAATGCCGCTTTTTAACTGACACAAAACCTCTATGCTCCTTTAGAAGTGTTGTTATTTGGCAGTAGGGCTTGTCCGACCATGGGTGCCCTAGTTAGATCCTTGTATGTCTTTTGGCACCCATGTTGTTGTTTCTCCTTAGGATTAGGAGTCCTTTGTAGTTACGCCATGACATTTCGATGAAGACTCATACTCTACTTCATTTTATTCTGGCCATCTCCCATGAGGACTCCACATTTATGTCAAGTTGTGAATGCATTGCATTATCCTTCTTGCCTTTTGAGCCTTGTGTCGGCTCCCGCTTTTCATAGTTATTACCCATGTTCCTGAGCACTTTACCTTCTGAGCCAAGTAGAGCCTCCATTTATCTTTCACAGCTTGACGACTGTTTACCTTGAGGGAACACCCCCCTGAGTGTCCGCATCTTGCACATGCTTCATTGCATTGATCATAGGTATGTTCCACTGCTTGGAACTAGTTTGCTTGCACTTGACACTCGTTCCCTCACTTGTTGTACTATAAGCAATTTTATTATTTTTCAAGCTTTCATAATATGAAAGAGACCAAAAAATCATATAACTGAAAAAGCTGGAAGGGAAAATATTTACTACCTCTTATTGGCAGTTGTCGTGTCGCCTTTGAAAAGAGCATTCATTTCCACTCCATTCATCATGATTCAGGACATTAGTAGGACCTTAGGATCTGTACTCATTTCTCAGATCTTACTCCACTGGTTGGTTAAGCTTCCAGTCATTATAGAGCCTTTGTTGATGCCTCCTGCGTCGCAAAGTATTATTATCATCTAGTAGTTGAGTCTATGATGCCTGAGTCTATCCATCTGCTCATGCTCTTGTTCAAAGGAAGTATTGAAACCATAGTCGGCCACTCCTCATATCTCTTGACTATTGCATGTTGGCCATCCCATACAGTTTGATCTGTTAGTCCGAGTTCTTCAAGATCTTCCAGTGTAGCTAGTTACCTCATGCTGGATGATGGGGGATTCATTAATTCCCTCCTTCCAGCAAGTTTCATTCCTTCGAATCCAACCCATTTATTGCAGAATTGAGACTTAGAGTCCGTTGAGTACCTTGAGCCTTGCAGTCATTAGTGGTAGGTTGTCTCACCATCGACAGTTGGGGATTCATCAATGCCTCCTGATCAATGGATTCGTCAGAGTGTTCGACCTCAACTCCTCTATTCGCACTTCGATGAATGTACTCCGTGCCTTGATGCCCATTTTCATTATTGGTGGGTTATCTCATGTCTGTTAATAGTATACATCAATGATCGGTAATCAGACGATGCCACACCAGGTTCAACCTCAACACCTTTATTTGCTTGATAGGGCATGCACCGCAGATGATTTGTGTAGAAGACCCCAGACTTAAGTGGCATTCGGTATGCTACTGGTGATCGTGATTATGCTTATGAGAAATCAGTCTCATACATCAGCAGTTTGCACCTTCAGTTTGCATCAGTTATTTCCTCTTCAGCAACAGACAATATCTTACTGTATATTGGGTCATGGCTATGACCACTTATGACATGTATTCACTATATACTACCTATTCATAGCCATTGTATCGGATTGCTATGTATTGTATCGATATGTATCCAGAGATATCATTGTATTATGATGAGTAGGATACTCCTTCCATTTGTGTCTTCATCACTCCACTTCTGAGGTTTATAATGTATGTCGGGCATCATATTACCTTCTCTTACCTCACACATTAGGGGGCATCTCTTACAACATAATTTTCCACCTTGTTAGCATTTATACTATTTGGCCTTTGTTATTCGTTTGATTGACTCAGAACCACTTTTTTCCCTCCAGGAACCTCTTTTTCCCTATTTTTGTTCCTATACACCAGCTACTTTACTACAACTCGCACATGCATGAGTTGTCCCACTATAGCCTACGTACATCGAGTTAAATTGTATATTATAGTAAAAAACACACTTTTTACTCCAAAAAGCGGCCATAGGGTGACCTTTGGCCCTCCATGTATCCTGAAACGACTCGATTCGACCTTTCATATACCTTTGGAGGGTTATATTCTGAGCTCTTATTGTACATGGAAGGAGCAGAAAGAGAGAGCATCGAAACTCTATTTGAGTTTTTGCCATAGCTTGAGTCTACATCCATTGATCCTAGTTGTTGTGAACCTCTTATGTTCACCTACCAAACTCTCCCATATCTTGTGAAGGACTCTATCCTTTACTCATGAGTTTTCCATTGCATGGGGGATTGAAGTGGTGGAGACACAAGTGGAGGGACCTAGTTCTCAATTCAGATGAGTTGTCCGCAAGAGGTTGTATCATGTACTTCGTGTTTACATTAATAGAAATACTCATTTTCTCGTCCAATTGATCTTGTGAATGGTCGTTTATTAGCATTGGGTAACATTTGCTTATTATATCATGGACCGTGCTATTGTTTATGCTAATATATTTCATATATTATATGCACTTGCTTGTATTTGTTGTTAAGACTAAGTTGCAGGTTCAAGTGTAGATATTTGAAAGCTCACCGGGGATCTACATCGAACATCCGGTTGAAGGTTGGTTATTTATTCCACATCTTAGCATTTACATTTATATAGCATTGCATTGGGAATTGAGTTGATTTCTGGTAGTCATCTGTCTGTTATGGTCTACCCCAATCCATAGGACGTTTTCTCTGTAACACTTTCTACCCAACCTTAGGTAACTGTACAGCCTATAATCTTTCACTGAGATACCACCCCCGAGTTGGTCTATGTATCCAATAAGGAGGGCTGAATATGATCTTTCAAAGTCAAGGTTCCATTTCAATGCTAAGCTAACCTATAGTTTGGTTTATCAATAATACAACGGAACAGGGAGGATGTTTCTAATCTAGTGAGCTCAACCATAGAGCTACAGGCATCTCAGACTACTCAGTAGACATGTCACCCACATTACCTACCTCACCCAACACAAGGAAGGCCCTCTTCTTTGCTGCACAGTCCCTCAAGGCCCCTTCCCTCCAGTGCTCTTCAGGGTGGGCATAAAAATGTCCAAATTGCTGCTTTCAAGAGACTTTTAGCCTTCACTGTGTTTATCAAGTAGATCCAACCCTATGTTTGAACTTCTTCTCTGTTATTCAAGTTGGGCTCTTCTCAAGGTTGCGACCTAAGCTCTGCCCCGCAACTTGGTCCTCGACAAACATATCTAAGTGTTCCCACGGCTTCACTAATATTCTCACACTCTATAATTCATCTCAGGATCTGATCCAAGGGTTTCCCAAACCGGCTTCACTTCCTATGCAGGGTTTCTTGGTATCCTTGGCTCTGCAAATTCGCACATACACATAATCGTGATTTTTTCTTTTTTCTGCATAGCTCAGCTCTCCAATGCGTGGTTCCTTCTCATTGTCCATCCACAATGGGATAGGGACTAGGATTATAGAATTCCCAGGAGGTATAGAAGGTTAAGGGGCAAGCAAAACATAGCAATACCCTGCCATACGGATTTGTAGGGCTTCTCCTTACTCCATCGAATTCATGGACTGGTTTTTTCAACCTCCTTCTTAAAGCATAATTAAATGTCAGGAAGAGAATCAAATGGGTTCACAAAATTACATGTGGAATCATGGGTTCCAATCCCACAAGCCCATCACCTCTCCCTAGTGGATACACATGGCCCCTTCTCATTGGTTGCCTCCTTAGCCAGTTTTCTTGGTATTTTATTGCAATAATTAATAATTACATCATTTACAATATCTCATGGCTTAACAACACATGGATTATCAAAATATCAAATACTTTCCTATGCAATAAACCTAAGCATCAACTAGTGGGGCCTTGGCCTTGAGCTCCACAATAGGGAAAACACACATTGCATTTATACAATATTTATATTGAAGCCAATAAACCCTACGGGTCAAAATAGGTGTATTACAACATTGGTTCCATTTCTAGTAGTACTGAAATGGGATAAAGAATGAAAAATTGTACATAAATGGTGAGTGAAGAGGAAATACGTGAGTGGTGGAACATAAAATTTCCCAATTACATTCAGAACTATGCTAGAAGAAACAAGTTAACTATTGCAAAGGACAAAAAAAGTTCTTTATAGAATCTCATGAATGATTTATAGAGACCATTCCTCAAGATATAAATAAATTCCTTGATAACATTCATAACCAGACTAGAAGGTCATAATGAAGCATTGTTGATGAAAAATATCACAATGGTGGATGAAAAACTTGCATGAGTGGGTCAAGAAAATAGTCAATGAATTCTACTAAGATCAAGCCATAGAAGAAATAACTTCGTTGTGTGACAAAAGAACCAAGTTCTATAATGATAGTCTTGCATGATATTTTTTCTACAAAATTCCTTATTTGCATTATAGTTTTTTTTTAATTGAAAAAGGCATCGGCCATATAGTTGAACCACAACCACCATTGATCCCTAGTTGTTCAAACTGGGAAAAGAAGCAAAGAGAATGGGATCTCTTTGTCAACAAAAGTGTGTGGGGATGTTTTATCAGTAGATGAGCATCATTTTTTAATCCAACTCCATCACCCAATAGTAAGTCATGCCAGCAATGGGGGGATCGTTGACCATGTGATGTGAATGAATAGTCGATGCTAGTCAACTAATGAAAATATAACAAAGCCAGTAGAAGGTCAAGTATGACTTGCCGAAATAAAATGGCCATTCAAAAGCATATAACTAATATCCAAATACTTGAAAGAGATAAATGATAAAAAAGAATGGAAGAGATTAAGGACATCCTAACTCTGCTCCAAAACAATAGAAATGTGAAAAAACTTATTGAGAAAATTGTGTAGCCAAAAATCGTACCTAATTCGAGGGAGACTTAACCTAAATAAAGGATGGATGAGATTTTGAATCTGATAGAGGAACTACAGCCAGTAGATGCAATCTCGTGATCCATACAAATAGTAGTTCTAGAAACTATGAGCTCTGTAGACCCATTTCCAATTATGTCATCCCATGGCCCAAATGTAAGGAAGATCATCAAGCATGACCTGGGCATTGGACCTAGCTAGGTAATCATATGGAATCTACTAGACAACTATGGATGAATCATGGATTGAAAAATGATTCATAGACCTCTGAATTGTAATTGGATCACGTTTAGAATGGAGTCTGAAAAAAAAAAATCATCTATGTTCTTAAGATCACATGGAATTAGCACCCCCTTGCAAGCAATAATATCAGTTGAAGAAAACAGTTCATCAGAGGATCAACCTGACAAGGAAATTCAACTAGAATAGGTTCAACTATATCATGGTATACAAATCGAGGGAAATAAGTAAGTATACCTAAAAATTGTAATCTCCTTCCAGCTAATAACCAAAAATTTTCCAATATGTCTTATCATCATTTTGTGCATATTCCAATATATGAGAGCAATGAAGACCCCTCAAGACATTGGTTCATTTGTGAGACTGTGCAGGAATCTAACCTTGTCAATGATGAAAATCAGAAAATGGCATAGTTTGTTGGTGCCCTCCGTAAACAAGAAATTACCCGACATGTGAACTTTATTGAATATCAGAACAAAACAAAGGATGATATAAAGTACAATTTTCTAGCATTTTTTTGAACTCAAGATAGCAAGTACTTAGATGCTAAAAAGCTCAAAGAAATCATGCAAGTGCTAGGAGAAACAATTTGAGAATATCATAAAAGGTTTAAATATTTACTTAACCAAATATCATACAAGATTGATGAAAATATGTTGATCCAATGGTTCATCACAAATCTCCTATAGAAAAATAGAACACCTTTTAGGCTACATGAATTCATGACATATGAAGATGCTTGAAATAAATCTTAACAAATTTAGTCCGATGAAAACTTTATAGCCTCACTTATCGACATAAGATTAGAGGAAAAACTAGAATCATGCAAATATTCAAGAGTTCACTATGAGAAATGGCGACCTGTGGTGTATGACTTGCTCGACAAAAGGGAATACCAAAGATAATTGTAAACTACAATATGATAGAAGACCAAATAACTATCAAGTTCTCCACACTAGTTATTATTGCGATATATGTGAAGGTTTTGAACCCCACTCTACAATATATTTCCCATATATAATACAAAGAACAACAAACATAAATGGCGTGGTATCTGTTGGGAAAATTCACATTATACCTTAGAATGTACACTAAACATGAAGAATAAACATAAGTACAAGCCAATCGATCAAGCTCAAACCATTAACCAGAACAACTAGAATGGTCGATACATCATAAACAATGGCAAAATAAACAACAACTACAAATGATGAGGAGGATACAACAGTTGAATACGATACAATCAGAATCGAGGTCATATTCCTAGTGGTCGAAGAACTTCTAGATGCGTCATATGCTTCAGTGAAGAACATTTGATTCCACGCTCTACTTGGAAGGATAATACCGATGTCAAATTTTGTACAACATGTGGGATGGGTGATCATTTATTAGAATATTGCTCCATAATACTCGAGAAAATTATCAATAAGAAGAACATTAATCTTTTGTCTAATGTTCCCAAGCATGAGGCTCTTAATACTAAAAATATGCATATCATAACCAAACAAGGTATGAAAATTGGAGATGACAATACCTGAATCACTATAATTTAAAGGAACAAAATAATTATCCTAATCTTAACAAGGAAAAATTGAAGAATTAGCATCAAAAGAAGATACTCAAGAGACGAGATAAAAAGAAAAAAAAAAGATGTGGTGGTTCGTCTTATTAATTTTATGTATATAATAAGAAGTAATAGTGAATGATAAGATATATGAAAATCCATGCCAACTAAACCTGAAAGATAAAATTGATATTGACCCATTGGTTGACCTTGAATTCAAAGAATATTGTATCTTGCAATCCATCCCCGACTTTGGGTCTGAAGCAAACATAATGAAAAGAAGTACATGGGAAATATTGGGTCAATCGCAGCTATATAATCCAGGTATCTACCTTAATATTTTTGACCAGGTCTTAATTCAACCAATCAAAGTTTGGAAAAATGTTCATACTGTAAGAATGGGAATTTCCACCCAAGTTAATTTTTAAGTAATTGATCCAAAGGAAGGTTCCAAATCCTTCGATTCTCTAGTCGGTCGATCGTGGGGAAGGAAGATGAAGGCTTCTTTATCATTAGAAAAAGATAGAATAATGTTAAAAGGAGAAGGAAAAGAGGTCATTGTACCCATCTACCCATCCCAAGGTAAACCTTGGAATGAGTCTATCAATATGATGAAGATATAAGATGCTTATACCAAGTAATGCACAATAACAAAAACTCTATCAAGTTTAATAAAAATAGGGAACTCCATCTAGGCTCCCCCATGTTGATTGGACAAAATTCAGATTTAGAGCTATATGGAAGGAATATTGAAAATTATTAAGCCCAAGCATGAAAATGTTGGATGATCGAAGCTATTCCCAAGACTTTGTGAAACAATTATTTGATATCTCTATGTTCCAAAAATATTTGAAAGAAATCCAGGGAGTATCCAAATATGGTTTCAAATAGAAATGAACTGACCAATCTACCATTGCTTCAATATAAATAATGAGAGTTTCCATCCAACCACGTCGATGAAGTTTCAAAAGATGTGGGAGAGCAAGGGAAAATACAAAGTTTAGTCAAAACCTTCATTGTCTAGGTCAGTCATTGGTGGGAGACGCATCATTCCAATATTCAAACTTGGACAACATCATCCACTTACTTCATCGAATGCTTTGGAGGAAATCAATTGACAACGTAAGAAAAATTACAAGTTTACTCAAGGACAATATCCATTTGATCATATCAACACCTACATGAAAGAATGGAAAATATTTGGATACTGCAACAAATGGGAGTAGCCACATATGTTTCAAAACACATTAGATGAATTTCCCAATAAATTGTACAAGATCAAAGAAGCCCGGGGAGAAATATTTAATTGGGAGTCTCTTAAAGAAAATTCTATTAAATATTTTTCATTTACTCCCACTAAGAATTGTCTTAAAGAAGCTATTCAAGAAATTCAAAATTCTATTAAGGAATATCAAGTTGTGTTTGCTAGATATTATAAATATCTAAAAGGCTTAGTTCAAGAAGTGGTAAAAATGAAAATAAACATTATGCTTGATGCAAAGCTTGTCAAGAAGAGGCCATATAAACTAGCCCATAAACATAAAGATATAGTAAAGAAATAAATAGAAAATATGTTAGTTGCAGGAATCATATATCCATTCGACTTGTTGGAATGGGATATCCCAATGGTCGTCCAATCCAAGAAGCATGACTCTTTAAAGGGCTCCGTATTTGTGTAGATTTTAGAGGATTAAGTAAAGTAACTATGGAAGATCCCTTCCCTACACCCTTCATGGATGAAATTGTCAATGAAGTTGTAGTAAAAGAATGTTATTGTTTTACAGATGGATTCTCAAGATATAATCAAGTGCCCATAGCAAACGAATACCCACATAAAACTACATTTGTTTATGAATTGGGTCTTTCACCTACAAAGTCATGCATTTTGGTTTAAAAAATGCATTTGTAGTACTCTCCAAAATACCAATCAAATATTTTCAAGAGTACTTATACAAAATCATGGTTGTCTACTTTAACAATTGGACTATATACACATTGTTAAAAGAGCATGTTAAGTGGCTCCTACAGCTATAAGATAGATATATACAAATTCAATTATCACTAAATATCAATA
Source organism: Larix kaempferi (assembly GCA_027924585.1). Taxonomy (NCBI): domain Eukaryota; kingdom Viridiplantae; phylum Streptophyta; class Pinopsida; order Pinales; family Pinaceae; genus Larix; species Larix kaempferi. The sequence continues at coordinate 734,015 of BSBM01000131.1, forward strand.
AGTGTATATTTGGCACACCCATTGGAATACTTTTGGGTCACATTGTCTACAAAGAAGGAATCAAGGTCAACTTGGAAAAGATAAAATTTGCCCTCAACTTAAAACCTCTCCTGAACACCAAGCAAGTCAAAATACTCCAAGGACATAAAGGACATTATCGGAAATTTATTCGACATTATTCAGACATGAAATTTCATTTGGAAGAGATGCTTAAAATAATGTTGAATTTACATGGACACAAGAATGTGCAGAATCATTTGATCTATTTAAATGAAAACTTTCCAAAGCTCCTATTCTTTGATTTCCAAATTGGTCTAACAATTTTCATGTGCAAACTGACACGTCATGTATTCCAGTCAGTGCATTCCTAACCCAACCAAGAGACGATGGGATCAACTATCCAAATGATTATGCTAGTAGGAAGTTAAACAAAGATGAGTGAAACATAGTGGGAAGGGCTAGGTGTGATTTTCACTCTACAAAAATATTGGCATTATTTATTGGCTAATCCCTTTGTGTTTTTTATAGATCATCGGGCTTTGAAATATTTAGTCAATAAACCTTTGTGTCATGGAAGAATATGCCAATGGATTCTACTATTCCAAGAATTTGAATTTGAGATAATATCCCGACGTGGGAATTCCAATATTGGATTTGATCATCTATCATGTATAGAAACAATGGAATACTCTGTTGGAATAGACAATGAATTACTTGTTGCGTACCTTTTCAGAGTCAAATTCGTATTGATTGAACTAGCATATATAACACAATTCCCGCATGAAGGAAAATATCTAGAAGGTACATCCGAGAAAAACAAGAAAATATTATCTATAAAATTTGCACCATAAACTTTAATCAATGAATTCATATACTAATTAGGACAAGACGACATTCTCTTTCGATGTGTTCTCAACCATGAAAAAGATGCCATCATTGAGAAAGCACATTCTAGACCAGGGAGAGGATACTCAAGTAGACACAACTGTCAAAAAGATATTGCAATTTGGATTATGGTGGCCAATGCTAAATAAAGACTACAAAATTTTTATCAGCAAATGTAATAAATACTAGAGAATGGGTGACCGCCCTAATGAAATGAAATTCCATCAATATCAGTTAAACCAAGTCTAACATTTGAAATATGGGCCATATATTTTATTGATCCATTCCTAGTACCTGGATGATGAACAAGCACCCGTTACATAATCACTGTAGTCTAACATGTAACCAAATGGGTAGAAGCAAAGCGTGTTGAAGCATGTACAAGTGAAGTAGCAACAAAGTTCATTTATAAAATCATTGTTACCAGATTTTGATTTCCCCTCACTCTAATCTGCGAAACAGGAACACATTTTATTAATAAAACATATCAATATTAATCAAGGAATTCATGACAGATCATCACAAGAGTTCAACATACCATCACCAGTTGAACGATTACATAGAAGCATTTAACAAAGCACTTACTAAAGGCCTAAAAAAAAATTGTAACGTCAAGAAGGACTATTGAGATGCCAAAATTCTATCCATGTTATGGGCATATAGAAAAACATATAAGAGATTGATCGGAAAGATTTTGTTCAAGTTAGTCTATGGACAAGAATAATCATGTCGTTTCATTTCAAACAACAAGCCCCAATAATTGCACAAGTATTACACTTGTACACCATACAAGATAATCAAGATATGTTCTTTGTGCTACAAAAACTAGAAGATCATATATTGGCAGTTATACATCATCAGGAAGTACAAAATCAACCATAGAAAGCTTGGCATGACAGAAATATCAGTAATAGGGACATTTTAGTTGGAGACCTAGTTCTCTTGTATGATAGTAGAATAAAAGGAAAACCAAGAAATTTAGAGATTTCATGGACAGGTCCATAAACAGTCGAATAATGGAACCACAATGTATCAGTTTGAATAAAAATGATTCAAGTTTAAGTCCTCACCAAAGTCGTTAATGGAAATTGACTAAATAGATACCATATATAAGAGGCACCCTGCTGACTAATGGTCGTATCATGACTGGTTGACCATCATGCCTCCCGGTTTGGGATTTTGTTAATTATAATTCATAACTAATTCATTTAAAATATATATATTTAACTAACTTAGAATGGATTAAATATAAAAAGGGAACTTAGACATGGACTCTTGTAGGTGAAAAGAGATTCAATACAATGACAGTAGACTGGACAGAAAAAAAAGAGCGAAAGAGTATGTGCATGCATCGACCTAGATGCAACTGAACCTCTCCTAATGCTGACAAAAGGAAAAAATAAACCAACATTGTGGTGACCAATCCGACCATTAGAAAAGATGAAATTTGGAAGACGAAGATAACTCCTTGTTGATCGAAGAGCGAGGAGACCATCTCAGAAGATAACCATGGGCATGACCATCCTAAACCACTGATTGAATTGACAAGAGCATGAACCAAACTTCCAATGCGCGTTTCATTAAGTGTGCGAAGTAGTTGTCACACACAAGAACCACAATTACTATAGTCACCTACTCATACTAAATGCTCGCTGATTTTTGCTTCTATAAATACACTAGTGATAGAAGATAGTTGGAAATGATTATATTGTGAATTAGATTCCAAAGATTACCAATTGGAAACTAGACCTTCATTCCCTTGATACCTGATATGAAACCCAAGAAAGTTGGAACGTCAACCAAACCTAAAATTTTACAAGAGTGATGAAGGCACAACAAGAAGAATTAAATTTAACACCATTATAGTCCCACCTTAATAGATTCAATAAAGTGAAGGAAGATGAATTCAATTGGTAAAATTAGTGGAAGGAATTCTAGGAATGGGCCGTCAGAGACAATAAATGGACCGAATAAGAAAATAGACTAGCCGTTTCCAAAATATAACATTAACTTGGTGCGCCCCTGCTATCCAACCAAGGGAACCTACAAGAAACGGCTGAAAAATTCGTTGTGAGCAGATACCATGAAGGAAAAATATGGTTGGATGAGACCATAGAGATAAATGACTCCTTAATCTATCATATCACTGGTCTACCAAACAAAGGAAAACTGGTCCCATAGAAACTAAGTCTCTAGAGATAAACGAGGAATTTACAGGAAAACCGGTGGTTAGCAGTTCTGGCCATATGTCCGACATGAATTTGGAAATGGTAGAGAAAATAAAATACATTGCAAATGAAGCCAAGATATTAAACTAATTTGTTGAACACTTGGCCAACATAGTCAGAACAAACTATGAAAAATTGCAAGAGAATGCGCAAGCAATCTGGTTTCCCTCATTGCCTATATGGATAACAATGATGAGTATACCTCTAATCGGTGAAGCAACATTCACCGATACAAATGTATTGATGTTGAATAAATTCAAGATTTTTTCACCCAAGGGCATTCCATCAGACTCGACGAATGTGAGAATATTGCTAGAAAACTAGTTTGAAGTTGTAAAAAAAAGTGTGATAGATGGAGGGTGCCCTAGCCGGTCCGTCATATTTTACCATGTTCAACCCACATTTAGGTGGAACTCAACCATACTAAGGTATGGTATATGCAAGGAATGAGTGGATACTTATAGGAGCTCGACTACCACCCAAATGTATAGGAGTTTTTCGTCGACTTTGCGAATCAAGTGAACACTATGATCCATGTGTAGAGGTTGGCACGGTCTTCACAGTTGGAGATACTTTTTCCCTTAATGGATGAATAAATGGAAGACAATTATAAGACTATGCTCTACATCAAAACTTTTGGCATGAAAAACACACTAGACCAATAATTAGCCATTATTCCAGTTGACGAATTAGTCGTTGAGTTGAATGGAGATAAAGAAGAAGAATCACTAATAAAATATGTAGTGGAGCTTGAATTTGACAAACCACGCCAAAAGGAGAAGCTCGACCAAGTCGTAGAGTAGATTCTTACATACCAACAAAACATCAAAGGAAAATTCACAGGATAATCCAAGAAGAGGATATTTTTATTGACCTCAACAGTTGAGGTGGATTTAGTAGGAGGCCGAGAGTAAGTTAAGGCCATCATTATTTAGGAAACAAAGAAAAAATTTACCATCGAGCTGTAGATCTAGAAAAACTTTAAGAACATCAAAGGCCAGCATTGACAGTAGGAGCATAGGTAATCGCTTCTCCTGTACCTCCCCCTCAAAAAAAAAGCTACAGATAACGCAAAATATTGACGTAGAGGAACTAGTCGATGTATCTGACAAAACCCCACCTTCGTCCCTAAACCGCTTCGAGGAAGAAATACCCCATCCCGTAGCATCAACTAATCCAACCATAATTACGAGTCCTTAAATTAGCAAGCTTCTTAATACTCTATCAACCATATTTCCCCAATTACAAGAGTTAAGAACGGTCCAACCTATCCATGAAGGTACAGCTTCGCCAATCCATTTAGCCATTTCTCCTCCTACACCGTCACGGACTTCTCCTGAATCAAATTGCAATCATACAACAATTGAGACAATTATCTCCTCTACTAGTCTATTAACTACCTCGATGACTTCTCCAAAAGCTGCACTTTCAGCCACATCTCTGACCATCTCTTCGACCCACATCTCAACTGTTAGTTCACCGCCCTGTCCCAGCCATTGCTTCTACTACCCCCACCACTTCCATATCATTCCCATCAACTTTTCCCATATCAGTCCCATCGAATTTGCCAGTTTCGACTACTACAACATCGACCATGACAACAACTGGTCCAACTCTATCCACAAAAGCTACTCAACAAATAGCTCCAAACAGTGGATTAGGCTGAACATAGAGTGCAAGAAAAATAGGAAAAAGAAGGTAGAAGAAAAATAAATAAGAATTAAGGATTACAATACCAGTCCAACAAACGACTAGGACTGCAGTGACCATTGGAGTATTTGCACCCGCAAGAGCTTTAGATGAAGAATTAGATGATTTCCTCAAGGTAATCAATAAATAAGGGATTAAAAGATGGGGTGATGGTAAAAAAACTCTCAAGACATTAAAGAATGAATAAGAAGATGCATGAAAGGCATGCACAACAGAAGTCAAGCAAGTAATTGGCCTCTTGGAAGGACCTCATCTAGAGCTATCCCTCGGCTAGTTCCACAGTCTCCTTGGGTTTGTATTCACCTACTTCCAGCAAGTGATTGACCAGGAGAATCAATAGCAGAATTATGAAACCGGTCCACTCATGGCTGATCAATTTCAAGATTTTGAAGAGAGGGATAAGGGACTTCAAGAATGTGAGCTCCTTGCAACTCGATCGACCATGGCGTTGAACAATTTTTATTCATATTACGGGAAAATTTGCATTGAATTACATAACACACTGACCAATCGTTGGGACTTATATGCAAGAAAGACCAAAACAAACCGAGAGGCTAATAGAGTCTTGGACAAGCAAATCATCATGGAATTGCAACACACCTTAGAGCTGAAAAAGAAGGAACATCAGTGGCTACATGAAGCCAAGACTACACAGGTTGAAGTCAACCATTTGACTAAGCACACATACAAGATGATGCGTTTAGGATAATTTCAACAGAAAAATCTCTGACCCGGCCTCCAAGGAATCATGACGAGTCCATTTCCAAAACAAAAAATTGCCACTATCAGAACTCAGTTTAGTCTGCACAAACATACAAACAATTTTAATCGACTAGGAGGATTTTTCATAGCTCCTTGCAGTTTCTCCTCGTTCCTTAGTTAAAGCTTGTGTTGAAGCACTCCACTTGGTGTAGTGTCCACATCTCCCCAACCTTCATTTTTTTTGGTCATTTTGTAAATTTTGTATATTTACATAAATCTGTCAATTTACAGTATGGCCTTGGAATATAATATAATACTTATTACTGGTGTGACTTCTTTTTCATTTTCATTATGTATGTATGTTCTCTTATCTATTTATATAGATGTATGTTCTCTTATCTATTTATATAGATATAATGCACTAGTGGTAACCACATATAATCTCATAGATTACAACATATCTTATTAAGGAAAATTTTTATGATGATGCAAATTATTATTTAATAAATTATGAGACTTTGTCCAATCAATGATAAGTCAATGATAAGAAGATATACAGACTAGTTTAATTATATCATGAAGAAAGAAACCTAAATAAGGAGGGAAGAAAAGAGCAAACACGCTTGATTTTTGTACATAAAATTCACTTTCATGTTGTACTAACTTTTTAATTGGTAAATCTATTATTTTTATTGCATGAATCGAATCATTAATCTCAAAAAAATCTACATCACAAATCTTAAAAAAATTATTTTAATTTTGTAATTTAATAAAAAAAAAAAAAAAATTTAATCCATATAAAACTTTGTTAATTTTTTTTAAAATTTAATTTAGCTAAACAAAAAGTAGGATTTCAATCTATATAAAATTTTGTTCCAATTTAGATTGAATCAATATTGGATAAATCCTCATAAGACATTGTTAGAGTATGTACACATCTTTAATAAGAATAAAACTCCAATTATACTTAAAATTTGTTTAATATTTTTTAATTAAATTGTTAATTTAAAATGTGAAATATCATAAATATAAAAATATGTTTTACATTTTTCTTAAAAATATTAATATATTTTAATATTATAAGTCTTTTCATAATATATATTATGGAAAATTTTCAAAGTAATAGTGAGATCCTTAATATTCATAACACTAAAATTAATCTATAAACTTAATATAAAATGCTATGTTTTAATGTACTTTAAAATAAGTGATTTCAAAATAAAAATACAATAAGGTATAACTTTTTCATTTCAAATAGAAAACTAAATATTAGTAAATACTTGATATCACATAACTTTTCCTTAATTTAACGAAAAATTATAAACTATAAATATATTTTTAAACATGGAACTATATCTTGATAATAAAGAACAAATAATTAAAGATAAATTGGAAATACTATAAAACACTTAAATCATTCTTAGGATAGAGTAAGATCTAAAATTTCTTAGCTCTATGACCCACCGACGTACACACCATTAAATAATCATAGTTTTGGTGAAATTTAATTTAAAAAACGAATAGTCAAAGGGTCACCGACGTACACACCATTAAATAATCATAGTTTTGGTGAAATTTAATTAAAAAACGAATAGTCAAATTATTGCTTCTAGGTTTGCTATTTTTTAACGTATATGAAGCAATATAAACTCTAAAAAAACGAATAGTCAAATTATTGCTTCTAGGTTTGCTATTTTTTTAACGTATATGAAGCAATATAAACTATTAAAAAAACGAATCGTCAAATTATTGCTTGTAGGTTTGCCATTTTTTAACGTATATTAAGCAATATAAACTATCAAATTAAATTACATCGACATTGAGTATCCACTTCCTCCACCTACACAGTGGTGGGAAGATAACCATTCTCCATTTTGGTTTGTTTAATATTCACTTTTGTTTTGCGATTTTCCCTTTTAGGTATATGACGGTATATTCATTTTATATTAACAACAACTATATTAATAATATTAATACGTCTTCGAATGAGATACATACGACAGAGAAAAAACAAATCTTCTTTTTTACCTCATATCCTTCCACTGCGACTCTTTCCCTTAGAACAAGTCGATGCGAGGTTTCTTCTGCGAGTTGTAAAGCTTCAGATCATTCATTACCCATTTACGAAACTTTCTGAAACGTACAACGTACTTCCAATGTAATAAGTTCCTTAAAACTGTATTTTTAATTATCTATTCAAACTACGCTATTCATTATCCAGCCATTCTAATCGTCCGTGTTCACCAATGAGTTCAGTTGTCGTTAAGTCGCGGGCATTGCTCACCCAACTAAATCAGTCTCGCACGCTAAAATTTATATTCTTCATTGGTTCACTTTCTACCAATGATCTCGTACCTTGCTAATGCCCGCATTTAATCTTTGAATAAGAAACCATATAATTGGCACATAAAGAGAACACTTCCAGCGTTTGCTTCACGAAAATAAACACCTCGCTAATGAACAAAATATGATCTATATATCTATGCAGAAGTGGTGAATTCGATGCAAGAAAATTAATTAACAGAGATGGCAGGATCATTGAGTGTTTCAGCTGAAATCAAAGCCGACGATGGTGGAAAAGTTAAATTTTCGATATTAAGAAGAGCCGCATTAAAAGCAGCGGACAAAAGCCTTGAAAGCTTAGCCAAGCTTGTGAAATTGCTTCCCACGGCTACAGTGCTGGTTTTCAATGTTCTTTCTCCGGCCTTCACCAACGAAGGCCACTGCCAGAAGGTAAATAAAATCATAACCGCGTGCCTCTTGGCATTTTGTGCTCTTTCCTGTTACTTTTCTACGTTCACGGACAGCTTCCGGGGTGAAGACGGTAAATTATACTATGGCATCGCTACCAAGAACGGGCTGTGGATATTCTTCGGCGCACTGAACAAAACCAGTCCTGTTGATCTGTCTGCATACAGACTAAGATTCGCAGACTTCGTGCACGCCGTGTTATCAGTTGTGGTATTTGCTACAGTCGCTCTCATGAATACCAACATCTCGCACTGCTTTTATCCGTCACTGTCAAATGATCAAAAGGCCCTCGTGATGGCTCTTCCTGGCAGTGTTGGATTTGCGTCCAGTGTGGTGTTTCTGCTATTCCCTTCGAAGCGCCATGGAATTGGATATCCGCGCTCAAAGTAGCCGTTGTATATGACCTATTGCTAGCCTACCTATGTGCTATGAATGATTTAAATTGTCTACCTTGTAATTATTTCTCTACTTTTCCCAGGGCTGTATCGGTAGTTTGGTAAGAAATTTGAATAGGTTTGGACGTGCTTCGATTTAATATCTGCTCTTCTGTTTGTTGTAATAACTGGGTGCTGCAATGTTAGTATATTTGCTTTATATTGCACCAATCCACAATGTGGAAAAAACTGTACAAATGGAAATAAAAGTGAAACCGATTTAGAAAAAATGTTGTGTCTTGGTATCAAGCAGCGATATCTTATGAATTTACGGGTAAAGCTGTAGAGCACTCATTGTTTAGGGTTATGTTATTCAAACCCAGTAAATGATTGAGTCTGGTGAACATTATTAAATCGTTGCTCTAAAAATCAATCTGAATCATGCCATGAAATTTTGTTAGAAGGTTAGGCAAGTAGATCTCTCTATGAAATTTTGTTAGAAGGTTAGATTAGTAGATCTTTCCTATTTATTTATTTACAGGTTGGTGTAAATGTATTGTTTTGTGCTTATGTATATTTTGAATATTCTAACAAGTTTGGTCTAGATTATAATGTATATGTTTACATTAAAACATGGTTTATAATCAAAATAAGCATATCTTGAATATTCTAACAAGTTTAGTATAGATTACAATGTATATGTTCACATTAAAACATGGTTTATAATCAAAATGATGCAATTTCTTGAAAACAAAATTATACTTGTATATAAGAGTTTGTTCTATTCTTTTCTTGTGCACCAGAAAAAACCAATATTTTATTTTAATGTGTTAGCCTTAATTTATACTTGTACACCATACATTTTTTTCCAAAATGGAAAAGGTAATAAAAATGTACACCAAAGATAACAGCCTATGTATTTTAGAAATAGGATATAAGTACAAATAAAAATAAATAAAAAATAGGAATCAATTTATATTTGTTCTTAAAACCAATTTGCATACAAAGATTTATAAGTGTATGTTGTTTCATAGAAATGGATATATGGTTCATATTTGCAAGTATGGTTGAAAATAGCTTAAGAATAGGTATTTGTGAAAATGGATTTGTTTTTTGTTTATGCTACTAGAACCACTAGGTTTATCAGTCAAAATCTAAAACCAATGTAACTAACTCATCCAACTTGTAGATGAGAAGATATAGTCTTGCAAAATAAATTACAAGAATGTGCATGCATTGATAACGTGCACAATTCCTATTCCATGTTATTATTCTTAGTCCTATTCAAGAAGCTTCAATAAGATACTAACACTAGTTTTCAATCTTTCATGACGATCAAGGCTTTTCCAACCATCCAAGCTCTCGTGTGGTGGTATTATGACATGTGGGGAGCTTGAGGGGCTCTCTTTAGGGAGACATGAGGATGTTGTTTCTCTCTCCCAATAAATGTCAAAGGCATTAGGATGTTGTTTCCCTACCATGACTACAGTTAAGGCCTTAATACCCATCCACTATGCATGGAAGATATTAATGGCACTCATATCAAACTCTTAGGGAAAAGACCCGCTATTAAGGGTTTGTGTCATTGTGTATAAGGTTTTTTCATGGTGCTTGATATTGAGAAGGTTCAATCAGAACTTAATTCCCTTGTTTACACCCTTGACCATGTGGCATGGTCCATATCCATTTTTAGAGAACTAAAAATATTCACAACACATATATCCCACTCAAAGGCCTTTAAAGAACCCCTACAAATGACTCATGTGTCTGTATGAGGACCCATTCAAGGTTATTGAGTCCGAGAAGATTCAGCAATATCCCTTAAGTGCCTGTTTTCCTTTATCGACCATGTGCAAGGCATTCAAACCCATGCTTGGTGTGAAAAAACTCTTAATGGAACCCATATGCAACCCTGATGACAAAGACCCCCAAAATAGGATTTGTGTTGTGATTTGTAGATATTGTTCATAGTGATTGAGATAGAAAAATGGTGTTTAGCACCTAGGAACCATTATTCTCATCTTATAACATTGGATGGATGTCTAGACACATTCATAGTGAAAAACTAACATATTGATGGCACACAAAGCACTCTTGTAGGTGATTTTTAAGCAACATAGGTCATATTTGGATGTTTGGAGGCTTGTAAATTTCGCTTGATCTTGAGAATATTTTTTGAAGGCTTGAACATAATTTTTTCTTTCTTGTTAGGGTAATACCTTAACTCCTTTACTTATAGGATATTTATGAATATTTTAATAACGTACAATGCCATATCCTTTGAATAAGGCCTATTAGATAGTTAATTGACAGTTACTCAATGTAAAAAGGTATTTTGTTAATTAACACCCACTAATTGGTCAACCCTCTTTAATAGAGGGACCACAGTTAGTTAGGGTTTTTGTTATTGATGCACTACATATAGAGTAGAAGTTTTTGTAATGTGATCAAGGATTTTTATTGTAATTGTAGCTTTGATCATAGTAGGTTTCCCCCTCAAAAATAGAAGTTAACATTTATCTCTCTTTCGAAAATCACTAATAGAAAGGCTATTTGTCATGTTCTATCCATTTCTCCCTTGTGTTTTTGGTTCTTTTCTTGCACTTTATCACATTCTCTTATTTTGTCAATAATTCTAGGTTCAATACATTACAAGTGGTATCAAAGAACATTCTTGGGTCAAGAACACACCAAAATTTTAAAATCCTTTTTTAGGGAGACATGTTCCAAAATATTTAAATAAGATAGAGATATGTCATTCGAAAAATAAAACTATAGTAGGGGAAAACTACATGCAGTAAATAAGAGAGGTTTCACCTAATTGGAAACCCTTATAACCCTTGTTTGTACCCCTTCAAGTAATAACCCATCAAACAACATCTGTATATGGAATTTACTTCCACGTTGTCATGTCCCAAATTTTGCATTGGGTCACAATGGCCTAAGCCCATTGGCCATATTCATGAGATTTTATCAAATTGATGCTAAAGGTCAAATAATTGCCAAGGAGGAAAAATACTAGTTTCCTAGGTTTGGGGTGGAAGCTTTGGGATTTGGAATAAGGGGGATAATAAATGATGTTTGAACATTAGAATGGAATAAATATTTAATAAAGGAGCTAAATAAATATTTACAAGTGAACATCAAAGTGGAATTTGATCATGAAGACACATGGAGGAAGTGGGACCCACATATGGCTAGATTTCCCCACTACACTTGGCATCATTTTCTCACCAATTCGAATTCAAGGTGAATGGTAACATAATTGGGGTAGCTCAAAAGGTATTAATCATGGCATGACTCATCCAAGGTCAAAATATAGAGGAAGAGTAACTCCCATGGAATAGGAAGAGGCAATTTGGAGCTAGTGGGACACTTGGGCTAGATTCCCTAGCTCTATGACAACAATGATGAAGATGCTATGACACCTATGACACAAATCAGACCTGAAGGCTGACATATGACATATATCACATATCAGGGCTAAAAATAGCCTCCAAGAGGGCGCTCAAGGGAGTTAAGGAAGCTAAGATGCTTCCACATGTGATTTGGTGGAAGTGGGAGACTAGGAATTGTTGTACAAGTGGCATTCTTTGGAATCTCTTCTCAACTTGAGTTGGCATGAGTCTCTTGGAAGGAATTCGACCCATGGAGGACATTAGAAGTTTATAAAAGTCATGAAAAAAGAATAATAGCATCTTTTGATCATTTGAGAAATTGGCAATTGCATTTGTGAAGAGGGAGAGATAGTGGATGAGTAGTTTCTTGCCTTAGCCAATTTCAAGAGTGAAAGATTCCCATCCAAGTTGGTATTTGGAAAGGCCATTCAAAACTTTCATTTGGAGCTTTAATAGAGTCTTTATTTGCAGGTGTAATCTACATGGCAGCTCATGGTTTCTTCTAGTGTAGCTAACTACCTCAACCATTTCCAATTTTGATGGCATATTTTTGCTCCTTAAGGGAGGGCATTTTTGGTGAGCTATTGTACTCTTTCGGGGAGCTTCTCATGCCCCATTTATTTTGTAGTATGAATTAAATACTCTGTTTTTCATCTCCAGAAAGTTTCAGGTCGAAATTCCAAGTAGAAATGTATAAATCTCATTTTTAATGGAAGAACAGTGTCATTTCCCCGCTACCTTGTTGTGAACCAATGTAATGTTGATGGATTCGAATGGATAAGTAAACTACTGATGGTTTATTGATGAATGGAATGTTATTTATGTATTATACAAGTTTCATGTTCAATACTTAACCCTTTGAAGTCATTTTACTCAGTTTATTTACATTTGGAGAAGATTTGGTGCCATTTCCCCAAGGGTTGAATTAGTGATTTTTGTTGTTGTTTGGGAGAAGGTTAGAACAAAATTAATAACTAATTAATGGTGTACATGAGACCTAAAAAATGCACCTTAGAGATCCCCCACCTATTTTCATAATTTTGAGTGGGTTCGGAGGCATTTGGAGATCCATTTTTAGAACATACTCTGGGGGAATTTGAACCTCAAATTGCTAGTTAAATTCCATACTTGGTCCAGAATCTTAAACAAGTTTCCAGAAGTCTTTTAATGGTCATAAATCATCCATGAACATCAGGATCTCCCCAACAATATTTTTGCAACTTTATTATCGCCTCAAAGCATTACAGCATAAATACAGACTCCAATGGATCGCCTTCGGACTACGAAGGTCGTCACCATACACTCGACTGAGCACCTGGATATAATGACATGGGGCCTTTTAGCATTCAGAACTTCCCGAAGGCATGAACTTAATAGCAGGCTCCTGGGACACCCATGGTATATCCACTAGCGCACCTTACAGACTCAATATTTACAGAGGAAAACATGGGGTTTTTCTGTTGCTATGTTATACCACGAAGGCAACTAGCAGAGCATAGAACCACAGTTCTCACACTTCTAAGACTATGAGCTTCCAACTACTGGAATCGCTTGACACCTACCTTATTTGCAGAGCTCTTAACCAGCTCAATGCACTAGACTCGACTCTACTCCGATATGAATGAAATGAGCCCGGAGCCTTTCTTTTATAGCATGCCAGGAGGTTACCCGGTAACCATAAACCTACAGCATCCAGTCGAAAGCAAAGGAATCCGAGGACATGGTGGGACCACACCATGTTTATCTCATCCCTATGAGGCAGTGCCATGAGGGGACTCGGAAACCGACACTCATAAAAGAGATTCTTTGGCCGACAACATAATGGCCCATCAAACTAATTTACGGAAAAGCATAAAAGCATGGTCGACAAACTGGCCGACAATACAAAGTGGAGCTATTATACCAGCCCACTACGGCTTCCATTAAAAGATTCTTATGTACAAAATCATTATTACATTCGGACGATGGGCTCCATTCCCGAAAAGAGATTCTTGCTTTAATCATTTCAAGAGCTCCATACACAATACATATCTGGGTCCTCTGGAGGTCCGACACCTTGGACACCGCACCAACAAGTACTATCATCATCATAAAGGCTTTCTTCTATTTCTCTTTGAGCTAGATCATTTTCCCAACATGAAGGTTGGGAATCATATATATACTGCTCATCCTCAGGATATTCAATTTCTGGATATAGAAGTTTGCCGAAACAACGCCCAACATCAGAACCAAAAACTTGTTCACATCCTTCATACAGAAATTCACTCTGAAACTGAGATTCAACACGATAATTCAAAGGCAATGTTCGCCTGTGAATTTTAGTGTCAATTCTGTTACCTTCTGCATCTCTTTTGATATATTTTTGGGTAACATTTACACAATGTTCTAACTCAGAGTATCTTCCACCATGATGCCTTGATAAGAATTTAAACCATAAATTTGCTTGATCAGCAGCTTGCATATCTGCTTCAAGGTGGAGTATGAAGTTGGCTCTGCGCACAGTCCAATCTTTTCTTGGAAGGAATTTATCAAGAAGGATTTCAGTCCATCCGGACCATTTTTTACTGCGCATGTTTCCTGGATCTACACAGATGACAATAGCGGTTTCTTCCCTGCAAAATTGTAAAATCAAATTATAAGAAGTCCAAGTGAGATTTCCCTCACCAATATCCACATACCAAAGCGGTCCTTCTTTTTCACCATTACAATCAATCCACAACTCTTTGCATTGTCTGAGCTGTCCTCGGGCTTTATGCATACCATTGAAGGCACGTTTTTCCCATCTTTCCATGATGTGGAGTTTATAAGGACTCATCTGGATTTGTTTTATTAAAGTTATACTAAGATATTTCTCAGCTTCTTCTCGATCAGCATAATCGAGCAATTCTTTCCTCTCTGCCTCTGAAAGGCTTTTGTCCCATGGCTTTAAAAATAAAGCTTCTCTAGGAATCTTTTCTGGAGCATTTTCCAGCATAGGACTTTTATTCAATCCATGGTATTCTGGTATCTTGTCATAACTGGACATAGGGTTTTTACCCTTTTCATCGCTGGCTTCTACTCTTGGAAGGAGTAGATTTAAATCTGGACTTTTGGAGCTAGAGCTCTCACCTACATAAAACATATTTAAACTCGGAACTTTGTTATCTTCAAGCTGCACATTTTCCCGAGTAAGCATATCAGCCAAACAGTTCAAATATCCAGGTTTATATTCAATATCAAAATCAAAGTTACTTAACCAGATAAGCCATTTTAATATTCTGCTTGAATTTTCAGCGATCAAATTCTCATTTCCAAAGATTCCAGGCATGATCTTTAAATCTATTCTGACTACAAATCTGAATGGATTAAGATACAGGATGAAATGATTGAACGTCTTTTTCACAGCCAAAATCTCTTTGTGGCTACTTGGATAATTTAACTCGGCTCCTCTGAATGCACCAGAGGCATAACCACAAATATGTTCTTTTCCCTCAATTGCTTCCAGAAGAACTCCACCCCATGTAGAGTTAGAAGCATCTGTTTCAATGATCATTTTACCAGTACCTTGAGGGAGATAAAGTGCTGGCAACTCTTTTACTCTGGCTTTTATTGATCTAACTGCCAAAGTCATTTCTTCTGTCCATGCTACTAGTTTCTTTTTGAGACGTTGCTGCAGGCATTTAATGTCAGTAGCTTGACCTTTATAAAATGGACGAACATAATTCAGACAACCAAGGAATTGTTGCAACTGTGTTTTATCAAGGATTCTGTCTGGAAATTTCTCAAAACTTTTCAAAACATGTTCTTGCAGAATAACAGTACCAGCTTTAATATGGAACCCTAGGAAATCCATTTCTGTTTTTCCTATTTCCATCTTACTAGCAGATAATACCAAACCATGCTTATAAACTAAATCATAAAACTTTTTAAGGTGCTTTAGATGATCTTGAACATTTTTTGAACATTTGAGAATATCATCTATAAACACAAGCAGCCATGGTATATCTCGGAAGATATCTTCCATCCTCTTCTGGAATTCTGAAGGAGCATTGTTGATTCCAAAAGGTAAGACCTTCCACTAGTATTGACCATGTGGGACAACAAAAGCTGTTTTATACCTGTCTTCTGGCTTGATTCCTATTTGATAAAATCCAGACTTTAAGTCAAACTTGCTGAATATTGTGCAGCCATTAATCTTCTGCAACAAACTTGACTTATCAGGCAGAGGATACCTAATCTTTTGTAACACAACATTTAGTGGCTTGAAATTAACCACCAACCTTGGTTTCCCCCTCTTTTGCTCTGAGTGTTTATTAACTACAAAGGCTCTACAAGCCCAAGGGCTCTTTGAAGGTTCTATTAGGCCTTTGGATAACAGTTCTTGAATTTCTTTAGAGCAAAATTCTCTTTTAGAGGGACTCATAATCCTTGCTGATGCTTTCATGGGTCTGATATTTTGGAGAGGATCAAATTCAATTGAAACAAAATACTTTTCTCTCTTCCAAAAAGCATTAGGATTCTCTGAACAACAATCTTTGATAATTTTGTCTTTAATTCCCGCAAGGATCTTTTCACTGTGAACTTCTGCATAGGAGATGCAGCGTTCTATCTTGTTCAAGGACTTACTGGACTGACTTGACAGACCTGACTGACCAAACATATTTACAATTGGTTTACACTTAGGACTGAATTTATTACTCAATGGAATGGACACAGATACTCCCTTGACTGTACACGTAAAGAGCATCTGTTGTGTATCAATAGAAAATGGACTGACATTGACCAAAAATTCTGAACCTAATACACAATCTTCTCTGATTTCATCTAATCTAAACAAAGACAAACCAAGAGAATGATTTGACAAGGTTATGGGAAAATCCTTAACTTTTCCTGTTAAATATACAGGAGTACCTTGAATAGCTGACCCATATTCTTTGACCTTCTCCCAGTAAAAGACTGGAAGAGCATTTCCTTTAGCTAGGTTAAACTGACAACCTGAATCTAATAAACACTGTACAAGGTATGACTTAAACTCACCAGGGCAAAAATTTACAGTTATAAACAATTTAGGACCAGATACAACACCAAGCAAACTTTTAGATTGAGACTCAGGAGACGAAGATCTTTCAGGAGAACTTCTGGGTGTTTCTTCTCGGGTACCACAAACTCTCTCAATCTCTTTCGAGAGTTCTTCTTCTGAAGATTGGTCTCTTTCTGCATTCAGAACAGAGATGGAATGTTTTATTTCCTCTATCTCTTTCAGCAGAGTTTTTATTTGTGTTTGCTTTTGTTTTAACTGACTCAGCAAAAGTCTTTCTCTATCTTGCCTATGGTTTTGTCTATCCATGTGACTTCCAGGGTAGTTTTGGTAAAGCTCAACCGGATTGTAGCTTGAGCTTGTTTCTTTGGCTTTTCCTTTGGATTTACTTAGGAGTTCAATCTGTGATTGGATTCGTTTCTTTTCTTCTCTAAGCTCCGTTCTCTCAATATGTCTGTAAACAGGGATAGTCGATAGTTTGAGGTCAATACCGGCTAACTGTTTTTCTAAGTGGCTTATGGAGGAATAAGAAGAAGAAGAAAACATGTATAGGGAAAAGTCATATTCTGGCAGGCTACACCCCCCTAAATGTGGATCATTGGAATCAGATTCGGAAGAAGATGAAGTAAGAGGATCACATTTAGCAATAATAGGGATATCATCATCACTGTCAGAGTCTGAGTCACTGGGTAATTCAATAATTTCTCTAAGAGGGAGAGGAGATTCTGCTGAAACTTCACATAAATCCCACCATTTGGGATCTAGCGTTGTACACAAAGCATCAAGGCTGGGTCTTGATTTTCTCTTTGGACATTTGCTTTCCCAATGCCCTTTTTCTCCACAGATAAAACATTTATCTGGAGATCCCTTTTCTTTACACCGTTTTACAAATATTTTAGGCTTGAACTTTTTCTTAGATTTGTAACGGAACTTCGGCTTATGCTTATAGGAGCCTTCAGGATGATATCTTTTCTCAGAGGTATAAAAACCTTTCCTTTTCTTTTTGCACTGGCATTCCTTCAAGTGCCCTCTGTTATGTGCTCCACACCCCCAGTCTGGCATTCCTGCAACATCTTTACAAAAAGAAGCAGAGAACATTTTTTGATGACGCTTAAAATCTTTACTCACTCTTTTTTCTAAACAATGTTCTTGCCAGCATTCTAAAATATGACCATGTAATTGAGCCATAGATAAACTTCTTAATTCAACATTCTTATCTTTAAGTCTTTGCTCAACAGCATCAGGTACATGGCCAGGGTAACTCCTCAAATAATGTTTGAGGTAAGCCGGGTCTCCTAATTTACCAGAGGTAATCAGTAATTTCTGCATATAGCAGAAATATTGCTCATCCTTACTGAGATCACACAGGCGAGTAGACATGAACAAGGATGCAATATGGTCAGTGTCTTCAGCATCCTCAGGACCATAGAACTCTCTTCCCAATGCAGAGAGAAGTTGTTCATCTGCATCATTGGCAGCAAGAATTTCATGCCTTGTTTCTTGCGGTAACCACCGCCACCATTCATGTGCTAAACCTGACAATCCTGCAACCAACTGTGTTGCAATCATCTCTCCTGTCAGATTATGGTCTTGCTTTTTTTTATATAATGTCCAATGACTTAGCAATTGTATTGCTTCTCTAACTTCCTCTCTTTTTTGACATTGAATATTGAGCACAGGTTGCTCAGGCATTTGGGAAATGAGATTATTCAGGTTATTTGTTCCAAAGTTAAAAACTTTGGGCAAATATTCTGCAGAGGCTTCTGCATCATGCATGTGTTCATCATAATGTACTCTAGGACCTTCTATCCTCAATCTGTTAGAGGATTCTTCATCTGCCATCATATTCAAAGCTATTTCATGCTTAGTATCTAAGACAGGATTAAATTTCTTGAATTCTGAGATCCAATCTTCAACGTACTCTATCATGGCATCAGTTTCCCTGAAATCCCATTCAGGTTTCTCATCATCAGGAATTGCATTCAGTTGACCTAATGATTTACTCTTATTATGGCCTTTTGTAGCTAACTTATGGACATGATCTGGAACAAAATATTTTTTCTTTTTTAGCTGTTCTGTTTTATCAGCAAGCTCATTCAAGACAGCAACTCTTCTTTCTAATTTGTCTGAAGCTATACTGATGGCCTTTTGGATTTCAGTGGTATCATGCAATAAATGATCCAAGAGTTCCAGTTTTGTTATAACTTTATCTAACTGGAATTTTTGCTCAGAACACTTCTGTTTCAGTTATAAAATGTCTGTAGCCATATCATCTATATTTCTTGCAGTGCATAGCTCCTGCAAGTTTCCCCAGTTGGCTAACTTTATTTCATCTGATACAGATTGGTCAGCTGCTGAAGCTTTTGCCAACAAATATTCTCTTTTGGATGAACCATCTAAAGCATATTGCCGAAAAGGAGTTTCTGGAAGGTTTCGGCCAGGGTAATAGGATTTTTGACCAAGGGTATTTGTGGTCTCTACATTGGCTCCAGAGCGAGGTAAAGAGAACATTCCTAAGGAAGGAAATTCATGTAGATTTTCTTGTTTTTTGATTTTTTGTTTTTGCAATAATTTTTGTTTGATTTTTCTACATGCAGGACAGTCTACATGTTGGCCTTTATGCTCAAAATCAGACACACCAGAAAAAGAAGTAGTATTTACAGAAGCAGATTGAGTAAGTTTGGCAGTATTTTCAGCTTGGGATTCTTTGCTCAGCTGATCACTCATTGCTTGTAATCTAGCATTATTATAAGAGGCTATGGAAGTTGATCGGATGAGCGGAGGGTTTCTTCTGGGAATTTGTTCATCTTGGGCTGGTCTAAAGGAACATGAGGCTTCATCAAATATCAGTCATTTAGGATTATAAGAGGCTGACATTCTTTCTTGGTTCCTAAGTTCTGAGTATTTTACTTCCCAAGAAGACGGATATTTTATCCCAGTCCAGTTGAATGTAATTGGTGTAGCATTTTTGGATTTGGTAGATGGGTGTTCCACCACGCTCCAATCTGCAGAACTCTGATGGACAACAGTACGCAATTGTGGCAAAGTATCATTTCCAAAACGCACATAGACTCCTCCTTTGAGTTGGATGATACGAGATCCAGTCTCCATATCAAATCCTTTAGGAAAAATGTAAGCTTTTAAAATATTATAGATATGGGGATCATCCAAGCTAGCTGAAAACTTTGGATAAATTGTGCCAAAAGCAGGACCATCATGCAAGGGTGTTGTGAATCCACCGATTACAGCATCAGAAAAGTTTCTATGCCTAGTATCAACAATACAACATAGAGAAGAAATGGCAAGCCGTGGACGAACTAGGGGTCCAAGCCCTAATTTGACTGCTCCAAAATGAGCATATTTATAGTTTTTAGCCTTAGCCCAGTTAATTTGTGCTTTATCCAAAAGATTAATGTGTATGGGTTCTTGCTTATCCGTGAAAGAAACATCAATGCTAGAAACACGAATATGAGTAGCTGAAGTAAGATTCCACTAGTGGAGTTTATACACATCTCGAGGCAATATTTGGGGTAGTTCCCAATTCTCACTAGGATTCTGGTCTTTAATAGTAATATAGGATGCATCTTCAGAAGTAGAAGGATTGAAGGAAGAACTTCGACGTTCTGCTAAGGATATTTCAGTGTCGTTATTTGATTCACACTCTAAATGATTTGTCATCTCAATAGTATCCATAGATGGGTCCATTTTCAATAAAAAGGGTGAGTGCTGACTTTAACTAGACTCCGACAACTATGTAGACTTACTCCCCTTCACCTCACGGGCCTTACTGCTACTCTGACATCAGACATCTCTTACACCCTTAGGATCCCAACTATTCGCTCAGAGGTCATTTCCACCTCCTACAGAATACTATTGTAGAGTTGTGACCAAATAAATGACGCTAAAGAAAGATGTTACAGCAGATTTAAGACAAATAATTTCTTATTTCCTTCAATAGAATTTTAGACAAGCATCCCAACAACACAATGCAAATAGAAGCAACAATGATAATTATTGTGAGCTCAGTGAGTAACATTGTATTGAGTAATTGAATTACCAGAATATTTGATGTAGCAACACTTAGCACTTGGTGTGGCTCTGATACCAATCCGACCAGGATCTCCCCAACAATATTTTTGCAACTTTATTATCGCCTAAAAGCATTACAACATAAATACAGACTCCAATGGATCGCCTTCGGACTGCGAAGGTCGTCACCATACACTCGACTGAGCACCTGGATACAATGACATGGGGCCTTTTAGCGTTCAGAACTTCCCGAAGGCATGAACTTAATAGCAGGCTCCTGGGACACCCATGGTATATCCACTAGCGCACCTTACAGACTCAATATTTACAGAGGTGAACATGGGGTTTTTCTGTTGCTATGTTATACCACGAAGGCAACTAGCAGAGCATAGAACCACAGTTCTCACACTTCTAAGACTATGAGCTTCCAACTACTGGAATCGTTCGACACCTACCTTATTTGCAGAGCTCTTAACCAGCTCAATGCACTAGACTCGACTCTACTCCGATATGAATGAAATGAGCCCGGAGCCTTTCTTTTATAGCATGCCAGGAGGTTACCCGGTAACCATAAACCTACAACATCCAGTCGAAAGCAAAGGAATCTGAGGACATGGTGGGACCACACCATGTTTATCTCGTCCCTATGAGGCAGTGCCATGAGGAGACTCGGAAACCGACACTCATAAAAGAGATTCTTTGGCCAACAACATAATGGCCCATCAAACTAATTTACGGAAAAGCATAAAAGCATGGTTGACAAACTGGCCGACAATACAAAGTGGAGCTATTATACCAGCCCACTACGGCTTCCATTAAAAGATTCTTATGTACAAAATCATTATTACATTCGGACCATGGGCTCCATTCCCGAAAAGAGATTCTTGTTTTAATCATTTCCAGAGCTACATACACAATACATATCTGGGTCCTCTGGAGGTCCGACACCTTGGCCACTGCACCAACAAGTACTGTCATCATCATAAAGACTTTCTTCTATTTCTCTTCAAGCTATATCATTTTCCCAATATGAAGGTTGGGAATCATATATATACTGCTCATCCTCAGATATTCAATTTTCGGATATAGAAGTTCGCCGAAACAGTGCTCAACATCAAAACCAAAAACTTGTTCACATCCTTCATACAGAAATTCACTCTGAAACTGGGATTCAACACGATAATTCAAAGGCAATGTTCGCCTGTAAATTTTAGTGTCAATTCTATTACCTTCTGCATCTCTTTTGATATATTTTTGGATAACATTTACACAATGTTCTAACTCAGAGTATCTTCCACCATGATGCCTTTATAAGAATTTAAACCATAAATTTGCTTGATCAGCAGCTTGCATATCTGCTTCAAGGTGGAGTATGAAGTTGGCTCTGCGCACAGTCCAATCTTTTCTTGGACAGAATTTATCAAGAAGGATTTCAGTCCATCCGGACCATTTTTTATTGCGCATGTTTCCTGGATCTGCACAGATGACAATAGCGGTTTCTTCCCTGCAAAATTGTAAAATCAAATTATAAGAAGTCCAAGTGAAATTTCCCTCACCAATATCCACATACCAAAGCGGTCCTTCTTTTTCATCATTACAATCAATCCACAGCTCTTTTCATTGTCTGAGGTGTCCTCGGGCTTTATGCATACCATTGAAGGCACGTTTTTCCCATCTTTCCATGATGTGGAGTTTACAGGGACTCATCTGGATTTGTTTTATTAAAGTTATACTGAGATATTTATCAGCTTCTTCTCGATCAACATAATAGAGCAATTCTTTCCTCTCTGCCTCTGAAAGGATTTTGTCCCATGGCTTTAAAAATAAAGCTTCTCTAGGAATCTTTTCTGGAGCATTTTCCAACATAGGACTTTTATTCAATCCATGGTATTCTGGTATCTGGTCATAACTGGACATAGGGTTTTTACCCTTTTCATTGTTGGCTTCTACTCTTGGAAGGAGTAGATTTAAATATGGACTTTTGTAGCTAGAGCTCTCACCTGCATAAAACATATTTAAACTCGGAACTTTGCTATCTTCAAGCTGCACATTTTCCCGAGTAAGCATATCAGCCAAACAGTTCAAATATCCACGTTTATATTCAATATCAAAATCAAAGTTACTTAACCAGATAAACCATTTTAATATCTTGCTTGAATTTTCAGCCATCAAATTCTCATTTCTGAAGATTCCAGGCATGATCTTTAAATCTGTTCTGACTACAAATCTGACTGGCTTAAGATACAGGATGAAATGATTGACTGTCTTTTTCACAGCCAAAATCTCTTTGTGGCTACTTGGATAATTTAACTCGGCTCCTCTGAATGCACCAGAGGCATAACCACAAATATGCTCTTTTCCCTCAATTGCTTCCAGAAGAACTCCACCCCATGTAGAGTTAGAAGCATATGTTTCAATGATCATTTTACCAGTACCTTGAGGGAGATAAAGTGCTGGAAACTCTTTTACTCTGGCTTTTATTGATCTAACTGCCAAAGTCATTTCTTCTGTCCATGCTACTAGTTTCTTTTTGAGACGCTGCTGCAGGCATTTAATGTCAGTAGCTTGACCTTTATAAAATGGACGAACATAATTCAGACAACCAAGGAATCGTTGCAACTGTGTTTTATCAAGGATTCTGTCTGGAAATTTCTTAAAACTTTTCAAAACATGTTCTTGCAGAATAACAGTACCAGCTTTAATATGGAACCCTAGGAAATGCATTTCTGTTTTTCCTATTTCCATCTTACTAGCAGATAATACCAAACCATGCTTATAAACTAAATCATAAAACTTTTGAAGGTGCTTTAGATGATCTTGAACATTTTTTGAACATATGAGAATATCATCTGTAAACACAAGCAACCATGGTATATCTTGAAAGATATCTTCCATCCTCTTCTGGAATTCTGAAGGAGCATTGTTGATTCCAAAAGGTAAGACCTTCCACTGGTATTGACCATGTGGGACAACAAAAGCTGTTTTATAGTTGTCTTCTGGCTTGATTCCTATTTGATAAAATCCAGAAATTAAGTCAAACTTGCTGAATATTGTGCAGCCATTAATCTTCTGCAACAAACTTGACTTATTAGGCAGAGGATACCTGATCTTTTGTAACACAGCATTTAGTGGCTTGAAATTAACCACCAACCTTGGTTTCCCCCTCTTTTGCTCTGAGTGTTTATTAACTACAAAGGCTCTACAAGCCCAAGGGCTCTTTGAAGGTTCTATTAGGCCTTTGGATAACAATTCTTGAATTTCTTTAGAGCAAAATTCTCTTTCAGAGGGACTCATAATCCTTGCTGATGCTTTCATGGGTCTGATATTTTGGAGAGGATCAAATTCAATTGAAACAAAATACTTTTCTCTCTTCCAAAAAGCATTAGGATTCTCTGAACAGCAATCTTTGATAATTTTGTCTTTAATTCCTGCAAGGATCTTTTCACTGTGAACTTCTGCATAGGAGATGCAGCGTTCTATCTTGTTCAAGGAATTACTGGACTGACTTGACAGACCTGACTGACCAAACATATTTACAATTGGTTTACACTTAGGACTGAATTTATTACTCAATGGAATGGACACAGATACTCCCTTGACTGTACACGTAAAGAGCATCTTTTGTGTATCAATAGAAAATGGACTGACATTGACCAAAAATTCTGAACCTAATACACAATCTTCTCTGATTCCATCTAATCTAAACAAAGACAAACCAAGAGAATGATTTGACAAGGTTATAGGAAAATCCTTAACTTTTCCTGTTAAATATACAGGAGTACCTTGAATAGCTTACCCATATTCTTTGACCTTCTCCCAGTAAAAGACTGGAAGAGCATTTCCTTTAGCTAGGTTAAACTGACAACCTGAATCTAATAAACATGTATAGGGTATGACGTAAACTCACCAGGGCAAAAATTTACAGTTATAAACAATTTAGGACCATATACAGCACCAATCAAACTTTTAGATTGAGACTCAGGAGACAGAGATCTTTTAGGAGAACTTCTGGGTGTTTCTTCTCGGGTACCACAAACTCTCTCAATCTCTTTCGAGAGTTCTTCTTCTGAAGATTGGTCTCTTTCTGCATTCAGAACAGAGATGGAATGTTTTATTTCCTCTATCTCTTTCAGCAGAGTTTTTATTTGTGTTTGCTTTTGTTTTAATTGACTCAGCAAAAGTCTTTCTCTATCTTGCCTATGGTTTTGTCTATCCATGTGACTTCCAGGGTAGTTTTGGTAAAGCTCAACCGGATTGTAGCTTAAGCTTGTTTCTTTGGCTTTTCCTTTGGATTTACTCAGGAGTTCAATCTGTGATTGGATTCATTTCTTTTCTTCTCTAAGCTCGGTTCTCTCAATATGTCTGTAAACAGGGATAGTCGATAGTTTGAGGTCAATACCGGCTAACTATTTTTGTAAGTGGCTTATGGAGAAATAAGAAGAAGAAGAAAACATGTATAGGGAAAAGTCATATTCTGGCAGGCTACACCCCCCTAAATGTGGATCATCGGAATCAGATTCGGAAGAAGATGAAGTAAGAGGATCACATTTAGCAATATTAGGGATATCATCATCACTGTCAGAGTCTGAGTCACTGGGTAATTCAATAATTTATCCAAGAGGGGGAGGAGATTCTGCTGAAACTTCACATAAATCCTACAATTCGGGATCTAGCGCTGTACATAAAGCAGCAAGTCTGGGTCTTGATTTTCTGTTTGGACATTTGCTTGCCCAATGCCCTTTTTCTCCATAGATAAAACATTTATTTGGAGATCCCTTTTCTTTACTCCGTTTTACAAATCAAGTACAAATATCATCTATACACCTTCCTTGAATATTTGAATGCATTTGGAGCCAATTGGAGACCTAGAGACCAATACTAGTCAAAGGGAAATTACTAGTAAAGTTCCCTACATTGGCCAGAATTGAAAGAGGACTTGCATAAGTATTTTAAAGGTCCAAAAGCATCCCTGAAACACATATTTATGTTCTAAAGTCATTCATATACCTTCTCAGAATATTTGAGATCATTTGGGGAAAATTGGAGACCTATCACTAGTACAAAATGAGAGATAAGTGACTAGGAGACTAAAAAATTTAGTCACCACTATTTTTTCAAGGGATAAGCGACTAAAATTGAGCAATTTTACATAAGCCAACAAAAAATGACTAAGATAAATGACTAATTTAGTCACGGGATAAAATATATGACTAGATAATGTTAGGAACCCATGTCTTTACTTTGTTAGTATATTGTTGTTGGATGCATATGCTTTGTAAGTCGTTCCATAGTATTGTTGATCCATAGTTTGTATTGGCCCATGGTTTTGACCCATAGTATTGGTGCCTAGACTTAGTATATAAGTGTGTGTTGAGGCCTATGAAGGCACCGTGAAGTTATTTGTATTGAGATTGTTCAAAGGAGGTTGACCCCTTGAAGTGGATTGCGATCAATAAAAGTGATTCTGAGTTCTGTTATTTTTGCTATCTCATGTATTTTCATTAATTAATTGTTGCGGATTCTTCACATCTGGTATCAGAGCACTTTCTTGGGCTCGTTGGGTGGAATTTCTGCCATTTTTTTTTCGCATCTGTTGCACGTTCGGATTTGTGAATAATTCCTATCCGCTTAATTGTGGGAAGTACTTGGAAATAAGCCCTAAAACTCATTGTGAGGAGTACCATAGGAACCCCAAAGTAGCTGGCCCATTGAGAGGACCTGCCAGTGAAAAAGGCAACGACCCCCACCTGATTGACTAGTTCCCACCCATGAGGTAAACCAAGAGTTGTTGTTTGTGGCAAAGTAGTTATCAGTTTTAC
The DNA here is from genome assembly GCA_027924585.1 of Larix kaempferi. NCBI lineage: Eukaryota > Viridiplantae > Streptophyta > Pinopsida > Pinales > Pinaceae > Larix > Larix kaempferi. The sequence continues at coordinate 760,928 of BSBM01000131.1, forward strand.
CTGAGTCGTGGAGTGAGGGGTACTGCCCCAATATGCTATCACGTCCCCCATTTTGACCCTTGTAATATTTCGGGCTATAATGTAAATAATGTATGCATATTTTGTATGATTCCTAGCGTGGATCTCAAGGCCAAGGCCCCGCTAGTGAATGCTTGATCTAGAGGAGGCAAGTATTTGATATTATGCTACCCATGTGCTAGTGAACCATGGGAATTGTAAATATGCATTTTTATATAAATGCCCACAACTAGCTATGTAATGCAACAAGAGATGGGGGCATGATGTTTACAAGGAATTGGGAGGGAAATATTCAAACCCTTGAGCCAATCAAGTCAAGCCAAGTGTCAATGAGAGAACCCATCAAACCCTGAACTACCCATGTTGACTTTTGTATCCAATCATTGATTTCTCCCAAGAGTTGGTTGAGGTAGTTAATGCCTTGGGGAATGGGAGGTATGGCTGTCCAAATTCGAGTATGGGCAAGCCACCCTTCATGGAAAAATGTGTTTGGATTCTTGGGCAAGAAAAGAGCGATGAATTGCTCCCCAAAGCCATTACCCACCAACCAACTTTTCTCTCCCACGAGTTTAGAGCTACTTGGGCATTTTTTCCATGGTTTTTGTTGTGTTTCCTTCATTAGACTAGCTAGGAAGGGTGTTTTTGTGTTGGATAATAGTGGGGAAAGAAAGGGAAATTGATTTGGGAACCATAGAGGTTGTTTTGGCTCACTGATGCTTGTATATTTGTGGGAGAAATCATTTTCTTCCCTATGGTCGATTTTCTCTTTCAAAATCCGTTTTTGGTGTGCCTATGTCTTTGGGAAAACCCCCGTCCATCTAGTTCCTAAGTCCCACTGCTGAAAGTGTGTTCCAGAGCCCATATCTGAGTTGGGTGTGCAAGATAATGCTGGGGTTTAGATGGGTATCCATTGCTTCGGGCTGTGCTGTGCTTGAGGGTTCCCTTTTTCTTGTAGATATCATGCCCAGCTCGGGGGTGGTCTCTGAGTGCTGAAAGAATACAGGCTGGGCAGAGACCTATGGTTGGGTGGAACATTGCAGCGACATAACTAGTTGTTTGGGATAGCATTACATCAAGATGAGTAATTTATTGTGTTTTACTTCTTCAAATGTATAAATTGTTGACTGTGTTAAATTGAATGACATTCATGTAATATGTGTGTGGATGAGTTCATTTCTGCTTTGCATGTTTGTTTGATTTCCATATGCACACATCTCTTTTATGTGTATGAACCTAATGAATGGACTGAGTTGATGTAAAATCCTAGATTTTAGTGCCATGTTCCCTCCCTTGCATTGGATAGATAGGTGGGTATGTGACATACGCAAGCCATCAGGCAGCATTGGTGGCCGAGTGAAACACCTGAACTGTTAGGAAGCCGCACATAGCTGGGGTCCATATCTATTTTCAGTTGAACTATTGCCGCTCATTGTTTCAGATCCCTTCAGTGCCGTAGTAGCTCCATTCTTGAAAAAAAAAATTTAGTTTTTTCTCTATATCTCACTACAACAAAATAGCCCTTTAGGGGCGGTTTTAGCTTGCGGGGGTCTTAGTAAAACCCCCCCTAAAATTTTTTTTAGACCTTTGGAGGCGGTCTTTTAAAACCGCCCCTAAAAGTCAGGGAAATTGGACTTTTGGGGGCGGTTTTTTTAAATCTGCCCCCAAAAGTACTGAAATTTGACTTTTGGGGGCAGTTTTTGGAAAACCCCCTAAAAGCCCAATTCTCATAACGTTTGGGGGAAGTTTTTCAAAAACCCTCCTAAAAGTCACGAGAATTGAACTTTTGGAGGTGGTCTTTTTGGAACCCCCCTTAAAAGTCATGAGAATTGAATTTTTGGAGGCAGTTGTTTGAACCCCCCCCCCCAAAAGCCCAATTCTCATAACTTTTGGGGGCGGTTTGTCAAACCCCCCCTAAAAGTCATGGGAATTGAACTTTGGAGGTGGTTTGTTTGGAACCCCCCTTAAAAGTCATGAGAATTGAACTTTTGGAGGCAGTTGTTTGAACCCCCCCCCTAAAAGCCCAAGTCTCATGACTTTTGGGGGCAGTTTGTCAAACCCCCCCTAAAAGTCATTAGAATTGAACTTTGGGAGGCGGTTTTTTTGGAACCCCCCTTAAAAGTTATGAGAATTGAACTTTTGGAGGCAGGTGTTTGAAACCCCCCCTAAAATCCCAATTCTCATAACTTTCGGGAGCTGTTTGTCAAAACCCCCCCTAAAAGTCATGACAATTGAACTTTGGGAGGCGGTTTGTTTGGAACCCCCTTTAAAAGTCATGAGACAATTGAACTTTTGGAGGCAGTTGTTTGAAACCCCCCCCCTAAAAGCACAATTCTCATAACTTTTGGGGGCGGTTTGTCAAACCCCCCCCTAAAAGTCATGAGAATTGAACTTTGGGAGGCGGTTTGTTTGGAACCCCCCTTAAAAGTCATGAGAATTGAACTTTTGGAGGTGGTTGTTTTAAAAGCCCCCCTAAAAGCCCAATTCTCATACCTTGTGGCAGTCATGCTAGGTTTTTCACATCAAAGATGGTTCTTTCACTTCAACTTTCGATGATCCATGGTCAAAATACAAACTCGTGTGCCATAACATTATCGTTTATGGCTAATCGGCCATGTGTAGGGCCCTAATCACCACATGATTCCTACACAAAGAATATTTAGCTTGCAAGTGGGTATGGTGGCCATTTCAATATTTACAACATCATGGATGGTTCTTGAAGCCTAATCCATGGTGTCCATGGTGTTAGATCAAAATCTAGTTTATAATGACTGGTAGTTACCTCAAGGTATTGTGACATGTGGGCGTTTCTCTGTACCACCACATAGGCCATAGGAAAGGAATATTTAGATTTTGAGTAACACATTGTCATTTTTTAGTATTTTCATGTCATGGATGGTTCTAGGAGCCTATGCTATGGTCTAGGGCCAAAACATAGGTTCTTGGGCAATAAAACTTTATTTTGAGACTCATGGGCCATGCATAGGGACTTGAGTCAACTTACATACCCTAGATAGGGAATATTTTCTTTATAGTCTAAGTTTTTGTGTTTATTTTTGCACTAATTTTGGTTTGATAAAATCCCATACAGTGATCATTCAAACCTTGATGTTAAAGTCTTTGATCTAAAACCTTGGTTATAAATAACCCAAGGTCAAAGTTCATTGTGTTAGTGTGTTGATTTGGTGCAGTAGGCATGCTAGTGATTGGGTTAGGGGGTAGTGGGTTAGGGTTAGAGGGACACTGGCTTAAGGGGATATTTTCTACAATTTCATAATGTGGTAGGATTTGGGGAGTTTTTGGATTAGAAGCGAGGCACCTAAGGGATCAATGGGTTAGTGCGCAAGGGGTTATGGTTTTGTTGGTACTAGTGGTTAAGTGGTTTATAAGTTATCATGTTATTCGGTTTGGGGCTAGATGTTAAGGTTAGGTACAAGGTGACAGGGTTAAAGGTTGAAGCTTCCTAGGTGCATGAATTCATTGCATGGATCAAGTGTGCCAAGTGCATGAGTCATTTACATGGGTTGGTTGTGTTAGGTCAGTGTCTAATTAGTGGAATTATTTATGGTGTCCATTTCAATATTTGTAATACAAAGGATGGTTCTCATGGCCTGGACTATGGCATGTGAAATAAATTTAGGGTCTAATGCCATATTAATTTTCCATGGGGTTGATGGTCCGTGTATGTTAACCTAGATTACCACATAAGAATCTCTAGCCTACATGTGAGATCGTCATGATCATCATTGTCACCATCGTCGATGTCATTGTTGTTGTTGGTTTTTCCATGGTTATGTAAACCAATAAACCAACCATGGTTTTATATTTATAGGTTATGTTAACCGATAGTGGTTCTCATAACCTAAATAATGGTCCATGGTTAATAAATTTACTATATGATTCATAGTCCATGTGTAGGGCCCTAAACATAATTACTTTACCTTACAAGTGAGATATTGTGGCCATTTCAATATTTGTAACATTGACGATGGTTCTCGTGGCCTATACCATGGCCTATAAACTAATTTTAGGGCCTAATACCATATTAATTTTCTATGGGGTTGATGGTGCATGCAAACCTAGTTTAAAACATATGACCTACATATGGAATATCTAGCCTATATGTAACAATTCCCTCTATTTCTCTTGAGTGATGATTAAGGCCTTGCGACATCACATAATCTCTAAAGAGTGAATCTAATTTCAACTACAAGTGGGATATGTTGGTAATTTCAACATGCTAGTAATTTTCATTGCATCACGCTTTCTTCTCATTGTTTTCCCCTTTTTGTGAAGGATGACTCAAGTCTCCGCCTCCTATTCCACGTCTAACAAATACTCCATTCTTCAACATATACACATGAGCTAAATGGAGAAAGTCTTCATGCACTTCTAAAACACCAGAAAACACCAGAAAAACCCTGAAGTGACCCGAAAAGATTATGTACTGGACACATCCTCCATCGCTCTACTCAGTTCTAAAGTGGAATCATAATTATTTACGTAAACAATGTATTTAATAATTTATTGAATTTAGTAGCTTTCTTGTGAATTCATATAAATGTATTTTAATATGTGATGTGCCTAGCCTTGTACTAAATGTCTAATTAAATTTTTCATCATGGGAATGAAATCAAAATCAAAATCATGTTTAGGAATCCTGTGCCATTTGGAATACTGGTTCCCACCACTCCATTTTGTGATTTTTTTAAAGAAATTGGTTCAATCTCGTGCGATTTGGACAAATTGGTTCTATGAGCACTTGGTATCCTTCATTGATCGCACTCTGGGGCCGACTCTCAAACCAGGGGATCCTTCATACCAAGTGCTTGAACTAAATTCAGATCTGGGACTGGCATTACCATAGACACTAGCATTGGGGATGAATCTCAAACCAGGGGATCCATTCAGTTGGCATGGTATAATTGAAGAACCTTGAAAGGGAAAGGTACATCTTCATATTTTCGTGCAATATTTTTTATTCTAATCTAGTTTTAATGATAAATGCCTTGTTGATATTTTCCTTTGGTGCTATAAGGTAGAGTGAATCATTAGTGTTGTAAGAAAATCGACTCTCCAATACAAGATCTCACAATCCCCTTTCTTCCATGATGCATAATCATCGAGTAGTGTTTAGCGGATGGGTGAAAACGCTATGCAATGCATTGGGTTGGGCACCCTAGTCCTCCCCGTAACCCCCTCAGCATGTGATCGCAGAATTTGGGTAGTTTTCAGGGTTCTTTTTTAAAGCACCTTTCTATTATTGTTCCTAAAACCATATTTTAGGGATTCATGGTCATCTCCAAGCTCACTAGTCCACTTAATTACAATTTGATATGGGACCCTTTGAGCACTACGAGATATGTAGGACAAGGAGGAACAACCTACATTTCAATACTACAAGCATGGGTTTGGGAAATATTTATACCCTTGCAAATGCATTATCCCTCTATGTTCAGAGCTGACAAGGCCAAATTGAATGATGGGATAGTTGCATACCTCATGGTTGAGAGAGGATCCATCTTGTAAAGAAGGAACCTTAGACAGTTCTTCACCTTCCCTCTATCCAATAACCAATAGGGAGGTTGGTTTCTGGTTTCTTGTCCTCTTGGATGATATGTCTTCTTCTTGATTGTGTTCTCTCTTGACATGACAAAAATAGATAGATTGTAATTCATATTTTGACTCCATCATTATCTAAATACCCCCCAACTAAGGGTTCTAATTCCAAGAAGCAGTAGATCTTTCTATCTTGGATAAATCCAAGTTTGAGTCTCCAAACTTTTGAAGGTATCTAACAAATTTCTCCAATACAAAAAACATCAATATTGTTGTAAGACTTAACTCTACTATGTTGTTCATATCAACACAAAAAATACATTAAAAAATGTTTTTTTTTATGAATTTGATAAGTGTAGAATTCTTCCTACCCAACTAACACCTAGATTATCTTAAGAAGCACCACCAAAGAAACCAAAATGCTTGTCCTTTCCCACCACTAAATATAAAACTTCACATACATTCTCATGCTTTGTTACTTGAACATAGTACAATATTGATGAACACCATCTTTGAAGTTGAACCTTTCCTTCAATGCAACCAAATTTCCCAACTAATGAACATCAACAAGGAATGATGCAATTTCCTAACTTCTTCAATATCCAACTTTTTTTGCAAAGCCTCATCTAGAAATTTTCCTTCCCATTTACATATTCCTTTTGTTAGTTTCAAATATCATTCCATGTCCCCTTTACAAAGGGACATGATAGAAAAAAGTGTAGTAATTTCTTCAACTTCTTTATGGAGAGAGTGAAAGGCAGGATCATGTCATGATCTATTTTGTAAATTATTGCAAGTTAAAAGTTTGTCTTCTTACCATAAAAATTCACAACTTGAGTGGTTGATATTGAGGGTTTAGTAGCCTTTACAAAATATTGTGAAATAGCCCCTTTGACAAGATAGGCAATAGCTTTCTCCCCCAAATTCAGACTATAACCTTTAAGTTTCTAGCCTTGAATATTAAACAATGTTAGAGACAAAGGCTTCCCATCAACATACATACCATCCTTTGGGATTGTCAAAAAAATTCTAGTATATGCAAAGATCACACATCTTACTCCATCAATACAATCATTGGGGTCAATACATTGAATCTATTTCCCTAAGGCACATGCATCATTATCCAACCTAAATCCATTCTCACACTAGAAAATTGCTAATTGAAATTTACCAAACAGTTGAGTGGCAATTTCATTCAATAGACATGATATTTATTGACCATAACGTCAATGAACATGTGAGTCTATAGAGTATATTGGAAAAACATCTAACAACTAATCTTGGAAATCCAACGATACACCATAAATTATGTCCTTGTTCTTAAACATAGTTCTATAACATTATTGAAACTAATTTATTTGTCCACTACATAGGCCCCACATACAAAATTGTTGGAATGTAGGCAATGTGGAGTTCATTTCAAGTTTTTGCACCCTACCAATGACTCTCATAGAACAAGCCATTGTCTAGAGTCAAAAGCTAGAGTGAGGGGGTACAAGACATTAATAGTGTGTTGTGAATTGTACCACATACATAACAATTTGTGATAACAACATGGTTTATAAGGAATTCCCACACCAAAATATTTTTGAATGAATAGGTTGGATTTGGAGGATTGTGGCTTACGAGATTACTGATTGTGAGATTAATAGAGGTTAGTGGAATAGAGGCTCGTTGCAACACTTATGCTAAGATAAATAATATGTTAAAGAGATGTCAAAGCATAATCATGGATAATGATGTTGGATGCCCATGAAATGACTCGCATTGTAGGCACAATGATGTGACAACATTGGTGCAAAGAAGAATCCTCAATTAGATAGATAATGGAATTTTGGGTTTTCAAATAGCCACTACCATGCCTGGTGGGGTTCAACATACCACTTATAAATAATAATAATAGTCATTGAAAAATGATGACAAAAATCGGGGTTCAACATACCACTTATAAATAATAAAAATAGTCATTAAAAAATGATGACAAAAATCTACGACAATCCCTATTTACGGTTGTTTTCATAGTTTGAACATAATTCCATTTCTCATTCATTAAGGTGAGTGTGAGCAATTTGAGGGACAAGAAAAGTATAAAAAATAATTGAACTTGTGATGGGGAAACAATAAAAAATAGGAGATTGGTAATAGGATCCTTTGTGACTTGAGGAAATAAATTACATATGATGATATTAGAGTTTTTGCATAGAGAAATAAAAAGGCTAATGGAGTTTTGCTTAGTGGATAGTAAGATTTCCCTTGCTATTTTTTTTAATGTACATATACAAATGCAATAGCATAGATCATATCAACCTATCAGGAATTACACTTTAATTTTTTCATTCTTCTCAATGATTACTAGAACCAAATGAATTATTAAATGTAACACAATATAGCATACTTAGATCATGAATCTTAGGTTTTATTGCTATAGACACCAAAGACCATTACACCTTAGGTTTTATTGCTATAGACACCAAAGACCATTACACCTTAGATTAAAAATTGAAAAAATTATTTTACACGATTTAAAGAAAAAAAGTGAAAATCTAGGTGGGCACCAAAATTTGTCAAAACTAATTGCTTTTGTCATTGTCATCTTCAAAACTCGGATCTCTTGTAGCTCATGCTTAATTTTTTGGACAAAGGTTTACAAGTAGATTAAAAGAGTTTTGATCAATTTTTAGTCATTTTTGGGTAGGAGGCACACTTGTTCAGGAGGACATGAGGGGCACTTTCAACTCCACATATTTCCTATTTACTCACAGCTAAGAAAAAAAGGGGTGGGTTCAATCTCAGCCTCATCTCTAGATCTTGAGGATGGCCTTTCATATTTGGGGATTGATTTATAGAGCCCAGTACCAAGTGGGGAGGAGGTGTTGTCCCTTGTTAGGGAGGCCAAGTTTCTTCGTGGAGTTTTCACACTTCATCATTGACTGTGTTTTCCTTGTGTGAACCACTATTTGCTGTGGAGGGCGCACTCTCTATTTATGCCATTCCTTATTGTTGTTTACCGTGGAAAGAGGGGATTTACCAAGAAGCTGGGCACATTCCCTTGAGCTCCCAACAACTGGTGTACTGAAAGGAAGGTTACAACCTTGTGGGAGAAAAATAATACTAAATCTCCCTGAGTTAATCATCTTGCTAGTATACAGTTCTCTTCCTAGTGAGATGCCATCAGGAATTTTTGAGCCTGCTCCTCTAGGTAAAAGAAAAGTGGTTGTGGCCACCAATTGCAGAATCTTCTCTGATGATTGATGGAATCTACTATGTTGTTGATCCTGGATTTGCTAGGTAGAATGTATACAATCTAAAACTTGGTCTAGATTCGTTGGTCATTACCCCAATTTCTCAGGCATCAGCTAAGCAATGTGTTGGACATGTTGGTTGTACAGGTCCTGGTAAGTGTTATTGTTTCTCATTCTTGTAATCTCCTTTAAAAATACCCTTTTAGGGTTTTGAAGGGTATTGGCCACTAGCTCCCTTGTAGAGGCATGCCTATTAAATTTTAATATTCTTATATTGAAACAATCTAAAAGATTGGGAATAGGAAGATGCTAATTTCTTCTTTGATTCCAAATATATTTTATTTAATTTATATCCTATTGAATCCTTCTGTTAAGTTCATGTATTTTATTCTCATAATAGCTTTCAATCAACTCAATATATGCATTGAACTGTTCATATTCATCTTTATTATCCATTGTGAAAGATGATACACTGTCCATAAGGCCTTGAGGAATTTGACATGATTTGAAAAGGACGAGAAGGTCTTTATGGCAGTCCAAATATTTATTTTCCAATTAAGTGCACATGGTCAACAAAAAAAATTATGTTGACATAGTCAAGGCAATAGTGAAAAATGAGGTCATGTTTTTTTCATTCCCTTAAGTTCATGATTTTTGCATTGATTCATAACTTGGGGGAACTTTGAGGTTTGAAAAAATATCCTATTCAGAATTATGACCATTTCATGTTCCCATGAATCTTCAACTTTGTTAGATGTTGGGCATGCATCGGTTCTAGCACCATCACTTAGGCCCAAATATTGATGGGTTAGTATTGGAATATTTTCACCTTCTTAACATGTTGATCCCGTAATAGTATCCTATGAATTTAGTGAAACTTGAGAAGCCTAATATTCTTCCATATAAGATATAGGTGCAATAGAAATTGAAGGCGAGTACTTGGAACCACTCTGATTACACATGAATTCTTTAAATCCCCCATGCATGTTACCTTCACATATGATTAGTGAAAAAAAATCGATTCAGGAAGCTTCTGTGGGGGTAGTTTATCTAGCTAAAGAGGATTCATCATCTATCCTTACAACCTCAATAGTGAGAGCTAAAGGAACAAAGAATGATATTCAACAAAAAGAGTAGCTTCTCAATATCTGGGGAATCTCACCTACAAGTTTATTAAAAATAAAGTCTAATATATACAACTTCTACAAGGCACACAAACATGGAGGAATGGTAGTCGATAGTAATATTTTGTTTTGTTCCCACAAACTAGAGCTCCTTGCACTTCCACAGAGTATTTAGTATCAAACCTTCCACCAAACCTAAAACTAATGTGAACTCTACCAGGAATGAGAAGAAGATGAGGGCCTCATCTAGATTTCCTATGAGGCTTGGGGTACCTGTAGATGCATAGGAAGTTTAAGTGTCATAACATGGTCTAGCTCACCTTGTGATTCATGCAAGGGAAACTCCAAGGGTTGAACGAAAAATCCCACGACTTGTAGAAGGTCACTGGAACAAGCAACCTCTCACAAGTCCTTAACCTATCACAAGTTCTATGTGCATATCTCAAGCAAGATATAGACTCCCATCACTATTTAAGGCAACCTGTAATAGGTCTTGAACCTATCACAAGTTCAATGAACACCACTCCAATCACAAAAGCCTCTTTGAGCATCATACCCATTGACCTGTCATAGGATCTGGAGCCTATCACAAGCATCGATATACTCCACTATTTAGATATTCTTGATCATCCCACCCACTAAAATCCTCTAATAGTAGCTCCCTCTCACAAGTAGCAAACTCCTCCATGTGCTGGTCAGAAAATTTCATGTACAAACCACTCCAGTCACTAGAGTATCATGAGAATCACACCCACAAACCGCCTCACTTGCCCAAGAACCTATTTCTGTTAAATTCATACATTCATAGCATAAACATAAATGCATTACCAAGATCACTAGAATTAAGACAAAGCACAAAACAATAACACAGAGATTTGACCTAGGAAACCCAATAGGGAGAAAACCCAGCAACCTTCGCAGAGAGATGATAATTATGAGATCATAGTACAAGAGAGAAAATAGAAAGAGTGGAAATGATTTCCACAAGTAGAAACCCTAGCAAATCAGCCTCCTCCTCTAGGTGATGCAAAAATCATCTCTCCTTAGTGATGCGACAATCACAAGTGAAGGAATGATAATAATGAGGTGCACAAGCCTCATATTTATACATGTACGAAACCAGAAAATACTTAACCTAGCAGACTTCACCTGGGGGCAATAAAATAATTATATTTTAATATTTTCTTAATGTTTAACTGCACCCCAAGGTTTACATTAACTCTTTCATGTGGTTACATAAATAATTACATTCAGTTCTTCTCCCTTAGGAGGTACAAGCAAGTACAATGGTGGTACAATGAAATACAATAAATAATAGCTTCCGAAGTTGTACAAAATATAACAATTTCAAGTACATATCAACATCAATCACTAAATCTTGGGCATCACATCCACTAAAATCCTCTGACAACATCCTCTCACAAGCCGCAGTCCACTCCATACATGTATTTGGAAGATTTTGGATGCACAACACTGAAACCATGCTAAGAGTTTCAATCCACTTGCACTTCTAAACAAACCCTAGTAACTAAAAATCAATAATATTGAAAACAACAAGTAAAGGAACATTATATCTATAGACACATCAAACTGAAAATCGAGACAACAAGCAAAATTCTGCAGCACTCAATTGCACACTTTGTCTTTTAACTCCAAAACATAAAATTACATAGCAACTCACTTACTAAAATCTCAAGGGATATTCTCAATGCTCTACCCTATCTCTCCTTTATGGAATAGGAGAGATATATGTTCACAATGCATGTGGACATACTAAGAAATGCACCTAGGCGACTATGTCAAACCGTAACATTAATCCTGTCTAGAATAGAGCATCCAGCCTACATGAGTAAATTTCCTAGAATGGAATGCCCACTAGGAGATGATACATGAATCAAAGCAAGCACATTAATCCTAGGGACCTATACCCTATTCTAAATCTGGAAAAGCCTCTAACTTATGCACTTTCCTAATTAGGAATTGATCCTTCACTAAAGATAGAAAATCAATTTTCTAATTCTGTAATAACTAAAACTAGAAACTGTCTAAGGTTGGCACATGGATGTTAGAGACATGCATGTTCCCTCTACCACTATTTAGTTATGTTGCATTCCATCTAAGACAATCTTTCTGTTGTGCATTCACTCCACTATCCTCTATTGCACATAAGAACCAAGGCAAGGAAGCTGGGATGTGTGTATGTTGCGCTGTGTATATTGCATTGAGTCTTCTACTGTTGTAGAATATGCTCATTGCGTTGCACCAAACATGAGACTCTCTCTAACTCCAAGTGAATTGTCTTCTTTGTCCAAGAAAATATTTGCACACAATGGTGCGCCATCTCTCCGACCAAGCAAACACTGCTCAACAAGCTATGTAACATCAAACAAGTATATGGAGAGATTCTAGGGTTCTCATGCACTCCCAAGAAGAGCACATGTCCCATAGTTGAAGCCAGTTGTTACCCTCCTATTTGTATAGGGTGTTCAATTAATTTTTTAAAGGAGTTTTGTAGTGTAATGTCCCCATTTTGACCCCCTTTGCATTAAATCGTAAATGATGTAAATATTGTAATTTAATCATGGTGAGGAGCTCAAGGCCAAGGCCCCACCATTGATTTAGCGTTTTATGTATCGGTAATTAAAAATAGATGCATGTGGTTTTTGTGCTAGATAGGCACAATGTAAATAAGACATCATGTAAATTCGAATTTTAATGAAAATACCCACAACTAGCTCTGCAATGCAACAAAGAGACGGGGGCATGATTTTACAAGGAATAGGGAGGGAAATTATTCAAACCCTTGAGCCAATGGTGTTAATCCATGTGTCAATGAGAAAACCCATAAACCACCAACTACCCATTTTGGGTTATGTACCCAATCATTTAATTCTTCCAAGAGTTGGTTGAGGTAGTTAATGCCTTGGGAATGAAGAGGTATGGCAGCCAATTTCGTGCATGGGCAAGCCATCAACCTGGGAATTCGTATTTTTGCTTCTTGGGCAAGAAAACACCCATGAAATGGTGCCCAAAGCCATTCTGAACCCATAGTCTTTCCTCTCTCACGCAGTCTGAACTACTAGGTCTTTCCCCATCACGTTTTTCACCATTTTTTTTGCATTTTCCATGCATGGGAGCTCGTTTTTGCATTATATAATAGCTGGGAGAGAAGGACCACGATTTGGGACTGTTATGGAGGCCGTTTTTTCCCCAGAATGTCCATGGACATTTTTCTGAAAACGGATTTGGCTTCCCAGGGTTGTTCCCCATCTTCCAGTTTCATTTTTGGGTTTCCCACATTTTTCTGAAGCTAATAAAAACCCCATCTTTGGGCATCTCACTGTAAAAATTTTCTTCATGCCCAGCACTTATACTGCTGCTGTTATGTGCATCTTTGTTTTGGTTTGAATCTGTGAGCAAGAAAATTGGAGTGGTAGTGGACAGAATTGGCTTGATAAACCTAGTGGAGGGAGTAACCTCTCAAGAAGATCAAGAGGGCTTTGGCTACTCTTCTATGCACACCCTAAGAGAACTAGATGGGGAAGGTATGGCTTGAGGGACTATACAGCAGTGAAAAGAATACTTCCTTATGCTGGGTGTCTAGGTATTGTGGGTGCCAAGCTAGATAGATCTTGTATGGTTACCCCTGGCTCTGTACTTGAGCTCACTAGCTTAGCCACTCTTCCTTTCCATTTCCTAGCAGCCTGATAAACCCAATTGTAGATTGGCTTGGCTCATCTTGGTGTATGCTTGGCTATGTGTGAGTCTTCCGTTCCCTGGTTCCTTGTAGAGATCATGCCCAGCTCGGGGGTGGCAGTTGTATCAAGAGGTTGATAAGCATGACTGGCCTATGGTTGGGTGGAACGTTGCAGATGCATAGCTGGTTGCTTGGGACTACTTTGTTAAGATAAGTATTCTCTTGTGTTAACTTTGCAATTAATTATTTGATGAATATCTTGAATGTATGATGGATGTGTAATTGATATTATTTCCGCTGTGTTTTTCTTATAATTATACACTCCATATGTCTTTTATATTATGTGAATGCTTATTTAAAAGCTCATGGGGCTAGATGCCCGGATTCAGTGTCACGTCCTCTCTATCATGCTGGTATGATAGGAGGGGACGTCACATGTAGGTAGTCTGAGATCATATTGTAGATAAAGAAAGCAGTAATCAAACTATGATGTCATTATGGCCATAAACAAAGCAGAAGAACGTTTCCTTGTGGATTAGGATGTTGGATGATATTGGGAAATTACTCAATGAAACTAATCTCAAAATATATGCATCATCAAGAAGATGAATTCTGGGATATTGTGGAGATGTTCCTAGCATTGAACCAGCAATAAAGGGTGTTGCATAAACTATAGTTTCTTATCGAGAAGCCACCCAAGTCATAAGTTGTATATGTACACAGCAAAATCAGTTTTGAATTCTTGTAGCACCAGATTGATAGCATTAGGGCTGAGATCCTTTTTAAGCATTGGAAATACAAACCACACTACATAGAGTCATCTACAGTAGGTGTCTGCACCCTTTCCCTCTTCAAGGATCTTGAGTGTGATAGTAAAAGCTCGTCACATTTTACCATGGATTGAAACAGCAAATCCAGTGAACTATGGTTGACCATGTATAATATCATGTGTAGCGGCATTAGCTACAGCCTGCAAGGTATTAGCTTGTTTTCTTGAGGTCAATGGAATGGTTCAAAAAGTAAATTGTTTGGTTGTTCAAATGATTCAATGCACAATGATGTTTTTCTACCAGGGAAATTGTTCTCAAATGGATTTGCTAATCAGTTTTGAAAGAACTCTGCCAAAGTCAGATTATCCATGTTTGGAATATGATCCAGACCATTGCAATTCTGGATGGAAGTGTCTGATGTAGTGCTTAAATAAAAGTGAGCATGCTGACATCCTAGAGCCAACCTATAGCGTTATAAAGCTTGGCAGCCATTTTCAAGGTCTAATGGAAAGGTAAACAGATCTATCATGTAGCTGAGGTCCTGTAGCACTAATTAAGGGAGTGGTTGAAAATGAGTATTTGTAAAGCATTTTCAGGGAAACTCTGAGCTGAGTGGCAAATGAACAGACCCGTGGCAACAATAATGAACTAATTTGGGAATTTATGACAACTTCGAATCAGTGTTGTGATCAGCATATCAAAGCATCACCTAAAGAAGCACCGAAGTAAACTATTGACCAGTCTTGTACCTTGCTTTGGGTCTCAAATTTGTTCCAGTTCGTGGGACAATATTCCTGTTGATTGTGGGTTGAATATCACTGTAATTGAGAGCATTTTCAAGCATTTTCCAGGAGAATGCTAGGAAGGACTTGGGACAGATCACTCCAATTCTTTTGCATCCTCTGGCAGCAGCATTTAAATATTGCTTCAGGCATCTCCGATCTTCATTTTTTAAAGCTTTGTGAACATGCATGCCAAATAGTCCATCGCAGAATCGTGAATAGAAGAGGAAACAATGTTCCTAAATCTGATCAGAGGGCAAATCAACCTTGAGAATGCAGTTTGTATGGAATATTTATCATAACCCATTGTTGTTGAGGATTCTACCTTTCGAAGACCCATTGGGCACGTCATGGGTTGGGGCCATGTGGCACGACCCTCTTACAGGACAAATATCTATAGTGAACAAGCTTAAGACATGAAGAGTCTAACTGAAGAGTCTGATTGGTGTTGATTGTTACTAGCAATCCATATAGATTGAAAGAAAGAAGTGATGAGCCTAACAGAACTGGTTCTAGAGAGGCTATACAATTTCTCTCATATGTGGATAGTTACCTCACAAGTGTATAGTGCAAGGCATCGTTGGTTAGGGTAGCAAAAGAAAACTGTAAGGAAACCCCCCATGTCCCGAAACAAGTAGTGGAACCTTCCCCGAATCTCCTAGTAACTGGCACATTTGAAAACAAAATGCTCCTGTAACTCGATCTCCTAGAGATGGCAGAACTAGACAATCCTCTAAAGTCATGGGATATGGTGGCCAGTCTCGAACCATAAATGGTGGGAGCAAAATTGTAACTAGTCAAGGGGGATCCTATGCCCATTGGCATGAACCCAATGGCATCAAACGTGCTCAAGATGAACAATGTGACCATCCTACGCCTACATGAAGTACTCATATTAAAAGGCCTTAGCCTAAGGTCTGAAGGGGCAAGACCCAAGTACTCTGAATGTTCACCCAATAGATGTAATCCCTAACATTCCCATTGATCTCTCCTTTAGTGGTATGGAGATGACCAAGGGCATCCAAAGAGTACTAAAAGGAGGGAAACTCTCTATAGAATTGTCAATGCTTTGGAAAAGTGAAGTGGCCTCAAAGAATCAATATCATCTGTGCCTAGAAAGGGCAATCTCCTTGAGATAATAAAGATTATTTCTTTTCTCCACATACCTTCTTAGTTCATCAAATGTTAAGGTTCAATTGTAGTTAATCACCTAGAGGAAGTAAAAAATACTTGTAATTTTAGTAAAATACAAAAATGTTTTGTTGTCATTGTCATTGAAGAATGAAGAACATGACCCCTATATGAGGTGATAGGGAGGAAGGACGCCAACACAATTATTGTGGCCGATAGTGAGGGCACATATTGCATTCATGCAAGAGCAGGGGAGATATGATGGGAAGGACCCGACCACACCTTGGATGATCTACATCCAGACAAAGTTGAATGATGAAATGATGTAGAGGGTATGAGACAAGACATGAAAGAGATTACCGAAACTGATAAGAGGGTATGAGACAATGTTTGTAGAGATAAAATAGTGGCGGAAACTGATCCAGATGATTGTCAAGAAAATAAAACAATGGCCGAGCCTGATCCTGATGACAGCCCCTTAGAACAATGAGTTTCACTTGGTCACACTTAACACAGATTTAGAGGCACAGTTACATGGATTACACTATATTTTTTAGCATCATTGATGATGCAGAAGCAAAAAGAATGATACACCTGATTGGATATGGGAAGGCTGTGGAGAAAATGTTGAATTTACCGATTGATATTATCACCGTCCTTGGCTTGATCTAGGTGTAACCTGCAGGGATTACCACTCAGAGAGTTGAACTCATATATAAATCATCTGGAAATACTAGAAAATACCAAAAAATACAGCAGGCTAATACTCTATCCTCAGACTTTTCTTCAAAGATAAGAACTACAATACCAACCAGAAACCAAAAACAAAGGAAATTCCCAAAAGCTGTGTAAAATTAGGCCAGTAGAGAGTATGGAGGTAAAATATGGTAGAAACAGGGGATATAATAAAGTTCTGGTTTTAATGAAAAAATATTTTTGCAGCATTGAGTCATTTCATGATTTGTGTTCAATGCCTATGAATGCCAAATTCTATAATTAATTAACATTGCTCTGTTTCTAGTCAAAATTGTTTCAAATTTTGTCAAATGTGTGAGGTTGTTGCAGACTAGTTAAATTCTGGAAAGATCACTGTGAAAGAAAACGATTTGTTCCATTTATTTGTGAGAGAAACAGAAGAAGCCTAATTCAGACTTTCAAATTCAGTGTATTAATATTGAACTGGACCACTCAATGGAAATTACATTGAGTATAGAGCGAGTTGAACCTGCGGGTTATAATTATGTGGATCATTTGGTTATTGTGATTGGTGCTTTGAAAACATGCAGGGTTTAGCAGAGAAAAATGAATTGAATTTAGGTCTCATGGACGTAGGGTCTTTTTCCTTGATTTTTGGGTGATTTACCCAATATTCAAATATGAACTTGAATCAATTTTAAGTCTCATGGATGTGTAGGTGAATGGAGACAAATGCAACGCATCCTTGATAAATGGTCTAATGCCAGACTCCAATAATGCCTTCTTCGCTTTCTTGAATTTAAGGTAATCACCCAAAGTTCCATGTGCATATGTTTATATCGATGCCTTTGTGCACATTTGACCCAAAAATATGTCAGATAAATGTCAAGACTGTGTGTGTGTACCATAAATGTCAAATGAAAAACAAATACAAATATTTTTTCACTTCAAATTTGTGCCTTCAGGTTTCCATAGATGGCGTTGATAGTTTCTTGCAGCACATTGATTGATGTAGGGGAAACAAAACTTACCTGATCTAAACTCAATTATTTCAACATTCTCTTGCAATCATCAGATTGGGTTCAATGCTCACTTTTGTAAAACATGCTACAGGTCTGGTCTGTGTTCGTTAGAATTAAGAGTTTGATTCTCAATCCTACAGGATTGAGACCAAGAGGATGTGTGCTATAGATTTGAAGTTGCCAATATTTTACATATATTGACCATACGGATTGAAAGGAAAGATGTGCCCATAGAAACTATGGACTCCATTCACACATACAACGATTGCAATTGCACGATCTCTTCAATCTAGATTCAACTTTGCAATACAATTAAAGTATAGCTTTTAGACATGTCTTTTTCCTTTGTTCTTGCATATGTCAGCAGACAATAACATTTGATTTCTATATATTTTGCAGAGTGCTCAAGAGACGGATTTTGTTTTGGTTTCTTATACAGGATATGGTATTGAACCTAGCACAAGAGAGAAAGTTCTCAAAGCTAAGTAGGTCCTTATTGTACTTGAAATATTTTCCTCTCTTGCCAAACTGGTTAAATGGTTAAAATATTTTCATAGCTCTTGCAACTAGATGCCTAGATTTAATTTGATGTTGTTGAATTCGGAAGGCTGGTGAGAAAACACTGCGAATATCTGGGCTTGGCTACACAATAATTCGACTAGGTCCACTATTGGTATAATATTTTTTCTGTCTTTGTTGTGTTTGTGGGGCCTTGATTCATGGAAAAAATATGCTTAGTTTGTAATTTCGCCTGTTAATCTCATTGCACATTTTCAGTGAAAATAAATTAGTGTTGAATAATTATCTCCAACACCTGGGTGAGAAATTTAGGTGGTTATACCTACATCCTTAATCATGAAAAGTGACATCGAAAACTTATTGAACCTGCCTCATGAGAATTTTAGGAAGAGCCTGGAGGCCAGCATGCACTTGTCTTTGATCAAGGAAACAAGATTACACAAGTTAGAAACTCAACATTACAATCTATTGCAGGCTCTGACAATATCAATATTTATGGTTATTCACGAGTAGAGACATTTACATTACTTCCTATGGCTATAGGGGATAAGTTGTGCTGATGTAGCAAATATTTGTGTAAAGGCCTTGCATGATTCAACTGCAAGGAACAAGAGATTTGACGTGAGTACCTATTCTTGAATGCCTAATGTCTTTTGTGCATTGCCATTTCCATTATGATTAATATGCATGACTTTGCATTTTCCCAGGTCTGCTATGAATATGTTGTAGAGCACGGGCAAGGACTTTATGAGCTAGTAAGCACAGCCAATGTCTTAGCACTTTCTACACTAAGAAGTAGCATGAACACTTTGTTTGAGTAATCAAAGTCTAATACAATAAATTGCCTTGTTGATATCAGTGGCTTACCTTCTTCAATGGATTTGACATAGTTTTGTATGCCTGTGGCAGGTTTCCCATCTACCAGAGAAATCAAATAATTATTTGATTCTAGCTCTTTATGTTTTGGAGAAGAACACTTGAAATCAAAACAAGCATGAAAATCATAACCATCTATAGCTCCTTTGTCAACAATTTGGCATTCTTCACATTACTATAATACTAGTATGGAATGTGTAGATTTCATGTTATTCCTTTTCAAATATGAGTAGCCTAGAAATTCATTCAGGCTTCAATCTCATACTTGATCGTGGTTTTCTCCAAGCAAATGTATCTATAAGGATACTAATATTCTTCATTGTATTTATAGCCAACTAGCATCTACTTGATCTTCCATTATGAGAGTCATCCTTATTCTAACTTTGAGGAGCTTCCTCTTAGTTGTGTCAGATCCACATTGAGTCAGCTTCAATGTATTTCATCTCTAGTGATTGCAATGGGTTTTAATTACGATCCAATTAAATTCCATGTTAAATGAACACACAAGCCTTGTTCCTAGGATATCTTTAAATGCTCCTAGTGTATATGAGAAAACCAATAAGAAAAATCTCAGGCCATAAAGAGAAGACAATAGAAAAGTCAAAACAATCCTGAGTTCACAACACTGCTTTCTGCTACAGTGTAATTTATTTCTATGGAAATCTTTCCTAATTGAATTTCAATTACCTAATCAGTTTTGTCTCCATTTTGTTTTACTTGCATATGTAAGAATCAAGATTTCGTTTCTTTTGTTTCAGATAACAAAAACATGGCACTTAGTGAAACAATTTTATTATCAGACATTGTGAAGTTAAAATGCAATGCCCACTTTTGGTTTTACATCATTCCATTATTCCAATTGAATATTAACCTCTACCAAGAGTAAAGTACTTCTGGACTAAGTCACCTGGTTCGAGTTCGTGTTCGAATTCAACGACCTTGAAATTCGACAAATATTCGGCAATGAAAAATTTGGTGATAAAGTTTGACATTAAGTTCGAGGGACTATATATTTCAAAATTTTGATATATATATAAATTGAAAAATGAAAATTGCATGCCAACATTAACATATATAATTATATTTCAAAAGGATGGTATCTTGTTAAAAATTTAGGAATTTAGGTTAGGTTTTTTGTCTTTCTTTTACCTTTTAAATTTTTTATTAAATAAATTCGATTAAATTTGTCTTGAAGTTCGAATTCGACTTGAAGTTCGATTGATTGGTATTGATTCAATTAACATATTTTTTAAAGTAGGGTAACATCTTTAGCATCACAACTGATTGCATTCAGTAATTAAGAATATGAATATTAATGAAGGAGTCATACTTCATTTTGATTTATTTGTTTGATTCAAATTCAATGGGAGCCCATTCCTTTTGAACTCAGCTGTGTATTGTTATGCATAGTCTCTCATGTTTGTCTTTTACTTCAACATACCTAATGGGTGAAACAAATTGATTTCTATAGGAACGTGGTTTTGAAGAAGAAAAAGGCATCCATATGATCTTAAACAACAAGAAAAATTCAGAAGTTCGTAATTGTTGGAAGCAAATTGGTAAATTGATTAGTTTTCATTCATTGTTTTAGTATGGTATTATTGATTAACGAAGATTAATTCAAAAATTCTTTAGTCATATGCAACAGAAAATATAGGACACGAAATCCATATTGAATAAAAAGATATATTATTGAATTGATAAGATGCTTAACGTTTTACAAGAGCTCACCTTTTATAAGGTTTGAGCATTCTTAAGAAGGGTTACGTCCCTTCAATTAAACTAATTAATAATTTACTGATTAATTTAATACAATATTTAATATTCATAGCATTGCCACTCCCTTTTAAAGAGCTTTGTCCTCAAAGCAATGGTAATGAGGGATGTAACTGTCGAAATTGTTCTGATTCCCATGTTGCATCTTCTTCGGGAAGATTTTTCCATTTTATGAGGTATTCTTTAATGACTCGCGTTCTTAATCTCTTCTCTCTAGTAGCAATGATATATTATGGATCGAATATGATTCTTCCTTCTTCATCTAACAAGGGAAGTATTGTTTGTGCCTTCTGGTGTTGACCTATCATCTTTTTCAAACATGAAACATGAAAGACATTGTGGATGCGACTTGTAGTTGGCAATTCCAATGCATATGCCACCTGACTAATCTTCTTATTGATTTGATATGGGCCATAAAAACGTGGAGCCAATTTATTTTTTCCACCTTGTTTAAGTGATAATTGTTTATAGGGTTGTAGTCTTACATATACCCAATCTCAAATTTCAAATTCTCGTTCTGTTCGGTGTCGAAATTCTTGTTGTCTCATTCTATTCCTGGCAGTATTCAAATTCTCTTTAAGTACTTGGACAACCTTTTGGTTTTCTTCTAAATGGTCATTTACGGATGTGACCCTTGCTTGGTTGGTGATGAAATCCTTCCATTTTGGGGGTTCATATCCATATAGGGCTTGAAATGGTGTCATTCTTGCAGATGTATGATAAGTAGAATTATACCACCATTCCGCAAGATGTAGCCATTGGAACCATTTATTTTGCTTATCAATTACAAAACAACGAAGGTAGTTTTCTAAGCATTTATTGACAACTGCTGTCTGTTCATCTGTTTGGGGATGATAAGCTGAGCTCATGTTAAGAGACGTTCCAATTTGCTTGCAAAACTCTCTCCAAAAATTCCCTTTAAACTTGGCATCCCTATCACTTACTATAATCTTCGGAAAACCATGTAATTTGTAGACATTTTTACAAAAAGCTTCGGCTGTTTCTTTTGCCGAATCAGTTTTCTTCACTCCAACAAAATGTGCATATTTGGTTAGCCTGTCTACCACAACTAGTATTTTTTCTTTTCCATCTGATATGGGTAGACCTTCAATGAAATCCATTGAAATTTCCTCCCATTTCTTATTTGAAATATGTAACGGATGGAGTAACCTCAGACTTGAGATATTCTCAGTTTTATTCCGCTAACAAATGTCACAATCTGCAACATACTTGTGAATGTCGGCATACATACCCTTCCAAATGAATGATTGCCTTGCATTATAGTAGGTTTTAAAAATTCTTACATGACCATCGGGTGGGCAGTCATGTGACTCTTTAAGCGCCTTGGTCTTAAAATTGGAATTGGAACTTAAGTAAATATGTCCTTTGTACCATAAGAGATCATTCTTCCATTCAAACTTCGGATACTGATTTATGTTGTTAATTATGGAGCAAACCTTTGAATTCTTGGCATATTCCTTACGAATTTCGTCCAAAAATTCTGGGATCACCATGGATATGGCATAGACTTGTATCTCTTCATCTTTCCTTGATAAAGCATCAGCTACTACATTGTCCTTCCCCCTTTTATGTAGGATCTCCATATCGAAGGTAGAGATTTTCTCTATCCACTTTTGTTGTTCAGTTGTTAATGTCTTCTGCTGTAACAAGTGTTGTAGACTATTATGATCTGTTTGGATTAGGAATTTACTTCCCAAAAGGTATTGTCGCCATTTAGTTAATGCATGCATGATGGCAATAATTTCCTTGTTGTATGTAGACTGTAGGTATTCTCTTTTGTTCAACTTCCTCCTTTCAAAAGCGATTGGATGACCTTCTTGCATTAGCACAGCTCCTATCCCAAACCCTGAAGCATCACATTCGATTACGAAAGGTTTTGCAAAATCAGGTGTTGCTAAAATGGGAGTTGAAGACATAATTTGTTTCAACGTTTCAAAGCATCTTCTTGATTCATCATCCCATTGAAAAGAATTTCTTTTTAGGAGATTTGTTAGTGGGGCAGTGACATGTGCATAGTTCCTCATGAACCTTCGATAGTAACCTGTTAATCCCAAAAATCCTCGCAATTTTGAAACATTCTTTCGTTTGGGCCACTCCTTCATCGCCTGGATCTTCTTTGGGTCCACCTTAACTCCTTCCTTTGAGATTATATGACCGAGATACTCCACTTCTTGCTTCCCAAATGTGCATTTTGACTTTTTTGCATAGAACTGGTTTTCCTTAAGAAGAGATAGAACCTCTTCTAGATGCGTCAAATGTTCTTTGCATGTCTTGCTATATATAAGGATGTCATCGAAGAATACTAACACAAATTTCCTTAGGTATGGCTGAAATAGTTCATTCATAGTTGCCTGGAATGTGGCAGGGGCATTGGTTAACCCAAAAGGCATTACTTTGAATTCATAATGTCCTTCATGAGTTTGGAAAGCAGTCTTTGCGATATCCTCTAATCTGACCCTGATTTGATAGTACCCTGACCTTAAATCGAGTTTCGAAAAATATTTTGCATCATGAAGTTCATCCAGCATGTCATCGATGAAAGGGATTGGAAACTTGTTCTTAATTGTTATTTTGTTTAATCCTCTATAATCTATACATAATCTAAACGATCCATCCTTCTTCCGTACTAGTACAATTGGAGCTGCATAAGGGCTTCTACTCTTGGTGATGACACCACAATTCAGTAGATCTTGAACCAACCTTTCTATTTCTATTTTGTAGTGGTGGGGATACCTATATGGTTTAACCTTGACAGGATTTGACCCCGGTTTAATCTCGATTATGTGTTCTATACTCCTTTGTGGTGGTAGCTGCATGGGTAAGTCTTGAAATATGTGTTCATGTTTCTGGAGTAATTTTTGGATTTCCTTCTTGAACTCATTTGGTTCCTCCTCCTTTCCTTCCAGTTGATGACATTGTATTACGTATGCTGATGCCCCTTTTCGAATGAGTTTTTCCATATGCTGAGATGAAACTACCTGTGTGTTTGGTGGATGAAAACCATATAGCTTAAAATTTTGCCCTTGCCACTTAAACTTGATGAAATGTTTTTGATGATTGGCAGAATATGTTCCCAATGTTTGTAACCATTGGAATCCCAAAACGATGTCTACTCCTCCCAACGGTAAGGTGTAGAGTTCTGATTCCAGTTCAAAGTCTTGTATTTGAAGTCTCACCTTGTGACACTTTCCAACTTTTTCAATCTTCTTGCCATCTGCAACCATCACCTTCATGTCTGGAACTGGATGTACGAACAACTTGAGTTTTCATGCCACTCTTATATCAAGAAAGTTGTGAGTGCTTCCAGTGTCTACTAGCTCTGATACCAAATGCAACAGAAAATCTAGGACACAAAATCCATATTGAATAAAAAGATATATTATTGAATTGATAAGATGCTTAACGTTTTACAAGAGCTCGCCTTTTATAAGGTTTGAGCATTCTTAAGAAGGGTTACGTCCCTTCAATTAAACTAATTAATAATTTACTGATTAATTTAATACAATATTTAATATTCATAGCATCATACATTGAGAGTGCATAATTTTGTTGGAACTTACTTGAACTCAAGTATCATAATTTATGAAATTAACATGAAATCGTGACAAAAATAATATAGCATGTTGTCATGCACAATGTGGTTGAACTTTTGGCCTATGTTACATGGAAGCGCCCCCGTGCTCCCGAAGCTCGCTTCCAAAGGAAGCGTCCAGGAAGTGCTGGGGAAGCGTGCTTCCTAAACAGTCTCATATGGGGGCGTTTTCAAGAAGCTCGCTACCTTGTAAAAAAATGCTTCCTCCTCTTTTTTCAAATTTTCTTAAAAAAACCAAAAAGTTAAGTGATGGGTGGGGGGAACTAACCTTAGGCCCATACTAATGCTATGAAGGTGACATGATATGATGAGCATGTTCCAAAAACTTATTATATACAAAACATTAAGTGCATATGCTTATTCCTCATTTTCTTAGAAGAACATATTTTATCTGATTGACTAGATGCATTGTTGTCTTTTATTTCTGGTTGCAGCGGTTGCTTTACCTTGGAGACCTCTTATGAGTGTTTATCTTCGAACTCATATTCTGTATGAAAGATCAGAAGAACCTGGTTGGACAAAAGATGAAATCAATACACTAAAACGGTATATGTTATAGTTTCCCAGTTGAGCAATAATTTTTGACCGGAGGGTCTCATTATGCTGCTAACTCGTTCTGTGATGCTTTTCAGAGTCAATTGTACATCATTAGGCCTCTATCAAGAAATTCAATTCAGTATTTGATTGAATGAAATTGATTCTGTTTATTTATACCTATATTTATTTTCAACATCTATGTTGATCCATGCATTCATTAATGTTTCTTTGAGAGAATTGTAGCTTGCAAGCTGAACATGGTAATAATTGGAAGAAAATAGCAGAATTTCTTGGGAAGAGTAGATACCATATGAAAGATAAATGGTGTAGGATAAAAAGACTAGGTTTAAATTCAAGTATTCTTTTCATATTTTACAGTAGTGATTTTTCAAATGGGATTTCGTGTTCAACCTGTTCTTTCCTTTTCTATTTTACATTAATGTTTTTCTTACAAGCTGGAGTGTGCAGAATAGGGTTGCTCTGCTGTATTGTTTGGGCTATTTTCATGCTAGGATATGTGTCATTATTTATGAGAACATCTAAAATAAATTTATAGAAGTTACATATTTTTTACGCCTTTATAAATTTAGAGCATAGGAAATGTTTGTTTGTTAGAAAATAATGCCTATAGAAATTTAGAGCACAAGAAATGTTTGTTTGTTAGAAAATATCTACCATTTGTTATCAGGGATGAACATTGTGAACCTGAAATGGTTAATTAGATAAAATTTGAGCATACTTTGCAATATATCAAACATGCATACAGGGCAGTCTAAGTCGTTGCAATCAGCAAGTTTTTCCAGAAAAATTGCTAATTTACTGCATCTCATGTACTGGCTATGAAATTGCCAGATTTGGTAAATATGATCACTGGAAATCTAATTTAAACTTTATACATAAAATTATAATGTGACAGATTCTCAATTTTGAGATAGAGGGGTGCTTAACGTTATAATCTGTTCCTAATTCAGAATTTAATGGACACAAATATGATATTTTTATTTCAGTATGCTTAATTCTCTTTTCCAAACTTAAAGCTGAATTTTTAGTGTAATTTCTAAATATTGATTACATATATAAAAAGTACGTTAAGTACTTTAGAGCTAGTAATGAATAAACAAGAATAGTACACACAACTTCTTTCTCTTCGACATTTGCATGTATGTAAGAAGACATACAAGGAACGGATGATGATAAATTTGGATGGTTCCCTTCTCAAAAGTTGTATCCTCTTTGTTCTACTTTTGTGTAAGTTGATATGGTATCAAAGCCACAGTGAGAAAAACCAAGGTTGAAAGTGGATGAAGGCCTAGGAATTGGTCTGTCCAGTGATGGTCCAAGGAACTGCAATACACGTGAACAAAGAACAAAGAAAGGAGTTGTCGAAGGTGAAATAGCTACTATAAAAATGTGTCGAGTCTGTTAAGAGATAATCCAAAGGTTAAAGCAAGTGTGAAGTGCTGACATTGAGGCAGTCGTTGTTTGATAATAATTGTTGAGCAGCTGTTGTTTTGATAAGCTGACACACATACCATAGCCAACACACTCTTTAATAACTCTCTCAAGAGATATGATATCAAGAAGATGCTGCCATCTTTGTGACAAGCCATTTCATGAGTGAAGAGGTGTGGGTACTCATGGGATTGTTGTGGAGGATGAAGAGGAAAGACCGCCATTGTTATGGAGAGAATATAACCACTAAGGAAAACTGCCAAGGTAGTGGGTACTGGGTATTGCTGTTCAAGTGTATCAGCAACCTGTTTGTTGTTTAATTGCATGAGACTTGGTTGCTACCTGGGTGTGGGTATTCATTTTTTTCAAATGCCAAGTTACTAGTTTTAGAGGTACACAAATTAGTCTTTGTTTAGATTTCTAGCAAAAAGTCAGTTCCTGTTTAAGTATAGTTAGTGTAATATTTTGGATTAAAAAATATCAACATGCAACTTTGTCCAATATCATGCTTGAGGGTACATGTGTTTGGACAGATTGGTATTGGGAATAGAAATTCGGACTGAAACTGATGAAGATGATAGAGAAAATTATGATGTGAAGAATAGAGATGGTATCGTGCACATTAAGCTTTCCATCATGGATGAGATGCTGCCTGAAGCTGAAATTGGGGACAATGCATTCATCATTTGATGGAATTTTCAGAATATGATTGAAACCTCAGATAAAGGTAGAGCTCATATCCTGAAGATTATCTTGTTTTCAATTAAGATGTAAGAGCATGATTCCCATCAAGAACACTTGTAGAGATATTCAAGAGCAGTAAAATGCTATTGATAGGAAGATGGAAGAGGAAATATTGTCATCATAACCTTGAAGAGTCTGCCCTCCAAAAATTCTATTGAACTTTTAACATTACTTCTAATATAGACCTAGCATTCGAACAACTCAGCAATAAGTTTTCTTAGAAAGATGGAGGAAGCAATTTGGCAATAATAGTGGGCATGACACTTCAGAGGTAGCCTTGGAAACAAAATTTAAAGGAAAAGGCAAGGGTAGGTGGGCACAAAGATATCAGCAAGCCAAATGATTAGGGAATCTGAAAACCAACAAGATTATTAAATGCTTTTATTTTGGAAAGATTGGTTATAAAGGAAAATTTTGTCAAAAGAGATTGTGGGATGAAAAGCACAATCCAGGGATTTGTGGTTGAGCATAATGAGGATGGTGAGTGTTATTCAAATCTACAGAGCTCCAAAATGCATTTATTTGTTGTTACTTTGTGTGCTGTACAGTGGCATGATCTTAATCAAGCAAACTGAGTGTCTGCCTGGGTGGCATAATATTCTTCTTTTTAAATGCCAACTTGAGGTCAATTGGATGCATAATTATATGTTTAAGAGTGTAAATGTGAATTTCCTAACATACATCTACATTATCTTGATTACATCATAGGATTTGAAGTGGTTAGCATATATCTAAAGAAGGTCAGAGCCATACGATTTGAAGTGGTTAGCATATATCTAAAGAAGTTCAAAGCCATTTAGACTACTTTCTTAGGTCTCTTGAGTCAAAAACAATGTTGGGATTATTAGTATTTTCTTAGAATTACAAATGATGCAATCTTGGTGTTAATATTGACTCTTTCCCCAATTCTTAAAGGGTTCTAGCTCAATGGAAGAGTGCCTGCTTTACAAGCAGGAGGTTGAAGGTTCGATTCCTTTGTGCCTTAATGATATTTCAATATGGATATTTTTAATAAAATATATTTTATTATGATTTATTATGGCTATGAGGGGGGTTCTAAATTGAATGCATATGTCACTACAAGGGGGGTTCAAAACTGTCCTTGTATGTTACAACGAGGGGGGTTCAAAACCCCCCTGTAGGTTTATATGAGGGGGGTTCATAACTGCCCCCAAATGTTTGTAAAGAGTTTTAGGGGGGGTTTCGAACCGCCTCCATAGGTACCTACGAGGGGGTTTTATAACCGCCCCCAATGGTTTGTAAAGAGTTTTGGGGGGGTTTTGAACCGCCTCCGTAGGTACCTACAAGGGGGGTTTATAACCGCCCCAAAGTTTTGTAATAAATACTTTTAGGGGAGGTTTTGAACCGCCTTCATAGGTACCTACGAGGGGGGTTTATAATCGCCCCCAAAGTTTTGTAATAAAGACTTTTAGGGGGGGTTTCAAACTGCCTCTATAGGCCTCTACGAGGGGGGTTTCAAACTGCCTCTATAGGCCTCTACGAGGGGGGTTCAAAACTACCCCTATAAGTCTATACGAGGGGGGTTCTAAACTGCCCCTATAGGACTCTACGAGCGGGGTTCCAAACTGCCCCTATAGGACTATACGAGGGGGGTTCATAACCACCCCTAAAGGCCTCTACGAGGGGGGTTTGAAACTGCCCCTATAGTCCTCTACGAGGGGGGTTCCAAACCGCCCCTGTAGGTTTGTATGAGGGGGCTTATGGGGGGGTTCACAACCTCCCTCGTAGGTCTCTATGAAGGGGGTTCAAAAATTCCCCCATAGGTCTCTATGAAGGGGTCTACAAGGGGGGTTTAAAACCACCTCCATAGACCTCTACAAGGGGGGTCACAAACCAATTTTGGGGGCGGTTCCAATCTCATCAAAAACAGCCCTTAAAGGGAAAAAATTTTAACATCGGTGCCTTTAGGGGCAGTTTTGCCAAAACTTCCCCCAAAGCCAAAACCCCCCTTGTAGGTCACTTTTGGGGGCGAAAGACAACCCCCCCTAAAGGCCAAAACTTTAGTAGTGTCTCCCTTGTTTTCACTCCATTTCCCTTGAAACTTTCCTGGAACCCCTATAATCCCATTCTGCATATTTCATTTTTGAGGACCCTATCCCAAATTCCACTTCCCAAAGCCTGAAATCCCACATTTGTCTATTTTTGTGGTTTTCCATAAGTTCCTCAGATTTCACCCAATCACCTTGAAATTTTACCACAGAGTTCCTTTCCTAATTTTGCTTCTTTGTCCCTCTCTGCCAAATTTTCCCATTCTTTCACCCCGCTTCTGAAATCCTCCTTTTCTGCTTCCCTGTCCATTCGATAGTGTCCAAAACCTAGTCAAACCCCAATTACCCTTCAGATTTTTTCCCAAATCCAGATTTTCCTTTACTGAAACAGTTTCTGTTTTTGTTTTTCTACCCACTAAAAAAAAAAAAAACTCCTGGTTATGGTTGTCACCCATGCAGGAGCAAAAACCATGGAAGAAGCACTTGTAGCCATCCAAGCCAAACACCAGGATCTTGATGAAAAATTTCTCAGCCTCCATCTTGAGCATTCATCCATGAACAACAAACGACAGTCTGAGTCTTCATCAGACAATGGGTTCTCTTCTTCCAGCAATTTTTGTGGTTCGAAGCTTGATTTTCCTCGCTTCAATGGTACTGATCCGATTGGATGGATCTATTGTACAGAACAGTATTTCAGTCTGCATAATACTGTTGATGTCAACAAAGTTCCACTTGCATCCTTTCATTTGGAACAGGAAGATCTTCAATGGTATCGTTAGTACATCAAGGCTCATGAAGAGCCAAAATGGATAGATTTTTTCCAGCTCCTTTCGCAACGATTTAATCCTAGTGCTTTTGATGACTTCACAGGAGCCCTCACTAAACTTTGCCAAATTGTCACTGTGAGAGAGTACCAAACCGAATTTGAAAAACTAGATAACCACACTGAAGGATTTCCTGATGACTTCTACCAGAGTTGTTTTATCATTGGTCTAAAGGATGCAATCTGCTCTGAGGTCAAAATGTTTTGTCCCAACACAATGATGGAAGCCCTGGGGTTGGCTAAGTTGGAAGAAGACAAGATTGTAGCCCAACAACACTCCAAACCCACTTTTGTTCCCTTCCGAAATATGGGTTCTCAACTACCTCCCATCCCGCCAGCTCCTCGACCAACTCCTATCAAGCATTTGTCTGAAACTGAGATGCAAGCACACATAGAGAAAGGGATTTGTTATAATTGTGATGATAAATTCACTCGGGGACATAGATGTGTTCAGCAAAAGCTCTATTTCTTGGATATGGATTCTCTTCCTACCTCTGAAATTAGTGAAGAAGCTAGAGATAGAATGGATGCTCAGGTTGACATTCTGGAGCCTCTTATTGACCCTCCATCTCAGGATGACCAGCCAGAGATATCTCTCCATGCTTTAGCTGGAATCACCACCCCCCAAACCATGCAGGTCAGGGGTTACTTCAAGAAGCTTCCTCTTACAATACTCATTGATTCTGGTAGCACTCATAATTTCATTGACCCTTGGATCGCCAAACAGGCTGATTGTTTTCATCCATCCTTGCTCCAACTTTGAAGTCATGGTTGCTAATAGGGGCACCTTACCTTGCAAAGGGAAGTGTCGTAATGTGCGTATCTCTATGGGATATTATACCCTGGTCTTTGACATGTTTGCCTTGACCTTAGGCAGATATGATGTGGTTTTGGGTGCTCAATGGCTACACACACTTGGCCCCATCTTATGGGATTTTGCTGAACTTTGGATGCAGTTTTCCCCCAATGTACAAAAAAACACATTGACATGCTTACAACCAGGGTCTCTCAGCATCATCAGCTTACATTGCATGGAAAAACTCCTCAAGAAGAATTCACATGGTGTCATCGCTCAGATCCAATCCATTCAGTTGCAACCATCAAGGGTCTCCACTACTCCCTTGGATCTACAACAAATTCTAGATCGATATACATGTGTCTTTGCTAAACCAGTGGGATTTTCAGCTTCACGGCCAGAGGACCATCATATTCATCTCCTTCCTGGAAGCGTTCCTCCCAACATCAGGCCCTATTGCTACCCATTTCACCAAAAAACAGAGATTGAAATGCTCATTTGGTACTTACTGAAGCAAGGTATTATTCTCCCAAGAACTAGTTCCTTTTCTTCACTAGTTCTTCTCGTCTGCAAAAAAGATGAGTCATGGAACCTTTGCATTGACTTCCAAGCACTTAATCACCTCACTATCAAGGATAAGTTTCCAATTCCTGTTGTTGATGAGCTTCATGGTGCTCAATTTTTCTCCAAGTTGGATCTTCGTTCTGGGTATCATCAAATCCGGGTTCATGAGAATGATATCCCTAAAACAACTTTCCGCACACATGATTGCCACTATGAGTTTTTGGTCATGCCCTTTGGCCTCACTAATGCTCCTTCCTATTAGGAACCCATGTCTTTACTTTGTTAGTATATTGTTGTTGGACGCATATGCTTTGTAAGTCGTCTCGTAGTATTGTTGATCCATAGTTTGCATTGGCCCATGGTTTTGACCCATAGTATTGGCGCCTAGACTTAGTATATAAGTGTGTGTTGAGGCCTATGAAGGCACCGTGAAGTTATTTGTATTGAGTTTGTTCAAAGGAGGTTTCCCCCTCGAAGTGGCCTGGGATCAATAAAAGTGATTCTGAGTTCTGTTATTTCTGCTATCTCGTGTATTTTCATTAATTAATTGTTGCAGGTTCTTCACAGATAACAAGTGACTAAATAAATATGACTAACATAAATAACTATTTAGTCATGGGAATATAAATATGACTAGCTAACAACGATTAATGTGAATTAGTCGTTTATGTTAGTCATTTTTAATTGTGTCACACTGATAATGGAAAGTTACAATTTTGATAATGAATTTATACAATATTTTACTAAATTTTAACAATGTAACAACTCCCTTCGTGGCTCACGAGTGATGCATTGTACAACCTTGCAACATCACATAATCTCTATAGAGGGAATGTTATTTCAACTACAAGTGCGATATGTTGGTATTTTGAGATTCGAAACACCAATAATTGATCTCTTGGCCTACACCATGGTCTAGGGTTTAAATTTATTTCCTAAGTTCATACCATTTGCTTATGGGGTCATGGATCATTACGATACCCTTAACCAATATCACATAACATGCATCTACACAGAAAATATTATCTAGTCTACATGTGAGATATGGTCATCTTTTTGAGAACTTGCACATGATAGGGATCGATGGTTCTTGATGCATGACTTAAAATTATATAGTAAGAACTATGGTCTTAGGTTGTAACATTTGCCTCTAAAGCTCATGGTCCATACGTGGGGCCCAAAATTACCACCACAATCCCCCCATATGGAATCTCTTGCATATAAATTGGATATGTTCATGGCCATTTTGAGGTTTGAAACACCATGGATGGCTCCTGATACCCAAGTAAAGGTTTCAGGAGGCATAATTTGTGGGGTCCTTAGCCACTATGTAGGCCTTATAAATGGGAAATTTGTCATGGAGTAGGATATGATGTCCATTTAAATGTTGTGACACCAAGCCGAGTTCAATGCCAAAAATGTAGGTTATTGGGTAAAAAATTTAGTGTACTAGTCTTAAGCTCTTCCTGAAGACCGTCCATGGTGTGATAAATAATGAGACAACATTATGCTTGAGCATGTTATTAAACATTGTTGAGCTTTGTCCATCCTAACATTATGGGCATATTTGTTAAGCATTATAGTTGACAAAATGGTGTCTCATTGAGACATTCTATAAGCCACATGATGAGCATATTATAATCACCCTTGTTGGAAATATCTTATGATGAGGGAATTTAGGGGACCACATTTTGAACCTTGACCAAATAATTTTTATTATTTCATCTTTATAGCTAATTGTTTTTCTTTCATTTTAGTTGCAGGGAAGATAATGCAAATGAATAGTGTAGTTGCTCATCAACTCTCCAATGTTTTTCTTTCAACAGGTAAAAACTCAAGCCATTATAAGGGAGGAATTGTAGTTGCTCATCAACTACATAAAACATAAACATTGGATATTTAATCACCAACACAATAAAACCCCCAAAATTTATGTTCTAGCTTGGAATATAAAAAGGACTTACTACTTGAGGACACTATATATTTTTAAAAATAATAATGACAATAATGTGGAGAAACATCACATTTTCCTTCTCTATAAAACTAAAACTAGTATTAAAGAAATGAAGGTATTCTATCAATTTTATTTAAGAGATTATAGATTTATGCCAAGCATCTCAAAAGGCTGATAAAGGGGTCCTGATAATCTATGGTATTGAGCTTGAAAATGAAGTAGTTTTGTATTCACAAATTGCGAGGGAAGTAGGGAAAAAAACGTATTTTGACCACATAATGAGAAAATCCTTAGGCTTGGATGGATTCCCTTTTATTGAGTAGTTTTACCTAATTTAAGCCATATTTAAGCCATTTAAGCCATATTTTATCCTAATTTAAGTCATATTTATCTTAATAAATTTAATCTTACACAAACCTAATATATATATATATATATAGATAAAACTTATTAAACACTAATACAACTAAAATTCCTCATGGATCAAAGGGCTCTTGCTACACCACGTTTTGGAGGGAGTCAATTAAACCAGAGTTAAGCCATGGTGGAGTAACGAGTTGTCCTTAGCCTTGTTGTATCTTTTGTATATGGTTGAATATTGTATATCCATTCACCTAAGGCATATGTAGAAAAACAAAAAAAACAAAAACAAAATAAAATAATAAAAAACGAAAAAAAAAACCAAATAAAACAAATACTACAAGAAATTAAACAAACCATAATGGAAAACAACAAAAGATAACGAAATCCATAAAAAAAAAACCCTGGACCTCAACCACACAGAGATTTGGAACGAAACCCTGGACCTCGAACACACACAGAGATTTGGAGCAAGGAGCATGGAAATAGATCCTGACCTCGAGTATGCAAAGAGGAGTAAGGAGCAAAATTGATATGGCTAGTAGACCAATCGAACCCCTGCGCAGTTGACCAATGTTGCCTAAAATGGTGAGTTCATTATGCTTTTTCATGGAAATGGTTCTCTTGAAGGTTTAGGGAAGGTGAAGGCAAGAAATGAAAGAACATAATTTGAGAATGGTTGCCATTTAGTTTTCTTAAAAAATGCCTATTGAGGCTCTAAATGTCAAATTTGTTTTCTAAGGGTTTGTAAGTACACCATAAACCCCCACCATTTTTAAGGTTTGATTCATATCCGTGTTATATTTTTTATGCCCTTTATGTTTTTAATCACATATAACCTGTAGGAGTTTTGAACCCATATCAACCATAATATCGATGTAATTGGCTCTACCATTACTTTCCTATTATGATTTTGAATCCATGTTGATGTCTGATGGAAGCAAGGCCTAACAATATAGATCTACTTTGTTACAAACATTTTGAAGCCAGGCATAGGAAGGACATTAGAGTCTTCAATACTATTTAAAGCTCCCACCCAAACCCAAAGATTTATGCGAGAGACAGATTGAATTCCTATCTGAACAAAGGATTTGTTGGATATCCCGATTACCCAAATCTTCACAGGGATTTTTTGCATTGAAAAAATTTCAGAAGCCAATTTCTCTGAGGTTTCTATAGTCAAATATTGAATACCCATCTATATTTTTTTCAATTTCTAATTGGTTTCAGTCCTGCAAAATGTATGTTATCAAGCAAGATGGCAGACCTGAGGCTGTGTATTTTGACAAGATCACAGCCAGATTCAAAAAACTCAGCTATGGACTCAATGCTGATCACTCTAATCCTATGCTTGTTGCATAGAAGGTTTGCATAAGAGTTTAGAAGGGGGTCACTACGAGTCATCTTGATGAGTTGGCTGCTGAGACTGCGGCTACCATGACTGCAAATCATTCGGACTATGTTAAACATGACATTATGAAATTCCTAGGTTTAGGTACGAATGAAAAGGATAAGGAAAACCCGGTAAGTCAAAGAATTCATGTCTATATATCCCTTTTGATTTCAATGGTTTGCACAGACATTGAAGTCACGATTGCCCTCAAGATTTATTTGATTGACATCTTTGGGTTTTTTCTGGATGTGGGTTGCAGTTGGCTGCAAGGATCGTTGTCTCAAACCTCCATAAAGGCACCAAGAAATCATTTTCTGAAGTGTGAGTTGTCTTATATGTGCATTTAGTACACTTATAACTCTTCTGGATCTAATATAAACTTAGTATTAATTTTTTTTTGGAGATTCCTTGTGTAACATTTTTGAAATGATCCATATTTAGTAAACTTATAACTCTTTTGGATCTAATGTAAACTTAGTATTTTTTTTTTTTTGGAGATTCCTTATGTAACGTTTTTGAAATGATCCATGCTTCCAGGGGACACTCCACCCATCTTCAACAACAAGATGAAGTTGTTCATCTTGATCATGAAGATGAACAGTGAACACTCCACCACTCCTATAAACTAAACACCACTCATATAAACTAAACTGTTTGTTGTAATGTGCTTGACCTTTGTTCATCTTGATCTATAGTCAAATAGAGAATCATCCTCATTTTCATACTTGAATCATGTCCAGGTATGTACTTATCTTTAGCCTTTCTTTTAATGTCCCATGAGATCTAATGGGTGTATGCAACCTTTCCTCTTGCAGTCAAAAGTAAAAATTGAATCTAGTTACAAATCTGACTGTGATGATTTTTCAATGTCTTGTATGTACATTTGGACACACGTTTGGTATGTTTATGTGCCCACTTCTTATGATTGACTTACCAAACGTATGCTATGGGTTTACTGATGTTACAGAATCAAGGAAATGTATGCTCATGTGAACGTGAGATCTGGTCAGGCCTCCCCTTTGATAGCAGATGATGTTTATGATATCATCTTGAAGGTGCTTTTTTATTTTTTCCTCCACATTTGTATTATGTAGGGGTAACTGGTACTGGTCAAGCTTGTAAGTTCTTTGAATTTTGCTATTATTTTTCACTTAGTTAAGGTTTTATGTGTATTGGTGAATTTTGTGGAATTCTCCAAGTGTTAATTAGTTTATCATTGCTTTCTTTTATTATTAAACTTTGAATACATTTTTTCAAGAAAAAATTAACATTTAATTCACCAACTATTATCTCATAAAAAGTCCAACAATAATTAACATTTCTCATTGCAAATTCGAATCTGGGTAGGAGTATAACACTCATAACCACTCTGGTTAGAGTCAATTGACATTGTTATTTATTTATTTACTTATTGAAACACGCTTTCATTTTCTTAGTAAGGGAATACGTACATAGTGTATTACAAAAGAAAGGGATGTACATATGCAACCATTTAGAAGGAAAGAGCTGTATAAATGCAACCATTTAGAAGGCAAGATTTGGAGTAATTAAATAAATCTCCTTTCTCCTAGGTAACCAATTGCTATTCATATCAAAGGAAATTCTTAAAACCAGCAAATCGTCATATTCATGTCTGAGAATTAAGATCCTCAACAATGAACAAGACAAGTAAATGTTCACCAGCATGCGATGATCAGTTGAATAAATGCAGACAGTCAGCTTGGAAGCTACCATCGTTGTAGAGTGTGGCAGATTATCATCAATTTTTTTTTTCTGCCACCTAATATCTTCAATATGCTTGATTGGAAAGTTAGGAGTTTAACATTATATCTGCATATCATTTCAATTGTTTTCCTTTTGAGAAGGTGAGCGGAATATGCATGAATTTATCATTATTGGGAGGGTGTTGAGATTTTTCACAGCTGCTGTTGGGCCCAGGTTGAGTTAAAGTTTTGGGAAGCACGTTTTTGAGGCAAGCAGGGAAAGTTGAGCTGAGCGCAGCTCAGAAACACAATTTTGGCTAAGTACTGAGGATGCTGCGAAGTTGCGTACAACATACAACTTTTGACCAGACTGCGGAGTCGCACGCAGTGTCGAAATGTTGGCCGTGATACGAAGATCAGTACTACGCAGAAGTAGTGCTGTGGAGTTAGGAGGCCACGTGGAGCCAGCAAAGTGGTGTGCTGGACAAATATCAAGTGTAGTTATCGGCTCGACCAGTAGTAGCCATTTTTGGAAAGATACTTCAGGATTGCCGAGCGACGAACGTAGGAAAAACAGGAAGGCGGCCACGCGTGGGTTGTTAAGGAAAGCGACATTTGGCACATGCAGAAGGTAAAACCGTTAGAGAGAAATGGTTCGACAGAAGCAGCCTGCAGGCACGCGTGCGGCAGGAAGGCCAATAGCGACAAAATGAGGACATGGAGATCCCCCATGATCAAGCCGACGCTACCAGGAGCCAGCAAGCTGGTTTGGAAAACTAGCACAGTTTTGGAAACCCTTAGGGTTTTAGGTTTTTAGGTCTTCGACATTGTACAAACATGACCTTCAGGCATGATCTATTTAAGAAGATATTTTGTATGGGATGGGGGTTCTAGCTTTGGGGGTTGTTCTCTTTGGATTATTGTTAAGTCTTTTTGTTGTTGCTGAGAACTTAAGGAGATAACCTCTCTGTATTGTAAAATCTCTCTGAGTTGAGAATATTGTAAAGGCTCTGCAGCTATGTGCGCAAAGACCTAGCCGAGAGAAGGAGAGTCTGCAGCTGAGTGCGCAGACTAAGAACAGTTTCCCCATCCCTTTTGAAAGAAATATATTACCAACCATTCTTGTGGACGTAGCTTTCCATCCAGGGAAGTGAACCACATTAAATCTTGTGTTATGTGATAATGTTTATGAATGAATGACTGTCTGTATTTTCTGTAGAATGAATGCTTGAATGTTTCCTTGCACGCTGTAATATGAGAACTTTGATATGCATTCACCAATAGGAGAAGTTTGGGAATGATATGCTAGGTTCTGCGGAAGCAGATGAATGGTGAACATTTCAAGTCGATGTTAAGGTCGTGAATCAGTCACTTAAGTATAATTACTTTCTTAAAACACAGTGAAGGAATGCAACATAGTTAATCATGTTTATTATTTCAGTTCATGTTGTAACAATCCAAGTTCTTAACGAATGCTAGAAAGATAGCCCGTAAGTGCCTGAATGAATGGAAGAATGATATTCATTTTAGTGCCTTAACGGTTCCGAGATTTTCCAAGTAGAGGATAATTGTGGGTAGTTCGCAATTCCAGTAGAATATTCGCAGCAGTAACAAACCCTCGGTGCGGCCTGCAGTGTTTCCTGCACCGCGCGGTATTGTTCACAACATAGATCCTACTGCGTACCGCATCACTCTGCCCGCAGCGCCATCCTTCTGTCCTGTGTTGCGCAGCCTGTTCTGATAAACAACTCATCATTTACTGTGGAAAATTGATTCCACAGTACCCCATAAAGACACACCTCGAGTGAGACCTCAACTTGCTTGCAGGTTGTTGCCGAAAAGGCCGGTGCGAAGGGGTTTTGTTGGTCAAAGGGAGAACCGCAAAGAACCTGGGTCTAGTTGAAAACCTATGGGTCAGTTTAAGCCAACAAATGGTTTCATTGCCGCACTAGAATCCATGATGAGTTGAAATGGTTCCCTTAATTTGCAATTATGATGTGTGAAGAAGAATATCAGTTCCCTGAAGGATCTGACTATTGGCATCCTGAAAAGACAGAAATCCAAGCTTAGTGGGATAAGATCATAAGCAATTTTAATAGACAAGAAAATAGACATCCACGTCTAAGCGACACACAGTGGTCGGATAGATATATGTTAGACAACATTCACGAAATCTTTTGGGCATCGTTTCCAAATGAGCTGCATGCGTGGATCTCGTGGCTCGCAGAGAAGAAAAACTGTTTCCAAGGAGGAGTTCCTACGAAGTGGACTCCTGAGCTCACAGCGCAACTTAAAGCGTTAGACAGCCCATTGTCACGCGCAGTTGATTATTGGGTCGATCATATGCTAGAAGGATTTGTAATAGAATTTGCTGTAGACACACTCAAATCCTACAGCTAAGCAGAAGCAAATTTTTTCGGAGGATTCCACGGTAAGTTTCTGAACAATCTCAATCTATACATTAAGATGTTGTTAGATGAGAAAGGTGTTCTAAGAATGCAGTAATATGCTTGAAGTTTGTCATGATAAACAATACATATATTGATTCTGATGAAGAGACACATACTCTTAGAAGTGGTAAGAGATATAAAATTAATAAAGATCCAGAAGGCCTAAACTTCATATAGATATTGAGATCCACTGCAATCTTGATAGTGAATTTACACAACCATTTACCCTTGAGAATCCACCAGCTGTAGAAACCGCGCCACCCTTATTGTAGAACCCACCTGCTACGCATCCCACCCCGCAAAAGAATCATCCTAGTCCATCTCTCCCAATAGTCCCATTTGTATTTACTGCGCAGATCCCTTTACAGCAGCCGCGCACTAATCCCGGTGCTCCACCACCTAGTAGCACAATGGCAAACACTGATATGAAACTGCCAATATTCAGAGGAATTGGCCTAGAAGACCCTGATCAGCATTGGTTCCTTTGTGAATCCATATGGAGTGTAAGACAAATCCAAGACGATGCTGTGAAACAAGCACAACTCATCACCACTTTTACGGATAGAGCGCTACATTGGTTTATGAAATACTCTACCGTATAGCCAAGAACCCTGGTGGAAATTAAAGTCGCGCTGGTAGAAGAGTTCAAGAAACCTAAGTCTGAGTCTCAGTGTATAACTGAGCTGAAGGAAATAAAGCAGAGACCAACTGAAATGGTCTGGGAATTTGATCAGAAATTTAAGACCTTACTAGCCCAAGTAAGTTTTGTTATACCACCATAACAGCATAAAGAATGGTTCATTGCTGCACTGTTATCTCATATCAGATTACCATTGATGCAGCAGAAGGTTTCTATCCCAGGAAGAGGCCTTGGAAATTGCAATGAAGATGGAAGCTTCGTCGATTGGTGATACTAGTTCTGGGATGTCTCAGATCCAGAACCAGCTGACCACCCTGACACTTGAACTGCAAAGTATGAAAAATGGTAAAGAACAAAGATATGAACCTAGACAGGAGGTCTGGTGTACAAGTTGTAAAGGAGAAGGTCATGACCACGAACATTGTTCTCTGTTCCGTGACTATATTAACAGTGGTGCGCCTGACCCATTAAATTAGAATCAGGCCCCATGGTGTGAAATTTGTAGAACCACAGGACACAGACCTGAAGACTATTACCTCATCCAGAAATATGTGAAAATGCCTAAGAATTTATACTACAATTTCTGTAAATCAGTTGGACATGATGAATCCAACTACCGTGCATATGAATTAATGAATGAAAGAAAAAGGGATATGGACTCAATGCGAGGTGCTGGCTTGTACTGCGTACAAGATGAGACCCAGCCAAAACAAGAAAATGCACAATATGACCAAGGAGGATACAGAGGTCGTGGTGGTCAATACCGCGGCAGAGGAAGAAATGCTAGTCCGACACGTATCTAGAGATTGTGGCCAACCCGAGCACGTATCTAGAGATTGTGTTAACCCATGCACTACGT
The DNA here is from genome assembly GCA_027924585.1 of Larix kaempferi. Classification (NCBI taxonomy): domain Eukaryota; kingdom Viridiplantae; phylum Streptophyta; class Pinopsida; order Pinales; family Pinaceae; genus Larix; species Larix kaempferi. Next base: position 802,034 of record BSBM01000131.1, read on the forward strand.
GCAATTATTGTAAATCATTTGAGCATGTCATTGAAGATTTCCCAGTATTAGAGGTGGAAATGCAGAAGAGAAGACGAACAGAGGCTTCGAATCCAAATGTCCAGTGGATTGCAGTAGAGAATAGACCAGTGGATCCAAGCATTAATGTAATCACGCGCAGTGGTGCTGAGATAGTCTATGACAGAGGAGTGGAAGCTTCAACATCAGGGGATGCACATATGAAGAAGGATCCCCTTGAAACAGTATGGATAAGGAAAGCAACAGGAAAAGCACCCCCTCTTAACCTACAGAAGAACAAGGAGGTCTTCATTGACGCGCGGGATACCTTTAGAGAACTGGTGGATAAGTCATCAAGGATCCCGCTGCGCAGTGAAACACTGAATGTTGAAGACATGCTGGCTCCATATGACAAAACAAGTACTACGACAGATGTCCGTACTTCTGTTGCGCAGTTCTTGCGAAGCTGCATGAAGTTACTAAAAAGCGAAAAAGCCATATTAGAGCTCCAAAAGCTTATCAGCCAGTATGAACCTCAGATCGCAACAGGGACTCCAGATAGCACTGTACATCATATAAGGAAGCACAAAAGAACGGGCTAAGAGATGAGGCTTACTGCGCAGATAGGAGATTTTGAAATGGATGAAGTCATCCTTGATCTAGGATTAGAAGTGAATGTCTTGACTAAGCAGACATGGCAGCAGATGGATCAACCAAAGTTGCTCTGGTCACCTATCCAATTACGAATGGCTAATCAGGAGAGGGTCATACCTTTTGGCCGCTTAGCTAATGTAGTAGTTGACATTGATGGAGTACAGAATCATGCAGACTTTGAGGTTATTGAAATTGTGGATGATAGTCAACCTTTTCTAGCAATATTGGGAATTGATTGGGCTATGGATAACTTGGCTATCATAAAATTGAAGAGAAAGAAGATGATCTTTGAAGGGAAGCATCTCAGGGTCATCGCACCATTGGATCCTAAAGATAATGATAGATATAGTGAGCCAATTCAAGAGGAATCCTAAGCTCAAGACTTAGACCGACTATACCAGCTGACTGCGAACAAGGAAGACTACATTAATCCTATTGCGGACGGTACGCTCAACTGGTGATGTGACACTTCTTGTATCTCTGACTCGGATATAGGACTGGAGAATTGGCAAAGCCGCATGCATGAAGTATCAGCAAGAAGATGTGCGCAGGTTACAAAATCACTGCACTGGATCGGAAAAGAGGTGAGTCCTATTCCCACATATGATGGTTCTGCTAATGTTTACAGTTTCATAAGGGAATATACTGCAGCTATACCAGATGAGCATAGACTGCCAGCTTTAGATAAAGCATTGCACGATACACCTGCCAGTGGTGGAATGCACATAAGAAAACATTGACCACTTTGGATCAATGCAAAACTAAGATGCAGATCCGATTCGTCAAAAAGGTTACTTTACCCTTTGAAAAATATAATGGACAGACAGACCCTAGTCAGCACATTCAAATCTGTTCAAAGGCATGGGTGGAAAGACCACTTACTGAATGGGTACATTTATTTGTACATACATTGGATGTGGGTATCCCAGAGAAATGGTACCTCGACTTGGAGTTGCGCAGTGAACTCACTGATTGGGAGTTGCTCGCTGCGAACTTCCGGAAGGACTTCAGTTTTGAAGACGAGAATCCATTAATCCATGAAGCATTACAACTGATTAAGAAGCGCATATTCCAGGATGACTGTCATCATCAAAACATAACACCGTAGGATTTTTTTGGGACAGAGTGCGTTCCCGCGGACCTACAGTCAGAATGGAAGGAACATGAAGAGCAACTCATCGAGTGTTACAACTTAGTTGAAGATACCAATGATACACATGAAGATGATGAGGACGACCTGCGCAACATAGATATACCAGAATCAGAAGGCATGGGTTAGGTAGAAGGACCTCCATTGGAAATCCCAGATATGACTGGACCAGTAAAAACGCAAAAAGTGAACATTGGCACAGACAAAGAGCCGAAGTTCGCATCAATAGGAGATTATTGGAATGGTCAGACTATTGCAGAGATCGCAAATACCTTACATGAGTATTAGGAACTATTTCCAACAAAATTTACAGCGATGAAAGGAATTTTGGGAGACCTAGGGGTCATGAAAATACGTTTAAAACCAGGTGCTAAGCCTATCAAGCAGAGACCATACAGATTGAATCCACGCTATAAGGAAAAATTCCGCTCAGAGCTAGATAAGATGCTAGAAGCATGAATCATTGAACCAGTCGAAGAATCCGAATGGATTAGCCCCATGGTTGTTCAAGACAAGAAAGCAAAAGGAGAGATCAGGATTTGTGTGGATCTCAGAAAGTTGAACGATGCTTCCATGCACGACCCATTTCCTACTCCATTAACAGACGAAGTACTTGATAACGTTGGAGGAAATGAGGCATATTCTTTCACTGATGGTTTCTCTGGTTATCATCAGATTAGGATTGATCCTATGGATAGGCATAAGACGACATTTGCTACAGAATGGGGGTCATTCTAGTACACTGTCATGCCTTTTGGGTTGAAGAGCGCACCTGCCATATTCTCTAGAGTCGTCGTCGCAGCATTTAAAGATTTTATGCACAAGTTTTTAGAAGCGTATTTTGATGATTGGACTGTATTTGGTCTATTGAAAAATCATTGTGCGAATCTCCGCATGATGCTCGAGAAGTGTCAACAGAATCAAATATCCTTGAATTTGAAAAAGTGTATTTTCTGTGTGCCTTATGGAATTTTACTTGGCCACATTGTCTGTAAGCAAGGACTGATGGTAGATCCTGCGAAGATTGCAGTTATTGCGAACTTACCAACACCAAACTCAGTCAAGATGTTGCGATCTACATTATGCCATACTGGATATTACAGGACATTTGTAAAGGGTTATGCATAGATAACCGCAGCAATGGAAAAGCTACTGAAGAAAGATGCACCGTTCATTTGGAACGCAAAATACGAACAGGGTTTTGACACATTAAAAGAAAAGATGGTCACTGCACCGATTCTAGTCTTTCCAGACTGGACAAAGCCATTCCATGTCCATGTTGATGCATCATGTATTTCCCTGGGGATCATGTTAGCTCAGCCAGGAGAGGGAGTTATTGACCACCCTATTGCATTTTCTAGCAGAAATCTTTCGACAGCGGAAAAGAACTATACTACTACTGAGAGGGAAGGCCTTGCGATGGTATATGCCCTACGAAAATTTAGACACTACTTGTTGGGATCGCACTTCCTTATGTTTACTAACCATTCTGCGTTGAAATATTTGGTCAACAAGCCAATGTTGGGGGGATGCATATGCCGATGGCTATTGCTGTTCCAGGAATATGACTTTGAAATTATTGTCAAGCCAGGTAGACTGAACTTGGGACCTGATCATCTGTCAAGGATCAAGTCAGGAGAGGAGCTGACGAATATTGAAGACAGTCTGCCTGATGAGCAGTTATTTAGTATATAGGTTGCCGATGATTATTACAAGGATATCATTGACTTCCTAACCACAGGGTTGGCACCCCAGGAATTCTTGGTCCAGTAGAAAAAATAGCTAGTGGTGCGCGCTGCGACTTCACTATAATTACAGGTCAGTTATACAAACTTGGGCTAGATGAAGTCCTGTGCAGGTGCGTACTCGATCATGAGAAGCCATTTATTCTAGTCATCACACACTCAGGAATCATGGGAGGTCACTATGCAGGAAGGGGTACTTCCCAGAAGATATTACGCGCAGGGCTATGGTGGCCTACAATCCATAAAGATGCCAAAGAACATTGTAGGAACTGTGATGTCTGTCAGAGGATAGGAAAACCATCACGCTAAGATGAGATGCCATTAAATCCACAGTTGACACTGCAGCCATTTGAAAAATGGGCAATACAAGCTATATTATTACTGCTACGGATTACCTCACTAGATGGGCGGAAGCAAAACCAATTAAGGACTGCATTGCCAGTATTGTTGTGCAGCTTATTTTTGAAGAAATACTTACCAGATTTGGTTGTCCGAAGATTTTGATGAGTGACCAAGGTACTCACTTTATGAACAAGATGATTGAGGCACTTACAGAGGAATTCCACATTCGTCATCAGCGCAGTACTCCATACCATCCACATGCGAATGGTACTATAGAGGCTTTCAATAAAATATTGGAAAACGCACTCACTAAGGTGTGCAATGTAAATAGAGACGATTGGGACCTGCGCGTCTTGCCTGTGCTATGGGCATACAGGACCACATGCAAGAAATTGACAGGACAGACACCGTTTCGGTTGGTTTATGGGCAGTAGGCTATAATTCCTATGGAATATATTGTCCCTAGCTTGAGAATCACTGCATTTACAGGGATGGTAGACTGCGAAGCTCTAGAGGAAAGATTACTACATTTACTAGGCTTGGAGGAAGATCGCTTCATCGCAGGCTTCCACCAGCAAGCTCAGAAGGACCGCGAGAAAGCATGGCATGATCGCCATATAAAGAACAAGTGTTTTCAGGTAGGTGATCTAGTCCTCCTATATGATAGCAAATTCATAAAATTCCCTGGTAAATTTAAGATGCATTGGCTTGGCCCATATACTGTGATGAATGTTACTAACACTGGTGCAGTCCAGTTAGCCAATTTAGCTGGGGATACCTTGCCAACTTTGATAAATGGAAGCAGGCTAAATCTATACCATGATAGCATTGCTTCGCAGAACCTTGAATAATGAACCAAGGAAGGAAGTTCCAAGTGTCAAGTACAGTTGAAAGTGGACACTAGAAATGAAAAGGAGTCTGTACATGTATGATAAAGAGAAAAAGGTATGATAAGAAGAATGATCTATGCACCACGCAGCATTATTGAAGCTGCGTGGAGGGAAAAAAAAAAAAAGGAAGAAGAAAAATAGATAGAGTGGAAGCTGCGCAGTTGGAAATTTTTGGCACTACGAAGTAGCCACGCAGTTTGAAATTTTTGGCACTGCGAAGTAGCCACGCAGTTGGAAATTTTTGGCACTGCGAAGTAGCCGCGCAGTTGGAAATTTTTGGCAGTGCAAAGTATCCTCGCAGGGTTGCAGATGGCTTGCCGTGCAGTTCGGCGCAGCACTCAGAAAAAAATAGCCATTGCATGGCTTTTTAGAAAAATAGCCGTTATATGACCGTTGCACCAACCGCTTCAACATTTAAAGAAAAGATAGTCGTTCTGAGCATGCTGCCAACAGAAAAGACCGAAGAATCCGCTCAAATTCGCCAACGGACACCACATTAAATTCTTATCTATCCCTTCAAGGGCGCGGGAGAGGGTTTGCTGCGCCTATAAATAACATCGTTGGGAGACTCGCGAGCGTTACCAAGCACTTAGAATTTCTTGGCGATTAACCTCTCTGAGCTAGTAGCCATCTGTAGTCTATCTGCCTTAGCCACTACCTCATTTATGAATGTATGAACCTCCCTTTAGAGAAGAAAAGCTGACCCTTGAAGAAGCCCTGAGGATCTTTCAGCAGGGAGGGATTCAACAATTAATGAAAACTCCAGTTAAGAAGGTAGCCGTAGAACAAGGAGAAGGATCCCGCAGATCACCAAGAATTAATCCCACGATGCAGGAAAAACCAAAAGATAAGGAAAAAGTGGTAACGGCACCTCGATCCAATATCATAAAGTTGGGATCCTCGGCACAGAAAGCACCAGCCTTTTAGACAGAACCTCTAAAGATGACACCTGAATACATCTCTCCGCGGGCATTGAATGCCCCTGTTTTTAAATTGCTCAAGAATGTGAGATATGACATCCCGCTATCGCCTATGTCAAAGCATGTAAGCATTGGTAAGAATCTACTGGGAAAGATAGCAGATTGTAAATGGGAGGATTATGACCTCGTGGGAATGAAGAAAGATGAGCCAAATGTTCCCAAATACCTGGATTTTTAACCAGACCAGTATATGTGCTTGAAAAAGGATGCCAAGGGAACTCTGAACTTGGTAGCTGACAGTTGGTTAGCACCTGTCATTCAGTCAGGGCTACTGAACATGTTAAGATTACCACATTTTGATCGGTCCCCAGAACTGAATATTGTGGTTCGCACACTCATGGCACGAATTCATCAAGGTTATTTGTGGTTGGACAGAAATGTGGATATTAATATTGATTTGATCCACCGCATTACTAGACTAAGCAAGCGCGGTAAGGATCCGAAGCATTTCTTCCAGGGGAAGAGCAAAGAAAAAGAGGCTGTTAAGAAGATGAAGAAGACCCACTCGGTGGTAAAGGGCAAAAGAGGATTCCCGATAGAAGACATAGAGGACCGAGCAACAAGATTTGTAATGTAGTTGCTCGCAGGCAGGATGCTCAAAACAGCTAGACCTTTGGAGGTGCCTATGGGCGTAATACTCCTTGGCGCTGTAGCGGCCAAAGGCCAAAGCTTCAATTGGTGTCAGTTTCTGCTGAATGAGTTCCTTGAAGAACTCAACGACACCCAGGTGAATGGCAGCCAGTTCCATTTCACTTGGCTCATCGTCCTGATCGCTTTGTGTGGATGGAAGGAACCGCGAGATTATGTGGGCGTCGTTATGGATCCCAAGGATCCTAGAGGGTTTAAGTTCGTCAACCTCTGGGAAAACACAAATCCTGAACGCCAGCATGCAACCATAGAATTCTTTTACCAATACTATATGCAGCTGCGTGATGCAATCACGAAGACACCCTGCATCACAAAGCAGGTCACGACGAAGTATATCCGCATCATCGACTTTGAGGCAGATATGAAATGTATATTCATATCGCTGAAAGCAAAAACGAGGAAACCAAAGTGGTTCCCAGGAAACTACAACATGTATGAGCAGGATAATGAGGACCTCATGAAAGATTGACCAGCAGAATTCAGCGTAGAGGTCATGGAGATGGAGATAGATTCAGCAGAAGATGAGCCGATCCCGCTCTCATTCCCAATCATTGAAAAACAGGGAAGAGAAAAGAAGCTGAGACTTCGGAGAAGCCAAATTCGAGGAAAAAGGTGAAGGCTACAAAGCTTCAATCAGAGGCAGTCCTCAATGATGACGACTATGAGATGATAGCTGAAACAATCTCAGAGCAGATGAAGGAGCTGATGGCGGCTAAAGAAAAGAAGGACAAGGTCATCCACGATGACCTGCACCAGACGAGGCTCGCAATGCAAGGCCTAATAAAGAAAATGGATGATTTCCAGAAAAGCCTTATTGAGCTGCAGGAAGTAGGGGATGAAAGGACGTCGGTAGGAACCTCGCAGCTACGAAGCCAACAGCTAGCAATAACGCTGTCGTCGAAGACTAGGATTGTCCATGTGGACCCATTGGCTGTTGTGTTTCCAATAGTAGAGAAAGTGGCCTTCGACACAAAGGGAGACGAGAGGGTAGAGCTCGACTTGGCCAAAATCCCTTTTCCAGGATTGCACTTCATCCACACGCAAATCGTGGAGGAGATGCATGAATGGACGGTTGAAGTGATGAAGTTACAGACAGAACTCACCGAAGCAAACAGACAAATTCAACAGCAGGCAGAAGTACAGCTATGCAACGAGTAGGACCACCGACAGAATTTGGAGACCACCATATCCAATGTGGTGAAGGATATTAACGACATAGAAATCCAGGATGATCTTGCAGACACAGTTCTGAGGATCGGAGATAAGGTGAGATCCTTGCAGTCGGAGATGTAGGACAAAGAAATTTACTATGAGGCCGATATTGCTACATTGAAGGAGAAGCTAAATAAGCAGGCGCCATTAAACGGACACCAGGTCAGAGAGAAAGCAGTCAGCGCTGCCTCAAAAAGCATCACAAGTGAGATGGCTAAGTGCCAATCTCTCCTGGATAAGGTTTCACAGGCAATCGCAACCCTTGAAGAGGATCAAGGATTACTGCAGGTCAAGACTGTGGTACAAGAAAAATAGATTGCGCTGGACAAGTTGAACGCAGAGGTGAAAGCTCTGCCACCTAGAGAAAGGCTGCCGAGATATAAGAAGATATCCAGCTTGAAGAAAGAAGTGCAGGAATTACAACAAAAAGAGACTGAGATGGATAATCAGTCGCAGCAACTCCTAGAGAATGCCATGGTGGTGTCATAGCAGATTGAAGATAAGTTAATAGAACTGCGTGATAACCAGGAGCAGGTATAAGATCAAATTGGACAAGAAATAACTCCAACACTGCTTGAGGCAATTAAACAAGTCGAGGAGGATACAAGAGAAGAAGTGGTGTAGTTGTCCGGTACATATGACGAGTTCGCGGCCAAGTTCGTCCCACCAGTCGTGGTGCAAAATGAGACAGCTGAAACAATCAGTGGCTTGGGGACGAGCCACATGTAAGTGTTAGGGGCATGTTGGGCCCAGGTTGAGTTAAATTTTTGGGAAGCACCTTTTTGAGGCAAGCAGGGAAAGTTGAGCTGAGCGCAGCTCAGAAACACAATTTTGGCTAAGTATTGAGGATGCCGCAAAGTTGCGCGCAGCATCCAACTTTGGACCAGACTGCGAAGTTGCACGCAATGTTGAAGTGTTGGTCGTGATGCGAAGATCAGTACTGCGCAAAAGCAGTGCTGTGGAGTTAGGAGGCCACGTGGATCCAGCAAAGTGGTGTGCTGGACAAATATCAAGTGTAGTTACTGGCTCGACCAGTAGCAGCCATTTTTGGAAAGATACTTCAGGATTTCCAAGTGGCGGACGTAGGAAAAATAGGAAGGCGGCCACACATGGGTTGTAAGGAAAGCGACATTTGGAATACGCACAAGGTAAAACCGTTAGAGAGAAACGGTTCGGCAGAAGGAACCTGTAGGCACGCGTGTGGCAGGAAGGCTGATAGCGACAGAATGAGGACATAAAGATCCGCCATGATCAAGCAGACGCTACCAGGAGACAGCAAGCCGGTTTGGAAAACCGACGCAGTTTTGGAAACCCTTAGGGTTTTGGGTTTTTAGGTCTTCGACATTATACAGACATGACCTTCGGGCATGATCTATTTAAGAAGACATTTTGTATGGGATGGGGGTTCTAGCTTTGGAGGTTGTTCTCTTTCGATTATTGTTAAGTCTTTTTGTTGTTGCTGAGAACTTAAGGAGATAACCTTTTGTATTGTAAGGTCTCTCTAAGCTGAGAATATTGTAAAGCCTCTGCAGCTGTGTGCGCAGAGACCTATCCGAGAGAAGGAGAGTCTGCAGCTGAGTGTGCAGACTAAGAAGGGTTCCCCATCCCTTTTGAAAGAAATATATTACCAACCGTTCTTGTGGACGTAGATTTCCATCTAGGGAAGTGAACCACGTTAAATCTTGTGTTATGTGATAATGTTTATGAATGAATGACTGTCTGTATTTTCTTTAGAATGAATGCTTGAATGTTTCCTTGCACGCTGTAATATGAGAACTTTGATGTGCATTCACCAATAGGAGAAGTTTGGGAATGATATTCTAGGTTCCGCGGAAGCAGATGAATGGTGAACATTTCAAGTCGATGTTAAGGTCGTGAATCAGTCACTTAAGTATAATTACTTTCTTAAAACACAGTGAATGAATGCAACATAGTTAATCATGTTTATTATTTTAGTTCATGTTGTAACAATCCAAGTTCTTAATGAATGCTAGAAAGATAGCCCATAAGTGCCTGAATGAATGGATGAATGATATTCATTTCAGTGCCTTAACGGTTCCGAGATTTTCCAAGTAGAGGATAATTGTGGGTAGTTCGCAATTCCAGTAGAAGATTCGCAACAGTAAGAAACCCTCGGTGCAGCCCGTAGTGTTGCCTGCACCACGCGGTACTGTTCGCAGCATAGATCTTGCTGCGTACCACATCACTCTGCCCGCAGGGTCGTCCTTCTGTCCTCCGCTGCGCAACCTATTCAGATAAACAACTCATCGTTTACTGTGGAAACTTGATTCCACAGTACCCCATAAAGACACACCTCGGGTGAGGCCTCAACCTACTCGCAGGTTGTTGCCGAAAGGGCCGGTGCGAAGGGGTTTTGTTGGTCAAAGGGAGAACCGCAAAGAACCTGGGTCTAGTTGAAAACCTCTGGGTCAGTTTAAGCCAACAACTGCCATGTGGGTAACTCTGTCTTTTGTCTTTGCATGTTTGGCTTGCCTGATTGATGTAATATTTTCTAAATTTCTTAATGATTCAAAGTTATGGAATTTTAGTTTGGGTTATTTATTGGAGCCCTTTTTGAGGCTGTTAGCATTATTGTGTGTTTTTGTTTAATTAGAGTGTTAAAGTAGTATTTGATAAAAACGAGACATTTTTTTCGTTAATTTACTGTGATTGCTTTTTCAAACTTGCAAAGAGTTTTCGGTACTCTTCACTACGGTTATAGTTACGAACTTATAGAGTTCATTGTGTTTTTAATGGAGATCATATCAATTTTTAGTTCTTAGACATGAATTTTATTATCAATTGACATCACATGACCTTTGGCGCTCGCATTTCCACTATGTTCAATTACAGTAATAACAATTTGAAAAATGTTTAGTTTGATTCTATTTATTTGTTTGATAGACCGTGTTGGTCTTGGAGGATGGTAAATAATAAATATCATCATCATCACCATAGCTAATCATGGCAATTTTCATAATCATGATATTCTAATGATTATGCTTGTTTGTGTTTTTCTGTGGGTTCAGAATGCTGCTCGGTTGGATAGTGAAATAATCTATGATAGGGATTTTGACTATGACTACTTTGGCTTCAAGACAATGGAGAGGTCCTACTTGTTGAAATTGAATGGGGTTGTTGTGGAGAGGCATCAACATATGTTGATGAGGGTTTCAGTGGGAATTCATAAGGATGACATTGAATCTGCTATTAGGACTTATCATTTTATGTCACAATGTTGGTGTACCCATGATTCTCCAACTTTGTTTGATGGTGGAACTCCAAGGACCCAAGTATGCTCCTTGCAATGTTATTGAACTGAAAGGATGTCTTAGGTTGCATGTGGATATCAATATGAGTGATGCATTTTAAGTTAGGGGCTTGATCTGGTAAGTTATAGTTCATGCCCTTTCATGGATTGACCTCCTCAAGTACTTTAGTAGTGGATTATCTCATGGAATTTATTAAGATGTTTATCATGTTTCCATTTGAGTTTAAGCAAGATCAGACACTATGAATTTCTTTTGAGATTTTAGCAAATGAAATATAACTTTTAGATTGACATTTCAAGTAAAACAACAATTGTTGGAGGTATTACAGTCTCTTGAATGGAAATGATGCATTTTGATTGGCAATTATCAAGGCTTGTGAATCCTTGTCATGAAAATATTTTTGGGGTTTTTCTGATCTTCTATTTCATGTTTTGAATTTGGTGTAGTTAAGTAGCTGCTTCCTTATCTGTATGAAGGATGATAGCATAGAAGGTATTTATGATACCCTCAAAGAATGTGCTGTGATTAGCAAATCAGTATGAGTTATTGGAGTTTCAATCCATAATATTCGTTCAAAAAATAGCTACATACGTGGAACAAATGGCGCATCAAATGGTATTGTGCCAATGTTGCGTGTGTTTAATGATACTACTCGCTATGTAGATCAAGGAGGAGGCAAGAGAAAGGGTAATTGGGAATATTACTATTTTCTGAAATGTATCTTGTTTTTATTAATGCTTATTGGCTAGTTATTATTTAGTTCTTACAGGAATGAAATAAAGGAACAATTTTGAGATGCAGGGCTTACATGAAGTTATTGTCACAAGCAATATATTCAATTTGACTACCATTTTCCACAGCTGCTTTTGCTGTGTACTTGGAACCATGGCATGCTGATCTTTTTGACTTTTTGGATTTGAGAAATAACCATGGGAAGGTAATTAGTTGTGCATTTTGAGGAGGATTCTTATTGTAGATGTTGTAAGGGGATACATTTAATTGGTACTGGGAATCTTGTGGATTGTTAACATGAAGAGAACAGGGCAAGGGATTTGTTCTATGGTCTATGGGTTCCATATCTCTTTATGAAGAGAGTCCAGGACAATGCTACTTGGTCATTGTTTTGTCCCAATGAGTCTCCTGGTTCAGCAGATTGTTGGGCTAAAGAGTTTCATAATATGTACCTCAAATATGAGTAGCAGGTATTTTGGCAAACTTACAAACATCTCTTGCTTTTTAATTTATAAATTTTTTGTATTTAATTTTGGTTAATCATGTGTGTCCAATCAGGGTAAGGCAAAGAAGGTTGTGCAAGCTTAGAATCTTTGGTTTGTAATTTTGGAATCTCAGATAGAAACTGGCAATCCTTATATGTTGTACAAGGTAATTCCATCCTTTCATATTTTACATATTTTGAGTTTTGTATTTGTTGCAACATTCTTTGAATGTTTTTTGTACTTTAGGACTCATGCAACAGGAAAAGCAATCAGCAGAATTTAGGAACAATCAAATCTTCTAATCTTTGGATGGAAATTATTGAGTACACTATCCCAATAGAAAGTGTAGTTTGTAATTTGGCATCGCTTGCTCTGCCAATATTTGTAAGAAGAAAGGTATGCTTGTTGAAAGTTATTCTTGTTACTATTTTAAGCTTTAGGTAAAGACTTGGAAAATGATTATATCTATATTTTGCAGGGTGTTCCTATTGAGTCTCATCCTTCTAAGCTTGTTGGTAGCATGGGTTCTAAGAACCGCTACTTTGATTTTGAAAAGCTAGGAGAGGTAAGTTTCTAGCTTCCACTATTTGAAATATTTGGTTTCATCTTTTTGAGAGCAGTGCTAGTTGTTTGCCACTATAGATTTGATTGATGCACTTCTAACATTGCTTTTGTAACAAGTCACATCAATAGTTATTGAAAACCTGAACAAAATCATTGATGTGAACTACTATCCTGTAGAAACTGCAAAGCGGTCAAATATGCATCATAGACCTATTGGCATTGGTGTTCAGGGTCTTGCTGATACATTTATCTTGCTTGGTATGACATTTGACTCACAAGAGGTGAGCTTCACATGAACATTCAAGTGAATGTATTTGGTGATTCATTTTTCTAATGTATATGCCATACGATTATTTACTCTTTGAAAACTGTACTGCAGGCTCAGAAGTTGAACTCTGAAATTTTTGAGACAATATATTATCATGCCCTTAAGGCATCCTATGAACTTTCTGCCAAGGAGGGTCCTTATGAAACCTATGCTGGGAGTCCTGTAATCAAGGTAGGTGTATGCACTTTGGATGTAATGATCTTGGTTTGCACTGCTTTGGTATTATTTGAAGTGGAGGTTATCTTTGGAAGTGTATTATTAGTCTAGATATTGGCAAATATCATATGTTGAAGGTTATAATAAGATGCATTATAATGGGTGATGGCTTTAAGTTTCAATTACTCTTCAAATTGGCGTGTAGGGAATACTTTAGCCAGACATGTGGGGGGTTACACCTTCAAATCGTTGGGATTTGGCTGCCTTGAGGAAAAAGGTTGCAAAAAATGGTGTGAGAAATTCTCTCCTTGTTGCTCCTATGCCAACAACATCAACTAGTCAAATTCTTGGGAACAATGAGTGCTTTAAGCCGTACACATCAAATATTTATAGCAGGAGAGTGTTAAGGTAAATTTCTTTCATTATCAGATGTTTTTCTAAAATATTGCACTTATATTTAAGTGATTAAAATGTAATCTTTGTTTATTTTTCAGTGGTGAATTTGTGGTGGTGAACAAGCATCTTCTTCATGATTTAACTAATGTTGGGCTCTAGAATCCTGATATGAAGAATAAGATCATTTATCACAATGGCTCAGTTCAAAACATCAGTGGGATTTCTGATGAATTGAAGGCTATATACAAGTTGAGCACCGTACCAATATCATAATAAATTTTGTTTTCAGTGTTAGGCTTTTTGACTATTTTTGAAGTGCACTAGGTATGCTTGTATGCAAACAGGATAGTATGGGAGATCAAGCAATGTGCAATTGTTGATATGGCTATTGATCATGGTTGCTATATAGATCAGAGCCAAAGCCTTAACATTCACATGGACCAACCTAACTTTGGGAAGCTAACGTCCCTTCATTTTTATACTTGGTCAACGGTAAAATTCCTTTAATTTGTATTTCAACAAATGAACAATTTAGCTAAAGTTTAAGATCTTTAAGATTGTGAGGTGCCTATTTCTAGCTATGATTCTAAATAAATTGATATATTATCATGTTGTTCTTCCTTCATGGATTCAGTCATCCATGACAGGTCAACCCTTTAGAAAGGGTGAAACTTGCTTTTGACTAAGATGCTAAGATTCAAATGAAAGGGTAGCCTATTGTTCAAAAAAGTGGCTATTGCTCATAAGACAATTCCTAGAATAATTTTTACTACAACTGGTTTTGAAGAAGTGAAGTTGAAGATAATTGTATGTATTTTGTATCTCAGACAGGAAAACGTCTCTAGCTGTCGAGAGATCAACAATTGATAGAAAATTAAAACAAATTTATTGCAAGTTGGATCTTGTATTCTTTTTTGTCTGTGAAGGGCAGCAGCTTGCTTTTGTTCCTGATAATTTGTATAGCCATGGATTATTGTACTCATGCGTAGTTTGTAAGATCATTCTTCTTTGAATTTTCATCATTGTCACAGTTGAACTGCTATATCTTAGAATTCTTTTAGTACTTGAAGCATTATTCTTGAATATGTTTGACATTCATTTTGTTCCCATGCAAAATTTGTTTGAATATCATCATTGTCAAGCAATAACAACTTCTTAAAGGGTGCTATCTCAATGGTAGAGCACCTGCCTAATTATAGGAAAGATATTGGTGGTTTGATTCCTCCGTACCCTATCATAAATTAGTGACTAAGAAAATGACTAAATTTGCATATATACGACCATTAGTAGCTAATTTCTAGTATCTTACAGCGTGACTAACGTTTAGTCGTATTTAGCTTAGTCATTAATATATTATCATCTAGTAGTTTATTTAGTCGTATATTTGGTCATTAATTGTGACAATCAATGACTAAATCAGTGACTAAATTAGTGAGTATCAATGACTAAATCAGTGAGTATCAATGACTAAATCACTGACTTTATCAGTGACTATCAATGACTAATAAGTCAACCAATTAATGACTAGTGAAATACGACTAGAGATAAGATAGTGGAAATCAGACACTATTAGTCACCGACTCAAAAATAGTCGTTTATAGTCAAATTTTAGTGATCTTTTTAGTCATTAATTTCTCATTTTGTACTAGTGTATGCATCAAAACTAGTCAAAGGTCGAATTTGGGGAAAAAGAGAAAAATTGGCCATTTTAATAAAAATTAAAAAAGGGTCATTACAGTGGTATCAAAGCATGGTCCTTGCACATGTGAATTAATATCATACATTGAAGAATAATTTGCAGCCATGTCTCACTATTATGAGGAATCCTATGAGTACAATTCTTATGAGGAATATGCAGATGCTTATGAACAATATGAAGCAGAATGTGAATGGTTTGAGGAAGAGGTGCCATCATGCAACACTTCTTACAATTTCAGGAGGAATGAAGATTATGATTATGACCCTATGTATGATAAATATGAGTATGTCACACCACCAAAAGATAATGCTATGGATGAGTTACAAAGATGGAGAGAAACATATAAAACCTTGCCCCAACAATATCAAAAAATCAGGAATATCTTGATTTGTACAAGGAAGATACACAAAATGCAATGTCTTTTGAGTACTATGCTGAACATATTTTTGCAAATAAGCCCAAAAATGAAGATGTGGATTTAGTGAAGAAAGGTTTATGCCCTTCTTGTAAAAGACCTTGGAGAGAAAATCATGTGTGTGTGAGTGAAAAGAGCAGTGAAATATCTAAACCTCCAGATAATATATCTATTTCCTACTAGATGAGAGTTTTTGGATTTTCTTCAAAAATAGATTCCAAAGAAATTGATCCTAAGGAAAATAAGGGGAAAAATGCATCAGCTTGCTTGAAGGAGCAAAAGGAAGAGACATCACAAGAGCATGCAGAAGAACCTATTGAAAATATTGCAGATCAATTCGAGACACATTCTACCTTGGACATGAATCAAGGAGCATCTATTAATGGATGCTTGAACTATGAAGGAGTACCTACTGATGGGTGCTCACACCTCTATGTTGGTGACATAGAGATCACCTTTGACAGTATTGCTGCAAGACAAAATTACCCAAAGCATGAAAATGAAGACCTTGTAGCAATTGAAGAAGAAACAAGATCAACTTCCACATCACCACTTGAGCTTCATGAAGTTGATCCAAGCAAGAAGGAAGAAGATGAGGAGGTTCATTTGCAAGATCTTCATTTTCTTGAAGGATCCTTAAAGATGAATGAAAAGAAGACCCAAGAGCCCCTTAGCATTGTCCATGACACTCAATCGTTGGTGTCAAATTCTTGTTGGAGAGATACTTCATTGGAGGAAACATCTTTCCTTGAAGACATGGAGAAGATTCAAAAGCAATGTGCCACATCAAAGGTAATTTCATGTCTTTGCTTTTTTATAGAAACCATTTATTTGAGCTTAATGAACTATTACATGATGCATACTTGAAGAATAATGAGGATAATCATAAGCTCACAATTCAAAATGAGCAACTTCTTGAAAAGTTGCAAGATACTTGTTTTTCCTCCTATGTTTCTGATTGTCAAATGGTAAATTTTTTGGAGGATTCTCATGACATGGTGGATCAAGATAAATGTGAAAATTTGAATGTGCTTAATGTGTTTTAAGATGAACTTGAAGAGATACAAACACTTGATGTGGTGGAAGAGGAACTTGAATTGTCTCTTGATGAAGGTTATGCAATTTTTAAAGAAGAGCATGATTCCTCTACATTGGAACCAATCTATGACAAAGGTTTCACACTTTTGAAGGAGATGCATGATACTATCCATATGGATCATTCCAATGATGAAACTTCTACACTTTTTTATCATTTGGGTGAGTTATTTCATTCTCCTACATCCTACAATTCCATGTTTTGCAGCATTAGTCTCAATGAAGTATGGGTGAAAGGGTTCTTTTTTATGGTGCCACATGAGGAGTTTGGAACTCCTAGATTTACCTTTTATGATGACATGGTTGGACCACATTCTTATTCACATTTGCAGTAGCATCATTTGTCACTTTATTATGATGCACATCTACATGGATGCACCTATGATATGGATTTGAGTCACTTGAAGAATCATGGTTTTCCTTGCTCAACACTTGGTTCATTTGATATTGGAGGAACTTCATCCATCACTTGGGTGAATAGATTTATGATGGGAGAACATTTTTGTTTGCATCCGCATACTTTGTTACATCCTTATGATTCTCACATTCATGGATGTATGGGTTAGACTTCTTTGAGTCCTTTGAAGTCTCCTTGTTTTTTCTGCTCATTATTTCGTTCAGATTTTAGTGGAGATTCTTCATTCACTTCTTGGATGAAGGAATACATGGCTGAATATTTTGATGCATATCACATACTTTTCGAGCAACATTATAGGACATGGGATCCTCACCTATTTCATTGGAGCATATTTGATGGGTCACTTGAAGATTGTATGCACTTGGAAAATGGTGGTTTACTTGCTTGGAGGTATAAGCACTTTCATGACTCTTTGATGAAGCATCTCCTTGATGTACATTTTCATTATGTTGTTATGTACTTTGATGATATATATTTTGTACTCGTGATGTTTGGAACAATGCATACAAGAAAATGGGATCCAGGAATCCTCTTATGTGATGGTATGGGTTGGAGAGTACTCTTAATTGTTGGGGTGCAATACAAGCAATGGGACCCTGGGATCATTTTTGTCTCATTGGTTTCAATTTTTTTGGGGGAACAAGTAGTATGGGGGATGGATTCTCCAATTAATAAAGTGGTTTTAATTAGAGTAGTGCAGAAGCAAGCATGGTGGTTCCTCTCTAAAATCTTCATGGAATCTCAAAGTCTCAAGGTTGGAAAATTCAATGGCAACTTCAAAGAATTATACAGCAAGCAGGTTCTTCAACACCCATGTTTGAAATTGCTTGAGGAAAAACAATATTGGGAAGGGAGGATTTGTCATGTCCCAAATTTTTCATTGGATCACAATGGCCTAAGCCCATTGGCCATATTCATGAGAGTTTATCAAATGGATTCCAAAGGTCAAATAATTACCAAGGAGGACAATTACTAGTTTCCTAGGTTTGGGGTGGAAGCTTTGGGATTTGGAATAAGGGGGATAATAAATGATGTTTGAACATTAGAATGGAATAAATATTTAATAAAAGAGCTAAATAAATATATACAAGTGAAAATCAAAGTGGAATTTGATCATGAAGACACATGGAGGAAGTGGAACCCACATATGGCAAGATTTCCCCACTACACTTGGCATCATTTTCTCACAAATTCGAATTCAAGGTGAATGGTAACATACTTGGGGGAGTTCAAAAGGAATTATTCATGGCATGACTCATCCAAGGTCAAAATATAGAGGAAGAGTAACTCCCATGGAAGAGGCAGAGGCAATTTGGAGCTACTGGGACACTTGGGCTAGATTCCCTAGCTCTACGACAAGAATGATGAAGATGCTATGACACCTATGACACAAATCAGACCTGAAGGCTGAAATATGACATATATGACATGTCAGGGCTAAAAATAGCCTCCAAGAGGGCGCTCAAGGGAGTTTGGGAAGCTAATATGCTTCCACATGTGATTTGGTGGAAGTGGGAGACTAGGAATTGTTGTACAAGTGGCATTCTTTGGAATCTATTCCCAACTTGAGTTGGCATAAGTCTCTTGGAAGGAATTCGACCCATGGAGTACATTTGAAGTTTATTAAATTCATGAAAAAATAATAATAGCATCTTTTGATCATTTGAGAAATTTGCAATTGCATTTGTTAAGAGGGAGAGCTATTGGATGACTAGTTTCTTGCCTTAGCCAATTTCGAGGGTTAAAGATTCCCATCCAAGTTGGTAATTGGAAAGGCCATTCAGACCTTTAATTTGGAGCTTTAATGGAGTATTTATTTGCAGGTGTAAGTTACAAGGCAACTCATGGTTTCTTCTAGTGCAGCTCACTCTCTCAACCATTTCCAGTTTTGATGGCATATTCTTGCTCCTTGAGGGAGGGAATTTTTGGTGAGCTATTGTACTCTTTGGGGGAGATTCCTATGCCCCATTTATTTTTTAATATGAATTAAATACTCTTTTATTCATCTCCAGAAAGTTTCAGGTCGAAATTCGAAGCAGAAATGTATACATCTCATTTTTAATGAAAGAATAGTGCCATTTCCCCACTACCCTGTTGTGAGCCAATGTAATGTTGATGGATTCGAATGGATAAGTAAATAATGATGGTTTATTGATGAATTGAATTTTATTTATGTAATATACAAGTTTCATGTTCAGTACTTAAGCCTTTGAAGTCATTTTACTCAGTTTATTTACATTTGGAGAAGATTTGGTGCCATTTCCCCAAGGGTCGAATTAGTGATTTTTGTTGCTTGTTGGGAGAAGGTTAGAAAAAAATTAATAACTAATTAATGCTGCACATGAGACCTATAAAATTTAACTTAGACATATCCTACCTCTATTCATAATTTCGAGTGGTTTTGGAGGCATTTAGAGATCCATTTCCAGAACTTACCCTGGGGGAATTTGAACCTCAAATTGCTAATTAAATTCCATACTTGGTCCAGAATATTAAACAAGTTTCCAGAAGTCTTTTAATGGTCATAAATAATCCATGAACATCATAATCAAGTAAAAATATCATCCATACACCTTCCTTGAAAATTTGAAGGCATTTGGAGCCAATTGCAGACCTAGAGACCAATACTAGTCAAAGGGAAATTACTAGTAAGGTTCCCTACATTGGCCAGAATTGAAAGAGGACTTGCAGAAGTATTTTAAAGGTACAAAAGAATCCCTGAAACACATATTTATTTTCTAACATCATCCATATACCTTCTCAGAATATTTGGAATCATTTGGGGAAAATTGGAGACGTAGGCATCAAAACTAGTCAAAGGTCGAAATTGGGGAAAAGGAGAAAAAAACAGCCATTTTAATAAAAATTAAAAAAGGGTCATTACAGTGGTATCAGAGTATGGTCCTTGCACCTGTGAATTAATATCATACATTGAATAATAATTTGCAGCCATGTCTCACTATTATGAGGAATCCTATGAGTACAATTCTTATGAGGAATATGCAAATGCTTATGAGCAATATGAAGCAGAATGTGAATGGTTTGAGGAAGAGGTGCCATCATGCAACACTTCTTACAATTTTAGGAGGAATGAAGATTATGATTATGACCCTATGTATGATAAATATGAGTATTTCACACCACCAAAGGATAATGCTATGGATGAGTTACAAAGATGGAGAGAAACATATAAAACCTTGCCCCAACAATATCAAAAATATCAGGAATATCTTGATTTGTACAAGGAAAATACACAAAATTCCATGTCTTTTGAGTACTATGATGAACATATTTTTGAAAATAAGCCCAAAAATGAAGATGTGGATTTAGTGAAGAAAGGTTTATGCCCTTCTTGTAAAATACCTTGGAGAGAAAATCATGTGTGTGTGAGTGAAAAGAGCAGTGAAATATTTGAACCTTCAGAGAATAGATCTATTTCCTACTGGATTAGAGTTTTTGGATTTTCTTCAAAAATAGATTCCAAAGAAATTGATCCTAAGGAAAACAAGGGGAAAAATGCATCATCTTGCTTGAAGGAGCAAAAGGAAGAGACATCACAAGAGCATGAAGAAGAATCTATTGAAAATATTGCAGATCAATTCGAGACACATTCTACCTTGGACATGAATCAAGGAGCATCTACTGATGGATGCTTGAACTATGAAGGAGTACCTACTGATGGGTGCTCCCACCTCTATGTTGGTGACATAGAGATCACTTTTGACAGTATTTCTGCAAGACAAAATTCCCCTAAGCATGAAAATGAAGACCTTGTAGCAATTGAAGAAGAAACAAGATCAACTTCCACATCACCACTCGAGCTTCATGAAGTTGGTCCAAGGAAGAAGGAAGAAGATGAGGAGTTTCATTTGCAAGATCCTCATTTTCTTGAAGGATCCTTAAAGATGAATGAAAAGAAGATCCAAGAGTCCCTCAACATTATCCATGACACTCAAGCATTGGTGTCAAATTCTTGTTGAAGTTATACTTCATTGGAGGAAACATCCTTCCTTGAAGACATGGAGAAGATTCAAAGAGAAGTGTGCCACATCAAAGGTAATTTCATGTCTTTGCTTTTTGATAGAAACCATTTATTTGAGCTTAATGAATTATTACATGATGCATACTTGAAGAATAATGAGGATAATCATAAGCTCACAATTCAAAATGAGCAACTTCTTGAAAAGTTGCAAGATATTTGTTTTTCCTCCTATGTTTCAGATTGTCGAATGGTAGATTGTTTGGAGGATTCTCATGACTTGGTGGATCATGAGAAATGTGAAAATTTGAATGTACTTAATGTGTTTGAAGATGAACTTGAAGATATACAAACACTTGATGTGGTGGAAGAGGAACTTGAATTGTCTCTTGATGAAGGTTATGCAATTTTTAAAGACGAGCATGATTCCTCTACATTGGAACCAATCTATGACAAAGGTTTCACACTTTTTAAGGAGATGCATGATACTACCCATATGGATCCTTCCCATGATGAAACTTCTGCACTTTTTTATCATTTGGGTGAGTTAGTCCATTCTCCTACATCCTACAATTCCATGTTTTGCAGCATTAGTCTCAATGAATTATGGGTGAAAGGGTTCTTTTTTATGGTGCCACATGAGGAGTATGGAACTCCTAGATTTACCTTTTATGATGACATGGTTGGAGAAAATTATTATTCACATTTGCAGCAGCATCATTTGTCACTTTATGATGATGCACATCTACATGGACGCACCTATGATATGCAATTGTGTCACTTGAAGAATCATGGTTTTTCTTGCTCAACACTTGGTTCATTTGATGTTGGAAGAACTTCATCCAACACTTGGGTGAATAGATTTATGATGGGAGAAATTTTTTTGTTGGAAGCCACATACTTTGTTACATATTTATGATTCTCACATTCATGGATGTATGGGTGAGACTTCTTTGAGTCCTTGGAAGTCTCCTTGTTTTTTTTGCTCATTATTTGGTTCAGATTTTAGTGGACATTCTTCATTCGCTTCTTGGATGAAGGAATACATGGCTGAATATTTTGATGCATATCACATACTTTTGGAGCAGAATTATAGGACATGGGATCCTCACCTATGTCATTGGAGCATATTTGATGGGTCACTTGAAGATTGTATGCACTTGGAAAATGGTGGTCTGCTTGCTTGGAGGTATAAGTACTTTCATGACTCTTTGATGAAGCATCTCCTTGATGTACATTTTTATTATGTTGTTATGTACTTTGATGATATATATTTTGTACTCATGATGTTTGGAAGAATGCATACAAGAAAATGGGATCCAGGAATACTCTTATCTGATTGTATGGGTTGGAGAGCACTCTTAATTGTTGGGGTGCAATACAAGCAATGGGACCTTGGGATGATTTTTGTCTCATTGGTTTCAATTTTTTTTGGGAAACAAGTAGTATGGGGGATGGATTCCCCACTTAATAAAGTGGTTTTTATCATAGTATTAAAGTAGCAAGCATCGTGGTTCCTCTCTAAAATATTCATGGAATCTCAAAGACTCAAGGTTGGGAAATTCAATGGCAACTTTAAAGAATTATACAGCAAGCAGGTTCTTCAACACCCATGTTTGAAAGTGCTTGAGGAAAAGCAATATTGGGAAGGGAGGATTTTTCATGTCCCAAATTTTTCATTGGGTCACAATGGCCTAAGCCCATTGGCCATATTCATAAGAGCTTATCAATTTGATGCTAAAGGTCAAATAATTGCCAAGGAGGAAAATTACTAATTTCCTAGGTTTGGGGTGGAAGCTTTGGGATTTGGAATAAGGGGGATAATAAATGATGTTTGAACATTAGAATGGAATAGATATGTTATAAAGGATCTAAATAAATATATACAAGTGAAAATCAAAGTGGCATTTGATCATGAAGACACATGGAGGAAGTGGGACCCACATATGGTTAGATTTCCCCACTACACTTGGCATCATTTTCTCACCAATTTGAATTCAAGGTGAATGGTAACATACTTGAGGGTGTTCAAAAGGTATTATTCATGGAATGAATCATCCAGGGTCGAAATATAGAGGAAGAGTAACTCCCATGGAAGAGGAAGAGGCAATTTGGAGCTACTAGGACATTTGGGCTAGATTCCCTAGCTCTATGACAACACTGATGAAGATGCTATGACACCTATGACACAAATCAGACCTGAAGGCTGACATATGACATATATGACATGTCAGGGCTAAAACTAGCCTCCAATTGGGCACTCAAGGGAGTTAGGGTAGCTAATATACTTCCACATGTGATTTTGTGGAAGTGGGAGACTAGGAATTGTTGTACAAGTGGCATTCTTTGGAATCTCTTCCCAACTTGAGTTTGTGTGAGTCTCTTGGAAGGAATTCGACCCATGGAGGACATTAGAAGCTTATAAAAGTCACGAACAAAGAATAATATCATATTTTGATTATTTGAGAAATTTTCAATTGCATTTGTGAAGAGCGAGAGCTAGTGGATGAGTAGTTTCTTTCCTTAGCCAATTTCGAGGGTGAAAGGTTCCCATCCAAGTTGGTAATTGGAAAGGCCATTTAGAACTTTAATTTGGAGATTTAATGGATTCTTTATTTTCAGTTGTAAGCTACAGGGCAGCTCATGGTTTCTTCTAATGTAGCTCACTCTCTCAACCATTTCCAGTTTTGATGGCATATTCTTGCTCCTTGAGGGAGGGCATTTTTGGTGAGCTATTGTAATATTTGGGGGAGATTCTCATGCCCCAGTTCTTTTGTAATATGAAGTAACTATTCTTTTATTCATATCCAGAAAGTTTCAGGTCTAAATTCCAAGTAGAAATGTATGAAAGAACAGTGCCATTTCCCCACTACCTTGCTGTGAACCAATGCAATGTTGATGGATTCAAATGGATAAGTAAAATACTAATGGTTTATTTATCAATAGAATTTTATTGATTATACAAGTTCCATGTTCAGTACTTAAGCCTTTGAAGTCATTTTACTCAGTTTATTTACATTTGGAGAAGATTTGGTGCCATTTCCCCAAGGGTCAAATTAGTGATTTTTGCTGTTGTTTGGGAGAAGGTTAGAACATACTTAATAACTGATTAATGGTTCACATGAGACCTAAATAATGTACCTTAGACATACGCTACCTATTTTCATAATTTCGAGTGGGTTTGGAGGCATTTGGAGATCGAGTTTCTGAACTTACCCTGGGGGAATTTGAACCTCAAATTGCTAGTTAAATGCCATACTTCGTCCAGAATCTTAAACTAGTTTTAATAAGTCTTTTAATGGTCATAAAGCATCCCAGAACATCATAATCAAGTAAAAATATCATCCATACACCTTCCTTGAACATTTAAAGGCATTTGGAGCCAATTGGAGACCTAGAGACCAATACTAGTCAAAGCGAAATTACTAGTAAAGTTCCCTACATTGGCCAGAATTGAAAGAGGACTTTCAAAAGTACTCTAAAGGTCCAAAATAATCCTTGAAACACATATTTATGTTCTAAAATCATCCATATACCTTATCAGAATATTGGGGATCATTTGGGGCAAATTGGAGACCTACGCATCAAAACTAGTCAAAGGTCGAATTTGGGGAAAAGGAGAAAAATTGGCCATTTTAATAAAAATTTAAAAAGGGTCATTACACATGTGCCCATGGGTATATGGGAAGTTTCCTAGGTAACCTAAAACTAGCATTAGATAAAACAATCAACCATCTTGATTCTATCGTGGCATCAATCACATCACTTAAGAAGATTACTTTCTAATACCTAAGTAATCGAGTTGTATAGTAAAGGGCATGATTGAGCCTCCTTAGTTAGTTTCCTAAGAGATACGAATGAGTACTATTGTTAGATATTACAATTATATAAAAGATCTATAGCACCTAGGATTATCTTGTGTTAGGTCCATGGAACCTTATCCTTTATTATTAGCCAATGAAATTACATATTTGCATCCAGAAAGAATTTGGTAATTCTGAAGTGCAATAATGTTTCGTAGGGAGTAACACTCCCAACAGTATTTAAAGATAGTTTTAATACCAATTGTCCCTTACATTAGACCAATATCAAAATACAGGTTGTTATGTATTGATCATAGTCGCACCACTCTCTAATAACTTTTTTTAGTAGAGTGAACCACACCACTATGGACTAACTACCTCATTAGACTCCTTATGAGATATTGATCATAGGGGTTTGACTCATTGATATTATTTTTGGGAGCACCCATAGAAACCATGGTGACAAGTTCAAACACCAGATGGTTCGATAAATGACTTGACCACCTGAATAATCAATACTACACTCTTCAAGCGCAACCCAAAGATACTGCTACCTGACAAGATCAAGAGATTTCCACAATAAGGACGAAGTCACATTCCTACAAAATAATGTGCCCCCTCTAGAAAGTGTGGAAGAGAAAATAAGTCAACTAAAGGATCACTTCCACCTAGGTGATAACTAATGGAGTCAACCATAAATATAGATACCGTCTTAGTAATATTCAAAGGTGCAGGAGTTGCACCATCACCACCCCATTTTGGGTCCTCAAATCCATAAAACACCCCTCACTAATAACCACTAGAACATCATTCCTAAAGTGGATATGAACAAGTTTGATGGTTATGATCCCATGGGTTGGGTCACCCAAGATGCCATTGCATTACTAATGGCACGATGAAACTTATAGTGGGGGTATTGTACTTGGAACCAAAATGATAAAGTCTACTACCATAGAGGAATTATAGTGGGGGTGTTGTACGATAAATTATACTACCAAGCTATCCCAAACAGGATCAGTAGTAGACTTTATCATAGGCCGTTGAGAAATTAACAATGTGTATACATGGATTAAGTTATTGTATTATAAATTATTCTTCGTTAATTGATTTGGGGAAGATATTAGAGCACAAGTCAAGATATAGAAACCTACTACCTAGTTGGAGGCCTCTCATTGAGCTCGACATGTGAAGACTCTCAATGAGCTCAAGAAACAAAAACAATAATCAATGCATAATCCAAAAGACCTTCTTTTATGCCATACACTCTCCCCTCATGGGACACTCTCCTAAAAACCTTACCTACTAAAATCATGAAGTTCCAACAATTTTCTCCAACAAAAATGGCAGATCAAAGGCACATAATATACTATAATTGTAATGAGAAGGATATTCGTAGACATAAATGTAAAAAATAGAAATTATTTCAAATTTATGTCACCACCTCCCTCCAATAAAAATAAATCACTATAGAATATAACCCTTCGTTAAGTTTAGAAAACAAAAACCATGGAATGCTCCATGATATATCTAACATTTTCTCTCCTCAAACCTTAAAAAATATTGGCTACATCAAGCAACAAAACATTATTTTTTGGGTTGAAAGTGGCAGCAGCAACAATTTTATTTATAGGAACATGGTTGAGGAATCCCTTTGGTATGTCCATCTAGTGCAAAAATTTCAATCTATGATAGTTAATGGAGGTATGATGAAATGTTGAGACATATGTGAAATTGTGAAACTTTTGCTTGGGGACTATCATCTCAAAACTCATATGTTTGGGATAGATATGGGTGGTTTTTATGTAGTTTTGGGGGCATAATGGCTATGCACCTTGGGTCTAGTCATGTAATACCCTCAATTTTGATTTGGAATGTATTTAACCAAAATTATGTAAATGATGTGATTATGCTAGTATGGATTCCTAGTGTGGAGCTCAAGGCCAAGGCCTCACTAGTGAATGGATAGGAATATATGATGTATATATTTTATTTGGACTGTACATGGTTGGCTCGTCATGCAAACTCGAAATATATGTAAATATTACGTGCATAAATAATAAAATGGTCCAATATGGTTGTGTAAAGAGCACTAGAGGGGCTATGATTCCACTAGAGGGGAAGAGGAAAGGGGGCCTATGGGAGACTAAATCCTTTCTATCAAGTGTAAAACTTAGAACTCATCCAAATTATGACATGTGCTTTGAGTAATCCAAATACCTCACCTCGTATAGTTATTAAAGCAGGGGGTTGACTGCACTTTTATTTCAGTTCTACCAGCTTCCAAGAGTCCTTTATTCTATAGTCAGAAGTTATTTCAATTGTATTTTCACCATTTTCTCATATCCCTTGGATTCAACCCTCATTCTCTAATTATCTCATGTAGGTCTACAATGCATAGAGCTCTCCATTAATGTTCATGTAATTACGAGATTGTGTTTAACCAAGGAATTCGAATTTAGATACATAGCTACATATGTGAAAGGGAAATAGATGGTTGTAGGTGAGAAGAGATGTTGGGAAAGCTAGGAAACCTTACCCATTTAGTTCTGTTGCTCATAGATGCTTCAGAATCCATGAACTGAAGGTACATGTTCTTCTCACACAACACAATTATCATATTGGACTTCTTCTATACACACACTAGAAGCACCTAGCAATATGGATCGCCCAAGAGAACCATGGAATGGTGGAGGGGATTCCCGAGCTCAGAAGGGTGTTGTGTGGGGTAGGTATAATGGAATCCAAGGCTCTGATGGTTGAGTGAGATCCATGTAGATCTCTGTATGAGAATTTTCCTAAGCAAAGATAACATAATAGGTTGTGGGATGACAGAGAGAAGACCATAGGTGTTTCCTTCTCCCTGGTGGCATCATATCCCAGGGTTGGACTCTCAGTAGGAGTATATGATGGATGGAGAGCCCATGGTTCGGTGGAAAATTTCTCTTCCATAGTCAGTTGCTTGGAACTACGTTGGATAAAGATAAATATTCTTTTCTATTTCAATGTGTAATGTTTATATTTGATTCCTGTAATGTTTGAATTCGTATATTCCTGCTACATGTGTGTCGATAGAGCTTATTTCTGTTGTGTATGTTTGTTTTTTCATCTGCACACGTCCTTGAAATACTATGGAATTCGTAATATGGCTTTGGGGTGAAATTTGTGAGCCTGAAATCAGTTAATGTCCCCTATCGATGGTCATATTGGATGAAGGGGACATTATAAGTCACCATGGATTTCAATGAGTTATACATTAGAGTTACTATATATGATCACACACACACCCTTGAAGATATTCGGTTAGGATCCGAAAAACAATCATCATCTCTCATCATATGGAGAATTAATTAAAGAAATGCCACAATTGAATCATTTCCCAATTCAATTCCATGTAGGTTAAATCCATTGTGATTTGTAGTAGGTTGTGAACAATCATCATAAGGTATTTGTGACACCGATTGGTTTACCCCCATTAAGAGGAGACCATGATCATGTTATTATGTTTATTCAGAGTATTCAACCACCAAATGTACATCCTTATAGATACCCTACTGCATAATAGAATGGAATTGAAAAATATTATTCATGACCTATTGGAGGTAGGTGTCACATGTCTTGTTGGAACTAACATTTAATCATCCTGGTGATGACAGCAACAAAGAGATTATCAAGCGGTGTTTCAATACATTGTGAAGGTGTCATGTTCATCGAAAACTATTTTCAGAGTCCAAATAACTCAAGAGAGAGAAGTGCGGTCATCTGGGATAAAGGATAAAGAAAATCCATCATGTAATATAGTCTCTATTTGAGCAAGAGAATCTCAAAAGACCTGGTATCTACATTTTGTATAATAAATTATGGGAATGCAAGTTTCAATGGTCGATATCATCTCCGATCAAATAAATGGCTCAGATCCTTTTGGATCATGAAGGTGCTTGAGAATTGTACTAAAAAGCATGAGCCTGAAAGAAACCACTCAATACATGTGGCATCACTAAGGTCATTCAGGATCTCAATAGTTGTTTCTCTAAACTACTCCTCATCCAAGATTGAAACTACCAAACCATCCTATAAAGTTGAGGATTTAATCCCCCTCCAAGTTGTCTAATAAGTATTAGAGGGAAAATATGATTGGATGATGTGATGTGATGGAACAAAATGAAGCAACATGCTTTTGTCAAAGTTGCATTATGCTCAGTTAAGGAGTAGACCTCAATATGGGAGATCAATGTTTCGTAGATGTTCAAGATCAAGAAGGTTCTTGAGCATTATCTAAAAATGCACGATCCTAAAGGAAAAACACCATGGATGCATGGCATGATCACTATAGGATTTAAGTCTCTTAATTTTTTTTTCCAAACGAATCCTCATCCAATCCTAAAACCACTTACCACCTTCATCACTCAGATCCAAAACCACTAACATGTCAAATCACTCACCAATAAGTTGTTGCCATGTGTCCATGTTTGTAATTGCTAAATGTTTTTAATTTCCACCCAATTCCGTCTCATCTCATCCAACTACATTGTGCCACATAGTAATTTCATTTATTGCGTGAATTTGATTATATAAATAACCCTCCAAGCTATTCAAATTTAAAATTTGAATTATGCAAGAACACTGGGCATTGCTAATAGTTAACCCTGATATTTATTTTTTCCTTTCCAAATACACCAATTCTCTCATTTCACCATGGATTTCCCACTTCTATTATCACCCATGGCCTCTGCACTACCATCTCTAGTACCTGAACCTATAACTGCTACCCTGGTGTGGTTCTAAACGACCATCTCTCATATTCATTTGCAGAGGTTTTTGATACCATAATGTCTATCTCAAATGTACATCGGATAGCACAAGAAGCGAAGGAAAGGTTTGAAGCAGGACATGATGACCGAGACCTTTAGGAATCATGCATGCCCATTTCTCTTGTCCCCAGGATGTGTCAATTCCCTTAGCTAGTGGGTTAGTGCATTGATTTTTAATCAGGAGAATAGAGTGTAGTGGTAGTGCATGACGAGTCGCTAGTGTGTTGTATTAACAAAGAATTCATTTAGAAAATGATTGACATTGCACCAAATGTACCATGAAAAAGATTCTATGAGGATTCTATGACCACTAAGTAGAAAGAGTTATCATTAGAGCATAAAGCAAGTTTCCTCTAGTCCCTACCACCATTTGAAGCATAATTACTAGCGGGAGAACCCACTTATAGGTTAGATATTATTTATGGTATACCCCAATCTATTATGGCTCTAATTTGTCAACTTTTGTCTTACACTAGTGACCAATTTGTGGATGAGACTGTATTCAGCTTACTTTTAGAGATAAATCCTACCTCAATTGAGCCTAATGTTAACTTTGAATTTGCCCAATTTATGGCCAATATGATGAATGAAATGATAGACACCTTCTTTGCTATTAGATATTTCAAATACCAATCATACTTATTATATATGATTTTCTACCAGTTCCCTAGTCATTTTCCACAACCACTTTTATAGCTAGTCTTGCATCACCCTAGAAATAATAGGTATCGTGAATTTGCTAATAAAGTCATGGTTGATATTTATAGGATCCTACATGGTAATCCCCTTCCTAGGATGTTTCCAAAATACAATAGATTGTTGCAATTGTGCCCAGACTCAGCCATGGATTATTGGTTCTTGTTTGAGAGTCATACAGAGATAAGGATTTATGGATGTGAACGCCCTCCTTACCAACTCCCTATTTTTCTAGCTCTAAGATTTTTTTCTCTTGAATATATCTGTCAAAGATTTAATTGTGATGAGGTTACTTTAGGAAGAATAAAAGTATTATAAATTTTATAATCCCGCAGCAGATCGGTCCATTTATAGTCAAGTCGCGTACAACATAGGAACTAATGGAGGGAATGCTAAATGGCCTAAATTTACCTTTTGGATTTAGATGGAACTATGATCCTAAGGGGATTATATTATAAAAGAGGAAGAATGTTAAGCTGGTTGAATATGTACATGAACCCATTAAACAACTTGACATGATAAGAAAATTAGAAATTTGGGAAGAGGTTCAAAGGATCATTTTGATAGGTCAACAGAGCATGTCTCAGATTATACCGACTCCTGTCAACATCGATGCAAGAATGAAGAGAAACCATGTAGAAATCACCTTTTATACAAAGATGGTGGAAAATAAGAAAGAAGTATTGGAGGCTAATAATCCAAGGTTTGAACCCTATTCAGCCATACAAGTTCATTAGGATCAAGGAGGGACAACCTCATCCTTTTACAAGTCATTAGTTATTGTTGAGAAGCTTCCAACAACCTGGTGGCCCCAAGGACCAGATGCATCTTCTCAAAATATCTCGTATACATCTGGATTGACAGGACTATTCCCATCTATTTGATTTGAAAGCGCATATTTGATAAAAGACATGTTCCCTTAGGGAGAATTCATGTCAATAGGACAATCCAAGTTTTTATTTTCA
The DNA here is from genome assembly GCA_027924585.1 of Larix kaempferi. Taxonomy (NCBI): domain Eukaryota; kingdom Viridiplantae; phylum Streptophyta; class Pinopsida; order Pinales; family Pinaceae; genus Larix; species Larix kaempferi. The sequence continues at coordinate 833,463 of BSBM01000131.1, forward strand.
ATCAATATCCAGTAAGGTACCTTTAAAATGGAAGTATTGGAGCTAAATATCCCTAGGAAAAGGATGACTCCAGAATAGTACAGAGCCACGTAGACATAAGTCAAACTAGATGATTTCAACCCATTGGACAAAGTACATCTGCATAGGCAAACAAGAGATGTATTTTCCATAGATGTTTTAAACTATACCATGAGTGTGAATAAGCTCCAGAATACATATTATAGATTGGAAAAGCAGTTAAAGAATGAAAAGGTGGGAAATCAAGACAAACTCTTGAAGATTATAGATTTGGAGAATAAAGTGATTGATAGAGGTTTAGATCCTCTTAACTCAACTCCTGCACAAGGACTCCTAAAAGAAAAGGATAAAGAAATTAAGGATTTATGTAAAAAGCTAAAGATTCCTGCTACAAAACATGTGTAAATGCCAGAGATAATGGAAGCAAAGAAGGAAAAATAACGAATGGATAAGGTGGCTCAGAAGTATAAATCCAAAGCAGAGGGTTTGGGAAAATATGTAGCTACCCTAAAAGAGGAGAACTACAAATTTTTAACCTCTAAAGGAACTTCTCTCTTGGAATCTGCTTCAGAAGACCCAATTGATCAGTCGGCCCAAGTAATGGTAGACATGACCTTTAAGGATGCAGAGCTCAGTCGAGTTAAAGTAGAGCTCGGGAGGCTTAAGGAATAAGTAGAAGTTCTGAATCAGGTGGGACAAAAGAGGGATGCTATTTTCTTGGATATGCAGAGCACCAATGATATATTGGAAAAGGAGGTAGATCAGGTCACCACGGACCATTGTTGGAAAACCCCTCTAGCAAGGGAGAAACATTTGGATTGGGATGAAATTGTAGTGGTGACGATGAAGAAGTGGAACAATTTAATTATTTCCCGAGATGAATGGGATTTGGCATCCACCTTAGTACATGATTCCAAATAGTAATTTCTAAATTGGATGACAAGACGAAAATTTCCATGACCGTCATTGACATCCTAAATTCCAAAACTAATGAAGAGTTGGATGCATTATTTGTTTGAGATAGAACCATGGTTATCATGTCTCCTTCCAAGAAGATATATTTGATGGTACATGAAAAGGATATTTAGTTGGCTAAAGATGTAAATTCCTTAAAAAAAAATTTGATGAAATGCCTTAACCAAGGGCTTCCATCCCCATCCCCTTGGGATGGAAATGGCGATTAATACATATAACACGGATATGATGATTTGATTGTTGAGTGCCAAAATAATGACCACATATTTGATGACATGGGAAGTAGAGTGAAGGGCCAAACAATACTGGAGAAACTTATAGATGACTTGGGGCTTCTGTCAAATATTTGGTATTTGTTCAAAATAATACCTATTCCTTCCTACTCACATTATAATAGGATAGACATGTGTCTAAGATATATTAATGCACTTGAATATCCCATGGTTAAAGAGTGGAAATGTATTTCCAAGTATGCAGTTCCCTCTTCTTCTCAACAAGCCCCACTAATTAGACCTACAAGAGCATAAGGTAGATATTCTTTATAGTCACCTCACCATTCATTTCAGGTGCAACTTAAACAGTCATTTCAGGTGTCACTTCAGCAATCCTTTCAAGTGCTACCTTAACAACACATTCAACAACTGCCTCAGCCTGCATGTCAACACCCTGGCCAAAGTCCATCTCAACAATCTGGTAAAAGGGTCATTGGGCATCGCAATCACCATTAGCAATAGATTTTAGTTCTATTCAGATAGTTTTGATAAGAAGTGAAAAATAGAGATACTGTTGGAGGGGCCTAGGTTAGTCTGTCAACTAGGCCCTTCGCTAGACCATTCTGAAGTATATGTCGACAGGTCGCATCGATTAGTGTAGGTCGGGCCGGTCGGTTAGAATGACAGACAGTTATGTAACTATATTGAATGATATATGTATAGGTGTTGAGCCGACGTACTAGTTAGATTCGTTCTATGTTGTATTCTCCTCTTGCTAGTTAATACAAAGGATTATGCATCTCTCTGCTTGTCTCGTCTCTCGTATCTGTATCATTATGCATGCATGCTTATAATATATAATGTATCTCTGGTAACCACGTGACCCTTAGAACTACAACAGCTGGCTCCATTGCTAGTTGATGCATTCAGAAATAGTAGCATGACATATGATTTTAGAACAGGAGATAAAGGACTGGTGGGAGAAGAAAATCGCAAATTATCTGCAGAATTATGTGTGAAGAAACAAGTTGACGATTATCCAAGCAAGGGAACGATTCTTCTCCAAGACCCATGAGAAATTCATAGAGTCCATGCCAACTGCCTTGAAGAATATTCTGGATGAAAAGACCAGTTGTTGAAGCAGAGAGGAAGCTGTTGTCGAAGTTGATCAACGGAGGATGCACGAATCTCTCGGAGTGGTGCGAAAATATTGCGGACGACTTCTGTGAAGAACAAGAAATTGAAGACCGCGTCTTTGTAAACAAAGTTAGAAAAAATTTCTTCACCGACCTAGCTGATCAATTTCTGTGTTCTCTACCGACCTTATTGTTCAAAATTTTGATCGACAAAGGCGTTGCGCATATTGTCAAGACACGACCGTTGTTGCTCCCGCCCCTTCCAAACTCTAAGTGGGAGGAGAAAGAATGACAGTGGAAAATATTTGTAAAGGAGCGCGAATGGGAATTCTTTTTGAACAAATGACGATCTGTACTTCTCCAGTGATCTAGAAAACTTTGGGTCGACATTGGGCGGGTGGAAAAGCATGTTCTGATGTACTGAGTTTGATGAAAAATGACATATGGCAAGGCGACATGACCAGCAGTGGACGTAAATCCGACAAAGAAAGACTAATGAATCATAAAAGCACTCCAGATATCCAGAAAAGTGAAAGAGAAAAAAAGAGACAGTGGCATGAAGAGCTGAGGGAGCAGGAAATTGCGCTACGAAGGATGCGAGGATCAAGTGTCGTGACAGATGTAGAAGAAAATCTACCAGAGTTAAGTCGAGCCCGCGATGATCGAGGCGTCGAAGAAGACATGTTGCCAATGGATGAAGACTTGTGGATAGAGCATGGTAGAGCTCTCCAAGTTCAAATACCTGAGACGGTAACACCTCCTTCTCCATTTCATCTAACACAAAGTGTCTAGGTGCAAGAAATTGTCGAGGAAAATCTTGGTCTCCATGCTGTTCAGTCGGGAATCTGGAGTCGTCGAAGTGAAGAAGGTGATGATATCAATAGATTATTGATTCATCGACCGGAGGAAGGAAATTGGGTTTCCTTTCAACCTAAATTTTTGAATAGAAGCTTTCATCTAGTGTACTCAGCACATGAAGAATCACCCCCTGCCAATACCAAATTTGAGTGATTCGTCAAGTACATTGGAGAATCTGAGGTTTAGCAAAATCCCATTCGAACAAAACTTTAATTGGATTTCAATAGAAGTAGTAGAAGAAGACAGACCCGGTGAAACAAAATAAGTTTTAGATACTCATACTGAAGATAGAGAACCTAGTTAGGATAGATAGCTAGTTCAAGCTAAAGAAGCACCAAGTTTTGGTTGTGGAAATAATCCACCTACACCACCATCTATTTCTTAAATCGATACACTAGCAAACATGTCGCACTCAATAGCACACCTTCCATTCTATGAAGGTGATGAAGATCCGATACGACATTGGTTTGTGTGCGAATCGATATGGACGGCGAACCAACTCACTAGTGAAGAACGATAGATAGCTCAGTTTGCTGGTTCGCTGAGAAAATGTGCACTGACATGGTACCTGGGATACATTGCAAAGACACCGAATGCAACCAAGGCACAAATTAAACAAAGCTTTCTGTCCTTTTTTATGATAGAAGATGCAACATACCTGGCGGCTGAACGACTGAAGATGGCAGTCCAGAAACCGACAAAAACTGTCAAGGAGTACGACAAGAGGTTCAAAGACCTCCTGAGCAAACTGGACTATGAGATCGAAGAAAAGATATTAATTAAATGGTTTATTGCAGGTCTCATAAGTAAAATCAAAATACATGTACATTGACAAAGTGTCAATACTTATGCAGAAGCATTAAAAGCAGCGCTGGAGATTGAAATGGATGACGAATACCCTCTAGTCTCCATGGACAGACATGTCGACAAATGCCTTGAAAGTATGGAGTAAGAAATCCGAAGTATGACATTGAAAGGGCCAAAATTATGGTGTACCACATGTCGAACTACAGGGCATACCAAAGACTCTTGTCGAATTGAGGATCGACGATAAGAAGTGAAACTTATTCAAACCAAATGCTTTTGTGATCTATGCAAAGAATATGACTCGCATACCATAAACGATTGTCCATACAGTATGAAAAACACGAAAGAAAAATAGTGTCAAATATGTGAAGTTAGTACACATGCAATTGAAGAATGTCATCTGAATTTGAAAAATCGACAAAATTACTATGCAGTGTACCAGACAAACTCTGTCGAGCAGCATCATGATAGAAACATAGGAAAGGATAGGTTTGAAAGAACTGATGGAAGGAATAACCGGTACAATCAGAACAGGAATGACAGATACCCGAGGTATAACGACCGTCAATATGATCGGCGATACGATGCTTTCAACAGGCGTGGAGGATACCAGAGCCGTGGTTGTGGTGGTGGTGGTTGTGGTGTTCGACCTAATCAGCCTGGTTTATGTTTCACATGTTTCAATGAGGATCATCAGCATGCACAATTCCATTATAAGGAAAGAACTGATCTTAAATTTTGTACGAAGTGTGGGGTAGGCGATCACTTTTTAGAGGATTTTCCTACCATGATTGAGAAAAGAAATAATAAAAAGGATGTTCATGTCTTTTGTTGTGTATCCAAAAATGATGTGATTAGTACTAAAAACTTGCAAATTGTAACTAGGCAAGGTACCCACATTGGTCAAGATAAGCCACAGATAAGTAAAATTGTAAATAAAGAGGATTATCCAAATCCTATGAAACAAAAATCTGTGTACAAAAATGCATCCGACATATTTTGTGAACTGGAAGCCCATGAAGATATTGAATAAAACCGAAAAGAAGTTCTCAATGAATTGTTAAGACTAATTTCGAATGATGAAGCTATAGGAAAATTGAATGACATGTTGCACAAATTGAAATATAAACATGTCGAGCAAAGACAAACCAAAAACATTTGCCGACTAAATCAAAAAGAGAAAAACGATGCTAACCCATTGGTCATACTTGACATAAATGGATATCATGTATGACAAGTCGTACTATACTTTGGCTCCCAAGTGAATATCATGACTCGTGATACCTGGGACCAACTCGGTTGACCACAATTGCAGGAATTAGGCATTTATCTGAAGCTCGTAGATCAAGGATTAATTGAGCCGATTGGAGTGTGGAAAGGAGTTGAAACTTCCATCAAGGGCATCTTGACAAAAGTCGACTTTGAATAATTAATCCCAAAGATGATGCAACTTCTTTCCCATCCTTGGTCGGTTGACCATGCGGGCGAAAGATGAAGTCTTCAATTTCCTTAGACAAAAGTCGCATCAAGTTGAAAGGAAATGAGCATAAGGTTATTGTACCAATCTTTCCATCTCAGGGAGAAACATGGTCAGAACCTGCAGAAGTAGATAATGATATTCGACAGCTTTATCGAATAAACAATAATGAAGATCGCATTGAACCAAATGCCCAAGGAGAACTTCAGCTTGGAGATCCTATTTCACTTGGATACAATTATGATGCAAAGCTCTACGACTGGCAGATAGAGAACTATGATTTGCATGCGAAAGAATGCTGGATGGTAGACGCCATCTCAAAGAAGCAAATAAAGAAGTGTGTCTCAATATCATATACACCAAAGATATTTGAGTGGAAAATGCAAGCATTTCCGACTCTTGTTACAGACAGAAATTCACAGACATGTAACCCAACATTGAGGTACAAGGAACGTGATTCCCCGGTTGTACATGTCGAACAAGTATACAAACATGTCGGAGAGCAAGGATGACTACAAAGTCTGGTGAAGACATTTATTGGTCAAGTCGCGAGATGGTGGGACAACCATCAGTCGAAACTCCAAACCTAGAATACCATGTCAACATTTTTTGTAGAAAGGTTTGGAGGAAAGAAGCTGACAACTCAGGCCGACATCCCTATGTTCACACAGGTACAAAATCCTGAAGTCCACATCAACTATTGCGAAAGAGAATGGAGAAAATTGGGCTATAAAGACGAAAGGGCATGGCCTCACCTCTTCCCCAGAACACTTGATGATTTACCCAATAAATGGTATAAGATGGAAGAGGCAAGAGGAGAAACTTTCATATGTAAAGACTTGAAAGAAAATTTTATCAAGGATTTCCAGTTTTCTCCAAAGGAGGAGAAGTTGGTCGAAGCAAGTAAAACTATCAAAGAATTTTTGCAGCCTACAAAAATTTTAGTACTTATAGAACAGCAGCAGATTACTCGCCAACCTACGACCTGTTATAACATAAAGTCGACAAAAAGCCAGCATTTGACAAGATTAAGCCTAGAAATAGAGAAATCAATTGGAAAGAGTTTTCAATGGAGACAGGATCACCCCAGTACATCGAAGCATGTAAAAACAATCTTCAGCACAGAGATTGTCGAGAAAGACGAACACGAAAGATTGTCAGAAAAAGGCTTTCCAACAGCATTCTCGCAAATTAAAGAAGGTAAAAGACCGATAAGTGACAATCATGCTCCAGAATGGATGGACACGAAAAATTAAAACAAAAGAAGTAGATATTTCAAACGACAACCGACCGAAAATGGAAAAAATTGGCGACTACTGGAATGAAGAAAAAACAACTGAAATCACCAGTCTCCTCAAGGAATTTCAAGATGTATTTGCTCGGGATTACAAATACTTGAAAGGACTTATGCAGGAGATAGGAGAGATGAAAATTGATATCAAGCTAGACGCCAGACCAGTAAAGAAAAGAACCTATAAGCTTGCTCACAAATACAAAGATATTTTTAAAAAAGAGATCAATGGCATGCTCGAAGTAGGAATTATATATCCTATCGACTAGTCGAAGTGGGAAAGCTCGATGGTTGTTCAGCCGAAGAGACAAGATCCGACATGACTGAGAATCTGTGTCGACTTTCGCGAGCTGAACAACGTAACACTCATAGACCCGTTTCCAATTCCTTTTGCAGATGAAATTATTAATGAAGTTGCAGGGCATGAGTGCTATTCTTTCACGGATGGATTCTCTGGGTACAATCAAGTACCTATTGCAAAAGAAGATCATAAAAGGATGGAAGTCATGTGCGTTTTCGGGTCATTTGCGTATAAATTCATGCCCTTCGGTCTAAAGAACGCACCAACAGTCTTTTCTCAGATTGTCGCCAAGGCATTTCAAGAATATATCTACAAAACCATGGCTCTCTACTTTGATGACTAGACAATCTACACAATGCTAAGAGATCATTTCAAATGGCTTCGACTGATGTTGGAACGTTGTCGAAAAATTCAGTTTGTTAGTTTTTCATCATTTAATTCAATAGATGTAGGATCTTAACTGAAAGAACAACATGTACAACATATCAATCATAAGAGACAAGAGACAAGAGACACAAAACATTTCACCGGTGAAAACCAAGAAGGTGAAAAACCCTGCAACTTCCTCAGAGATAGAATAAGCATCAATACAAGGATCACCATGATCAAACACAAGAGATAGACATATTTAGCAGCATTCTCCTCCTCCACTTATGTGCACTCCTCTATCTCACCAATACGAAGTGAGTGAACAATAGAATGTGTAAAATGAGAGAGGCACTCTCTCTATTTATACACTAACTTGACTTGACCTTTACTCAACTAGGTTGGCCTCAACTTAACCACTTAACATAATGCTGACTGGGCCGACCCCCACTAGGGTGGTCTAATAACCCTTTGACCCACATGAATCATACAGGGACGACCCCATCAAGGTGGTTTAATAACCCATCGAGTATAAGTTATGACACTTACAATATAACTAACGACACTTCCAATCGGAGGAATAATAAATCTCCGTTGGGGATACAATAAAGTACAAATACAATATACAAGTGAATATCTTCTGAAGTTACAAATACATCAACACTCCCTCTTAACTAGGAAGGTATTCTCTTGACACAAGTCATCAATACATATAGGCACAAGTCTTCAATTCTAGAGCTGGATCATCATCATTCTGGAGCTAGATCATCGTCATTGGATCACGGAACATCATCATCATCAATGCTGCTGTACTCGACATCTCGATCACTAGGCTATCTTTGAATTCTTCTCATCATAGGAAGTTCTATAGAGACAACCCTTTTTCATGTTGGATGTAGGCCTAGCCTCCTATAGGTCTTCATCATCTCTGGCCATACTGTGGATTCCTCAAGACTAATTACGTGCATCACAAAAACTTGAAAGAGCATCCCAGGACGGATTACGAGCTTACTGCTCAAGCTATCAGATCTCCCAGGGAAATATTATATGTGACCACCACAAAACCTCAAAAGAGTATCCCAGGACATATTACGAGCACATAGCTCGACCTATCGGATCTCCCAAGATCGTTTACATGCAACTACACAACCTGTCCACGGCCACGGAGTATCATCCTGATACCCATGATCATACTGATCATATCATCTCATCGTCCACGAAGCACAACCGAGATGCACATACACAACACTTACACCACCAACATGGGAGAACACATCTACCACCATTCGAGGAAGGCCCCAACCCTTACTTTTTCACCGTGGGAGAACACATCTACACCTTTGTGAAAAATGGCTTCAGCCCTTACATCTTCACCATGGGAGAACACATCTGCACCTTGTGAAGAATGGCTCTATCCCTTACATCTTTACCTTTGGAGCACACATATACACCTTGTAAAGAATGGCTCCAACCCTTACATCTTTACCGTGGGAGAACACATTTGCACCTTGTAAAGAATGGCTCCAGCCCTTACATCTTCACCGTGGGAGAACACATCTACACCTTGTAAAGAATGGCTCAGCAATTACATCACGACCTTGGGAGAACACATCTACACCTTTGTTAGAAAAGATCAGAAATTATATCACGACCATGGGAGAACACATCTACACCATGCCTGAAAATCCCATGTGCATCTATGTCTTCGGAACTCATCACACATAATCCAACTGATCATGCAATGTATCCACCTGATACATATCATCACATATGATTGTCCTGATCATCATCATAGCAGCGTCCTGATGCATATCATCCAGAGCATCATCCTAATACTTATACCCAATGATCATCCTGATCATCGTCACTACATCGTCTTGATGCATGTCATCCAGAGCATCGTCCTGATACTCATCACACATGATCATCCTGATCATCCAAAGCATCCACCTGATGCATATACATATACATGATCCAACTGATGCATATACATATACATGATCCAATAATCATACAAAGCATCCACCTGATGCATATACATATACATGATCCAACTAATCATACAAAGCATCCAACTGATGCATATCTAATGCAGTAACTAGAGCATCGTCCTGATGCTCATCACACAGCGCTTACATCCACAGCCATGGGAGGGATCCTCCTACCACCATGCTTGGAATGGCTCCTGAAAATGTGTCACATCACTTCTTCCTCGAAGTATCCTCAATCTGAAGAACACCAAGCCTCTCTCTGAATTACTCGAACTTCACTCTAGCTAGTGGTTTCATCAACACATCTGCACCCTACTCATCTGTCGCAACATACAAGAGCTTCACTGCTCCTCTCTGCACCATATCCCTGATATAGTGATATTTGATCTCAATGTGCTTTGACCTGTCATGGAACACCGGGTTCTCTAACAGCTTCACACAACTCTGGTTGTCACAATAGATATAGGTAGCATTCAACGAGAGATCAAATAACTAAGACAATATCTTCCTAAGCCATACTACCTCACAACTGGCCTAACAAGCTACGACATAGTCTGCTTCGACTGTACTCAGTGCTATGTAGGACTGCTTCCTGCTAAACCAAGAGATCACACCTGATCCCATACTGAAGCAACACCCTGAAGTGCTCTTCCTATCTACAGCATTACCTGCCCAATTTGAATCAACATAACCCTCTAGGTTAAACTTTTGATTCGCATAATACTTGAGCCCATAAACAATTGTACCCTTCAGGTACCTCAGAATATGCTTTACAACAACCAGGTGAACACCTCTCGGATCCGTCAGGAACTGGCTCAATGTGTTCACTGCAAAGAAAATATCTCGACAGCTAAAGTAAGTACTGTTCTGATGGAAGTGTATCTGACTACAGGTGCAAAGGTCTCTTCATAATCTATCCCTCTTTTTGGGAGAAGCCACAAGCTACAAACCTTTCCTTGTATTTCTCTATGCTACGATCTGCAGCATGCTTGATCTTATAGATCCACTTGGAAGTCACAACAGACTTCCCATCTGGTCTTGGGACTACATCCCAAACATCGTTCTTCATGATCGACTGGTATTCCTTGATCATGGCATTCTTCTATTATTGCATCCCGGATCCTGGGAACTTCAGATTCTTCAATATCTTGAATAGATAGTTTTCTTTGAACTTCGTTGCTGGAACAAATGTTGTTGTCCTTCTTTTGTAGGTGATTGTACATGATCTTTCCTACAAGTCAAATTCAATTGCATAATTAGAAATTTCTCATATTTTTCAGAACAAAATCTTACACATAAGAATATATGTCATACAGTCATGCATTTATCTTAGCCAATGCTTCAATAGAACATTTATCCATATCCCGTATTCACACGGTAACTTTCTAGATGCCTTCTATCTCTACCAGAACATTTGTTAAGAGTGTGCACAACTCCCAACGTGTTAGCAAAGAGGTTTCATTTTACATAAGTAGCAATGGAATGTTGTACAATACCATAGGCCACTTACCCATTACTTGCATATTAGTAGTATCTTGTTCATTAATGCAACTTTTCTAATATGCATAATACATATTCTAAATCTAGGAACATAAGTATGTATATGACTGGAAAACATCATTTAAGTAATCATACATACAACAAATGACAATTCAAATACTTATCTTTGTTTATTTGTAGGGTGAACTCCCTCTTGATCTTTACTTCATGGAGTGCTCCCTCTCGATCTTTGCATCCTTGCAGGAACTATTGGAGTGTGCTCCCTCTTGATCTTTGCTTCCTGGATTACCTGTCCTTGAACTTATATCCATCCTGGACCACTATGCATGCTTAAGTGTGCACTAGTTTCATCCTCAATATCTCATACATGATCATACATCCATTAGTATATTCTCAATACTATCAAAACATTATGATCCTAAATAAACTTAACATGTATGGTCATGATTATTTCCCACACAGGTAATTTATCACAAGCATTACTATTCAAGGTTTCAGGGAGGACTTCTATTACTCATGCATATTCTTATTTGACATTAAGACTCTTCTAGTTAGTCAAATCATTAATCAAAGTAAGAAACATAATATGCACAATCCCATGATTACTCAAACTTATAACTTCATGAACAGTCATCAATCATAGAAAGGTATACTTATATAAGAGATCCTAACACAAGGTAGGATTCTAACTTGATATAGGAAAAACATACTTGGTTATCATGTTTGCTTCTTATGTCTATCATACCCAAACAATGTCTTCTTGTTCTCTTCAATGACTTGTGCTTAGTAACCTGCATAACTCATAAGTTAACCATTATAGAACCAAAATATACATACCTCGTAAGTAGAGATTCTATAATGGCTATGGATGAGTCTTTGTCTTCATGTCACCATGGTAATATGTTCTTGATCTAGACCTTGATTTGTCTTTCTTGATGTACCTTTCAAGTTAGCGGACAACATCAACCTCATACAACACCACAGTGCATTAGTACAATCATAAGTGTCATAACCCTAATCAATGAATGTCTTCTATCATTCACATGCATTCATACTTTTACTAGGGTGATGAGACAAGTCTAAGGTTAATCAAGATTGTACTAACCTCAATAATATGAAGACAAAACATATCATAAACTTAATCATGAACAGATTTCAAAACATACCTGTATTTCTTCAAGGCATACCTATCGGGATTGCTTGTAGCCTTCTCATGTAAAGCCTCAGCCTCATCTCCCTCTGGAACTGGAACTTCTTCACTTATGCAAGTGTCCAATTCATTCTCTTCTAGGATTAACCAATCCACTCCGATTTGCTGAAACTCGATCTAGAGATGGATTAGGGTTTGTCAGAGAAACCCTAAAAGTTCAAATTTTGAATTTCAAACTTCTGATTGGATGGAAAGATGTGGCTTGTTGAGTTGATCAAGTTGGTATACTTCAATTTTGAAAACTCCAAAATTTGACCCCTCAAAATTTCCTTTGAAACTTCCGGATTCACTAGACAGGACCCCAAACTAGGGTTTGATAAAGCCCACCCTTCTTCCCAACCAAAAGGTTCGATCCAAAGCTCTAAACTTTGATTTTTCTGAGGAGCTTCTAGCCGTGGCCACAGACTTAAAAAATTCCAACTTTTGTAGAAGCCCTAATTTTCCATCTTTCCGATCAAAATCCCAAAATAGGGTTTGATCAAGCTCGGCCTTCTGCCCAACCAAAAAATTTGATCATGGTCACTAAATTTCTATTTTGCTGAGGAGCATTCAGCCATGGTCTCTGATTCCAAAAATTCCAACTTTCTTCGAAGCCCTAAATTTTCGTAGAAGTGATAATCCAAGAATGAAGGTGCTCAGAATCCAAATATGTTTTGACAGAAATATGCACCTGATTGTTTCTAGTGAGTCTCTGAAATTAAGAATCCGCAGGGTCTAAAACTTTGGCTTGTAGTATCCTGACCTGTTTATTCCCAGTGTTGCAACGTGACCTGTTTATGGGATAAAACAGGAGAGTGAACTTGTACGGCGTGCCACGTGTCACTGGTTTAACTTCGGCCTCTGAAACACTTACCTGAGAAACTAAAGTCCGTTCTCTACCTGTCACTTTTTACTAAATTTCATTTGGATCTTCCTATCCCAAGTTGTGACTTTTTTTCCTAGGTCACCTGTTTAAGACTGAGATCTGGAAGAGGAAAAAACCCTAGATGGTACTGATCATAAAACAGAAAGTACAATGAATCAGATGTTTTTCTTTGGATACAAGATACATGGGGTTGTTATCTACGACCTATAAAATTTTCAGATCCTGAACCTTCGCCGAAGTGGAGTTGTAGCAAAAGTGCTACAATGACTGGTTTTTGCTATATCAAGCCCTAGCTTGGAATTTGTCGCAAGTGCAACAAGTCTCATAAATGCCATATCATTCCTTCCTTCAGGCAAGCTCTGATACCATGTTGGTTTTTCATCATTTAATTCAATAGATCTAGGATCTTAACTGAAAGAACAACATGTACAACATATCAAGCATAAGAGACAAGAGACACAAAACATTTCACCAGGGAAAACCAAGAAGGTGAAAAACCCCGCAACTTCCTCATAGATAGAATAAGCATGAATACAAGGATCACAATGATCAAACCCAAGAGATAGATATATTCAATAGCATGCTCCTCCTCCACTTGTGCGCACCCTTCTCTTCTCTCACTAATGTGAATTGAGTGAATGAGACAATGTGTAAAATGAGAGAGACGCACTCTCGATTTATACACTAACTTTCACTTGACCTTTACTCAACTAGGTCGGCCCCAACTTAACCCCTTAACATAATGTTGACTGGGCTGACCCCTCTAGGGTGGTCTAATAAGCCTTTGACCCACATGACTCATACAGGGGAAACCCCATCAAGGTGGTCTAATAACCCATCAAGTATAAGTTACGACACTTACAATATAACTTGTGACACTTGCAAGTACACATGACGACACTTCCAATCGGAGGAATAATACATCTCCGTTGGGCATACAATAAGGTACAAATGTAATACATGCAATATACAAGTGAATATCTTCCAAAGTTACAAATACGTCAACACAATTGTCACTGAACATTAGAAAT